>CALSFV010000656.1:0-445000 GCA_943737045.1 Parapristionchus giblindavisi
GAGAGTGAGAAAGATGGCGGGATAAATCGCCAAGGCGATCTGTACGAGAGAGGAATAGAACTGATAGATTGAAGTAAGGGAATCAAGATTTGCGATTGTGATAGAGGGAGATATCTCATATGGAGAGAGAATGGGAGATGGAGAGAGAGAAGGAGAGGTAGAGAAGGAGAGGGAGAAAAATATCAAATAAAGAGATGGATAGAGATCCAAGGGAGGAGTTAGAGCGGGATCTCTGACTTTTCTCGATCCATCATCACTTTATTTTCGGCTTTTTGTTGTTTTGATATAACTCTTTATTATCAGCACGACAAGTCTGTCAAACTTGCCCTTACAATCTCCAACTCGATCCCTCGATCCCTTCATGTCATCCTATCTCCTGTTACGTAAAATTTAAGAATGAGAATACAAATAAACGTTCACGGATACTGTCCTTCTCCTGCCTATAGTATAGTTGGTCTTGTTCTTTTGCCGAGATAACAAAGAAATAATGTGTAAAATAAAGAGAGTGCAGAGGAAAATTGAGAAGATGTGCGAAAAAAAAGTGGCGAGTGTTCTTGTCTTTTCGAATCTTTTGGGACGGAGCTCAAACAAGTAAGGGATCCTGAGAGGGGATCAGATCCAATGTAAAATGTGCCGATCAAAAAACAAGAGAGTCACATTTTTCTCTTTTTTGTCTTTTTGTAACCTCAAAGATATTCTTAATGAAAAAAAGTAGACATGGTAGAAATGTCGAAATATGAATAGAATTTGAATGAAAAGATGACATGAATCAGGGATCAGAAGAATGATAAAAACGAAGGAAGTGTGTAAACGTGACGAATGACGTTTTTTGATTATTTATATTAATATAGTAGATCTGTGATCGAGTGGTGATGTAGGAGAAGAAAAATAAGACCCCCGACAAGATGGAATGAGCAAAATCAGCTTGGGGAGTGCCTTTAACAATAAGTATCAATAACGTTCTTGTTTTTTTGGGTCACTGTTTGAAGAAGAACTAGAAGAGGTAAAGGTGGGTCTTGAAAGAGATGATGGATGTTGGCTATCAAAAGATGAGTGTGTATATGGGGGCTATACCTCCTCCCTTCTGTCTGCTCTTCCCTTCACCATTCAAGTGTGTTGACAAACACTAACACTCTCCCTCTCCCTCTCTCTCGCCCTCACAAGGGAATCCCCGGAGGCCACACTCACCGATCTTGACAAAATTTTTACTTGTGGTGAACCTCATATAGGGATGAGGTTTAGCGGTGTCGGGAGCTGCTTATCAATTTTTTTGAAATTTTAAAATTCATTTTTAAGATCGACCAAAAAAATGGGCGGTGCGCACAGTGTGCACATAGAGATTACACACCACTCATTATCGCAAGTTCATTTTGACAGTGAAACAGATGTGTCGGTGGTGTAGTGTTAAGTTTCATGCGTTGAGGTCGGTAGGTAGTATGTTCAATCCCTTCTGCGTTTTACTTTTTTGCAAGGACTTGTAATTTTCACAAGCAATTTTTCTGTCAGCACATTCAAAATTGATTTTTGAAAAAAATATTTGAATATTTATTTACATTGTGTATAGTAAAATTTATCAAACAATAAAAACGAAATTTTAACAATAATGATATTCCGCAATAAAATGATTGAAACAAAATTCTAGATCACACAATGCACATTTAATGAATGGAAGATTTAACAGTTAGGAGTTGAATACTAAAGAGAAAGCGAAGACGGGAGCAGTGCCTGCACGGGTGAGAGAAATGGAGCAGGGGCAGTAATAGTGTATCCGTCCTTATGACAAGAATACTGTAAGAATGGAATAAACTGATTACATAGCCAATGGAATTATGTGCGAAGTAATACGCTTTACAACAGATTTGAATGGACCAAAGAAAAGCAGATCAAGAGGCTGGATGATAGAAGTGCAGCCAGGGGGGGGGGGGAATATGGCGAAGGGCTAAAGTGAAACCACGAGGAACAACAGACATAATTACAAGTCCTTGCAAAAAAGTAAAACGCAGAAGGGATTGAACATACTACCTACCGACCTCAACGCATGAAACTTAACACTACACCACCGACACATCTGTTTCACTGTCAAAATGAACTTGCGATAATGAGTGGTGTGTAATCTCTATGTGCACACTGTGCGCACCGCCCATTTTTTTGGTCGATCTTAAAAATGAATTTTAAAATTTCAAAAAATTGATAAGCAGCTCCCGACACCGCTAAACCTCATCCCTATATAAGGTTCACCACAAGTAAAAATTTTGTCAAGATCGGTGAGTGTGGCCTCCGGGGATTCCCTTGTCAGGTGTCGAGTGGGGAGACGGAGAGGGAGGAGAGGGAGAGGAAGGGGAGAGGGAGAGACAGAGATGGTGATAACGTGAAGATTAAGCAAAATATTCGAAATAACAAGAAGCGGTTTAGCCTATGCCGGATTCTAGTCATCGCAAGACTAGACGAAACAAAAACGATTAGTAACTGCAATAGAATGATTTAGCCCAACAATTCGAACATGACTGGTAAGTGAGTAAGGATCATGGTCGTCTAAAGCGCTGGTCACTTTAAGTACATTTAAAAAAAAAGAGATACAAATTTTGGCCTTTGGCTCTTACCTTGCTTCTGGCCCGAGGCAATGACTGATCAATGGGCGGAGATTGTACTGCTCAAGATGACCAGGATTCTGGCAGATAAAAGGTTATAGAATGATGCTAATGACGAGAGAGTGTATTCGAGTGTATTTTGAGAGAGCCAGACAACGAGAGTAGTTCTTGGCACCGTGCCAACATTATACATTTTCGCCGTAGTTACATAATTTAGTGGGTCGATTTAGAAAAAAAAGTTTTCTTTTGTTGCTTAAATGGAAACTTTTCGCATGAAAATGAGTCTTATATAGGTCGTCGACCCTCATTTTATGAGGATATGAAAATATATTGCCAACATATTAGAGAAGGTTCCTGACAGATGGCCCCGCCCACTTTGAGTCCTCCAGTCGTCCATTCCATACTGCTTCCGCTAGACCTTTTAGTTCGATGAGGTGACGAGAGATCGAGTAGGATGAGAGAGCGGCAGAGAAACAGAGAATAGCAGGGATAGTGTGGGAAAGTGAGAGAGTGGGCGGTGAACCGATGAAATATGGAAACATGTTTCTAATGGGTGAGAAGAATTTATGAAGGTTCACACATTTACTGGAGTATATCATGCGTCAGAATACATTATAGCATGACAATACTTCATCTTCTAGCAACTCTAACAATATACTGCCTGTTTGATCTACTCGGATTCAAGATGGAGGATTTTGAAGATCAACGTAAATATGCTGCGAATGTGACCGAAACTATGAAGAGCTTTACCATGCACATCTGAGCTTACTGTCGATAAATATGTTTTAAATCAATAAATGTCCCGAAAGCGATCGTAGTCATTAACGGTCTCTTCATATAACATACTATTTATCTGGCCCCAATCCATCAAACATCTAAACACCATCGTATCATGAATGAATCTGAACGGATCAGGCTGATCAAACGGTATTGTAAGCGATCCGGCCATTTTCATTATTTTTCACTCTTTCGAGTCTACTGTATTACTGTTCACACCGTTCATGATACAATGATAAATACATGTACGATAGATATGAGGTAAATACATTATGATCGCAAGCAATGAAGAATTCCCATGACAAGGCAGCTGAGATAACAACACTAAACCAGTCGATAAAGATCTTTTAAATGTAATGTAAAGTAAATATATGAGTGATATATATATTTATATATATTTATCACATGCTCACGCATGAACGATACAGTCGAAAAATTGTGAAGTAATAATTAATCAATATACTCTCAAGAACGGTAGATAAAGATTAAGATGATGGATGGGGCAAATGGGGTGGGAAGTCTCATGTGAGCTAGCCGTCCCTCTCATATCATCGTGTAGTTACTCATGTATATCGTAAATCACTGATAGCATAATTTTCACAATAAAACCTATTGAACATCTATCAATGACAGTTAAATGAATCACCAACACGATAAAATATCATACTTTAAAAAAAATTCAAGTCATAGATTAAAGATCATTAATAAAAGTGCGCGGTAAAGTAGGTCCGAAGAAGAGATTAGGTCCTCCGGACTGAATTGGCTTTGAAAGGTCACTGACCTAGCAGTGATCACCTGCAGTACTTTGTGTGCCTTGAATAACGGATTGTACCATTACCTTTTAATAAAAGTGCACTCTTAGTCATCCTATTTTGTGGGCTCACTTACTCATTCTTTTCCATTATTCCTTGTTTGCTTTCATTATCCCTCTCCTTCTCTCTCTCTCTCTCTCTCTCTCTCTCTCTCTCTCTCTCTAGCATTCGGAAGATAATGATGATAAACGTATTACAATAGAAAGAGAGAACATAGAAACGAACAAAACACGCAATACAATTGACTACTATCCAGTATCTACTACTTTCGCTCAGTATGTCCATGTTTTTTGTCCTCCTCTCTCCCTCTACATTTCAGAGTGAATGGGAGAGAGAAGGAGAGGGACAGAGAGAAGGAGAGGGAGAAGGAGGGGGAGGGAGAGAAGGAGAGGGGGAGAAGGAGAGGGAGAGAGGGAGAAGGAGAGAGAGGGGGAGAAGGAGAGGGAGAGAGGGAGAAGGAGAGAAGTAGAAGGAGAAGGAGAGGGAGAGGCACAAACTTGTAGTGCGCTCATTGTGCGAAGTCGTTCGCGTATGGAAGGGGGACAGGCGTTATCGATATGAAGAGAGGAGGGAGCGAGAACTACAGTTGTATTTATACAGTGTTGTAAAGGTACATCAAAATATTCAAGGGACACGAAGACCAGCGGGAAATCACTGCTAGGCCAGTATAAATGACATTGTTAGTGCTATCTGGTGTTCTAAAATCGCAAAAAGAAAAGAAGACGCGGGAGAGTACGCTAAGCGGAGACTTTAAAGAGAAAGAAAAGACGGATATATAAAAAAAATAGACAGTTCAATAGCGGCCACTTTTCTGGTTTCGATCTCTCTCCCTCTCTCTCTCCATCTCCCTCTCCCCTTTTCCCTCTCTCTCCCCCCCCTCTCTCTCCCTCTCCCTCCCTCTCTCTCTTTAACCTCCCTCTCCCTCTCCATATTGTACATCTCGAGTACGGTCTAGCATTGATCGTAACGAATGAAAAGACGACCAATACCTTTTATATTCATTCGAACTATAGTGGTTTTCTGCTGGGTTTATGGGGTTTTGTTCTCCTTTTTCACTGTCTGTCTCCCTCTCTCCCTTTCTCCCTCTCTCTCTCCCTCTCTCTCTCTCCCTCTCCCGTTTCTTGTGTTCCTCTCCTCTCCACAGTGATCATTCCGAATGTTCCAACATTCAAAGCGGATCAACGAAAGATATTGTCATGTATTTAGGCAGAAGTGAACAGATTTTTGAGAGAATAATGAATAATTTGCATGGTGTAAAGTCGCCCAAGCACAGAAAAATCAGGAAATGTTCTGAGGATAAACATAGGGCCAATAATGAGATAATGAACTGAGAGAAAAACAGGAAGAGGAGATGTTAGAGAAAGAGGAAGATGGTGAGAGACAAGAGGAAACGAAGAGAGACAGACAACGAGAGGTTTCTTTCTTGAACAAATTGAAGTGATGACCCATTATGATGAGGTTATCATGGATGAATGAGTACGAGTGGGAGGGGAGAGGGAGAGAGGAAGAAGGAGAGAAAGAGTTAGAGAGAGAGGGAGTGAGGGAGAGGGAGAGTTAGAGGGAGAGGGAGAGCAAAAAAGGAGAGGGAGAGATCTCCAGTATCTATCCTAGATGATCATATTGGTACCCTCACGATCTATCTCCATCGTGAGCAACGGAGCGAAAGAATATCATCATCATTATCATTAGTATAGTAATAAAGTCAGGATAAAGATTTATTTATTTATTTATTTATCTCATGCTCACGCATGAACGGGACAGTCGAATGAAGAAAAGAAAAATAATAAATAACATAATAAGGACTATCAACACAAAATGATAATGATTAAAAGTATGAAAAGATGAAATTTTATTCAAGGTACACGAAGATCTACGGTAGATCACTGATTGACCGATGATAATATATTTTTATCACTAGTATAGTAATAATCGCAGTAATATTATTCTGAATGAAATGCCCAAAGGTATAAAATTCAGGAAAAAATAATTTCTCGTTCCGAGAAGGAGCAAAGTATTGATAAATAGCGAAATAGAACTAAAAACTGCCACCGAGCCAAAACCGAAATCGCCTTATGCGACGGAAATCCATCTATCCCTCTTCTGATCCTATACTTACCACCTTTTATTATTATATTTGATGGAATACAGAAATAAATAAATAAATAAATAGAAGAAAGATAACTGATGTATGACTAAGTAAATGATTTTTAACACTTCGCCATTTTCTTTCTAATATGAATGGTTAAAAACTAGATGCTAGAAGCCAAAAGCTATTTATAGCTTATAAGCTAGAAGACTAACGAAGGATAAACAAAGCTAGTTGTTACATGAAGTCGCAATAATATTTACGGACTAGCAAGGATCTCTCATTATTGTTATTATTATTACGTCTCATTACTATTTATAACAGCCTTCATTTTCGCTTCTCTCTCTCCCTCTACCTCTCCTTCTCTCTCTCTCCCTCTACCTCTCCTTCTCTCTCTCTCTCTCCCTCTCCTTCTCTCTCTCCCTCTACCTCTCCTTCTCTCCCTCTCCCTAGCTCTACGAAGTAACTACTCCATCCTACTACTATACAACACGGTCCATTATGGAAGAGAGAAGAAGTCATTTGATGGAGGGGAGAGGGAGAGAGAGGAAGAGGGAGAGGGGAGAGAGGGAGAGAGGGAGAGAGCGAGAGAGAGAGAGAGAGGGAGAGGGAGAGATGGAGAGGGAGAGAATGACTTGGGAAAGAAAAGGTAGGAAGTAGGGTGATCTTAAGTGGATAGACAGAGAACATGGGAATTCTAGAGAATAAAAGAAGGCGATAGAGAGTAAGGCTGAGGTAATGTTGGAGACGAAATTTGCATGAGAATACATATGTTGAGGGAATACATGAATAGAATAGTGTAAGTGATTGATCAAGAACGATTACACTTGAAGGAAGCGTAACCTTTCACAATGGTCTCGACCATTTCTGGAGCTAGGGGACAAAATGCAGACGTTTTCTCATTTTGATATTTTATATTATTGGCAATATTAATATCATATAGATCTCACAGTGTTCTACTTAAGCTGTTTTTATTTGAAAGTCGGATATGAGAGAGAGCATTAATTTTGAGAGAATTTCGCTGTTGGGCGGCCATTCTGGCTTTCATGATGAAAATAATCTGTGGTCCATGCAATCTATCGTTTGCAAATGTTTGCAAATAATTTGAAAGAAAGTTGCGAACTTTCCTTTGAGCTTTCTCGCGAACTTTGATATAATGCATGGATCCCTGAAGTTTGGTTTTCAGTATTTTTCAACGACCAAAAATTCATCAATAAAATCTATTATAGAGTGTTTTCTTTTGTAAAGCCAAAAGGTTGTAGACTAGATGTTTATTTCATATTCACAATCATTAGTTGTGTTTAATACTACAAACAATTACCCACCTTGTGAATATCACTTAAATGTTTGTTTACAACATTGGCTTTACATTGAAAATACTCAATATCTATACCATGTCAAGAATTACTGAGCTTTTTTTATAAAATATATTATATTTATTTTATAAAACAATATGTAGGCCAGAAATTACAAAGAGCGAATAACATGTGAAAATATCCTCTGTTCAGATCCATCTCAATCATCATAAAAAAATTAGAATTCTTTTTTCTCATTATCGTCATTTATCTGCCAGACATTCTTTTGATGTAAACAACCCATATCTATCTCTTACGTATCTTCATCTTCTTATCCATTCGACATTGTCTACCTGTGCATCTAGAGTAATTGATATTTGGAACTCCTTATCCACTGATTATGAATTACATCCCCCACCGTGCCCTTTCTGCGCAGGACCTCCCGAGACATAATTATCCCGTTTGCCAAGATTTTCCCGTAGTTCCCAAGTTGCCACTGTACCCAAAATCCAAACCGATATCGCTATCTAAGC
Source organism: Parapristionchus giblindavisi (assembly GCA_943737045.1). Classification (NCBI taxonomy): domain Eukaryota; kingdom Metazoa; phylum Nematoda; class Chromadorea; order Rhabditida; family Diplogasteridae; genus Parapristionchus; species Parapristionchus giblindavisi. Next base: position 8,092 of record CALSFV010000656.1, read on the forward strand.
GATGGACATCCATCGATCCCCTCATGTTATCCCATTTTTCCTCTTTTGTTCAATGTGGTATAACAAGAATAAGCATATCTATTCCTGCCACATCAGTGAATATTATTCTCATTCGTTCTTTGATTTATCGATTGATTTATCATTGTAACTGTATCTACGGAATTTAAATTACGCATTTCCAGTTGAAAAATGATGATTGATTGTTGATTGATTGAAAAGAGGGAGAGATGAGATGGAGATACGAATTCGTCAAGATCGCTGCTCCTCAATTCAGTTAAAGTTTGTAATGTAATTTAAATGATTGATCATTGACATTTTGATTCTCTTGATTAAAGATGTCACAATGCTGTCATTTCCGCTTCTTGAAATCTGTGCTCTTTGAAAACTTCTCAGAAATAAAAGGATTCAGATAATACTCTTTTCTCATTTCATACACTTTCTCGTCATTTTTTCCTCGTTCTGAGACTTTCGAACACCTCACAACACATGTCGTTGTTGTGCAAAAACCACTAGATGGGTGGACCAATCTCTAGTCTCGTCCATTTTCTCTTTATCTTTAAATCTCTCCCGTTCAAATTTGTTCGAACCCTTTTACAAGGTCAAAGCTCTGTCTTCTTCGGTATAATGGGCAATTGATGAGTTCATATTTTTCTGTTTTTTTTTCATCCGTCGGAAAATCTGTTTATTTAGTTTTGTTTATTTATTTATTAGGCCTGCAAGTTTGTCATAAAAACTATCGTTGTCCATATCTTCTAGCCAATTTCATCTGTCCCTATTATCTCTTACTTGTACTAAACTCGTGGTCTTCGAACGCCGCCTATGTATCACAAGATGATATAACTCTCCTCTGATTCTTGGCCGAATCACGAATCACGGGACAGTTGCCCACTTCACGAACTCCTCCTTCCAATACATCTCTTCTCTTCCTCGTCTTATCGATCGAAAATACTTTTAGAGACCTCCCTACTGCTATGTTCACTTAAGTTTCAACACATTTATTCAAGAATATATTTAGCCTTATTTCTATTATCAACGGAAGAAGGCTAAATCTACGAAATTCATATAGATTGATCGAGGGTAGATGAACTCTTGTATATATATCGTTTGATTTGTTGATCTGGAACATGGTCAACACAGGGTAGATCACTGTTGATCGATACTCCTCTTCCTTCTTTCGTTCTTCCTATCCATTTTTATCGGTAGACCCTCTTCCTTATCATCCTATGTAAAATATTCTAGACACTCATTTCGTCCTCTTTCCACCCCTAGTCCCTCTTCTTCTCCTCTCCCTATCGCCCCTTATCAATTTATATTCATTCTCCTCATTTCGTTGCAATCCTCATTTTCATCTCATCAAGCCTATCTGGGGCAGCCGTAATTGGTTTAGTGCCCGGTTAACTTCTATGTTACCCATTTGGTAACCCAGACGATTAACCATTATCGTTTCAGGTAATGGTCCTGCGATGGGTACTCGCCGTGGCGTGTCTCGCCATCGTTGCCTCTGCTGTATCTAAGGGATGGGAAAAGGATAATGTGAGCTTTGGAATATTTATTTATTTATTTATTTATTTATTTATTTATTTATTTATTTGATACACCCGTGACACGTGTGATGTGTTATGGTTAATCGCTAATTTATGAGGGTTACGCTAATCTCACTGTTTGTCCTTTAATATATGTAATCCATATGGTCAAGGAATCTATATATTCATTACATAAATTGGGTGTGTTTACATAATTCTACCTTTCAATTGATTGTCAATCAATATTGCGCATACTACCAATCAATATCCAATCAATCAATATCGATTCGTTAAGAGAGTTCCCCTGAGAGAGGGACACGGCAAGCCGTTCGACTATGTCTACGTTTCGATCTGCGTCAATGTTACCGTATCCAATGGCCTCGTCCCCCGATCAGGTACGGTGGAATCACGAGTGTGACTGGATAGGACTACTACCGTAATCTGGAATTATCGTATATTGCTTCAGGCAAAGCATCGTGTGACGACTACCACGATCAGGTCGCCGTAGGACGCTACGCCAACAGAGTCAACGAGACTGGGTGAGATTATCGATTTTGGGGATAATGAAGATTACTGTAGCTTGGATACTGTGGCAAACTGTAGCTTCATATAATGATATTCGATTTTTTAGATGGGGAATCCTTGAGGTCGAGACCTTCCCCGGATTCGCCAATGATGTGCAAGCATTCGCAGCTGGAATGGCCGAAGGTATATTTATTGATTGATTTTACGAAAAAAAAATTTAAAAATCGATAGTCAGGGGATGGACAGAGGTTTGTGCAAGCCTTAATTCTTAACTATTTATCGAAGCCACAGTGTGTGCTTAACGGAATCAATAATAATGACTAGGTCAGTAAATTGGACGATAATCTTGGCCGTAAACTTCTGGACGAAAGGTCGATTCCATATCACGTTCTTTATCTGCTTTTATCAATATAACTTTGAACTATTCATCGATTCAATTTTGCCTTTCTTCACTAATGGTGATATGTGATAAGAAAATTCATCGTACCCACAAGATAAGACGAGAAGATAATGGGCAAAAGGGAATTGCAAATTGATAATGATCCTATTGATTGGTTAATTATGACTGAATATCGATTAGAAGTCTCTGAAAATATTTTGGAAATATAAATCAAAATGCTAATTGTAAGCCTTGGAAATGCCAAAAATTATATTATAAGAAGAGTAGTTCAAGAAAAGCATTGATGATGCCTGGTTCAATTCATGAAGCAATCAATAATATTTTAATATATTTTAAAACTAGAATTATTTAATTTTAAGGTGAGCTGACCCGTCTCCAGATCTACTATCACTACCGTAACACGATCGAGGATCTGTGCAAGGGCTACAAGAAGTACTGCAAGGACCTCTACAAGGTAATGCGGATCTGAAAATGAACGAAAAGGAACAAAATGGAGATAAAATGTCGAGACTGTTAATATAGGAGTTCTCGTTTTTTTAATTTTCTTTTCGTAACAGAATCAGTATGTGAGTCTTTCTCTGCAATCATCAACTTTCCTCTTACCCTAATAGCATATTTGAGCAACTTAATGTCCCTTTTTGTCCCATTCGTTCCTATATCATTTATGCATACACAGTAATCAAGACTTGTCGGGCCTACTGATAACCTTGCTGTCGTTGAACATGTCCTCGACGTGGCGCTGAACGCAAACTTGGTACATGGCTGCGACCGCGTCCTCGTTATGCAAATGTTTCACGGCTTTGCGTCAATAAATAATTCCCGATTTCAGTACCTAACCACTCATCTTGATTGGCTGCGTAAGCAAGTCGAAGCGAACAAGGACGACCCCTACTGGCAGCATGTTCGTAGTTTGATCTCTTTTGTAGTTTGAACACTGTATATTCGTAGTTTGATCTTTGATCTTTTGTAGTTTGAACACTGGATATTCGTAGTTTGATCTTTGATCTTTTGTAGGTCAAGCTCGTGTACGCCCAGATGACCGGTCTCTACGAGTCGTACCGTCGCAAGACCGGTGACGCCTCGGTCAAGCCCGCCGTCGGTTTCGATCTCCATCCCATCTAGTAAGTATATAAATATATTATAAATATATAAATATATAAATATAAAAAATATAAAATATATAAATATATAAATATAAATATATTTGGTATTGGTTGGAAAGTGGGCGGAGCCTAACCACACACCAATTACAGTATGATCCAGCTCTCCGGAGAACTGTTCGATGTGAACAAGTGGCTGAACAAGACTCTCGACCCTCAGGAGTACCCCGAGGCTGGAAAGTGCTCTGGTCTTTTGAAGCTCGCCCCTGATAACAAGGTTAATACTTTATTAACAAGCTTTTTGTAATAAGAGATTCCTGAGATTGACTGCATTTAAAGTGACACTCCGAGCTAATTTGAAACTCTTTGATCTGGCCACACTCTCTCGCTTTCTTTGTTTACGAGATTGCCAATGCATATAGTAAAATTAGCTTGCGGTGTGCCTTTAACGAACTCCAAACTGAAGAAACTAAATTCTCCCGATCGAAAATCTTTCCCTTTAAGGATATGTTCTTCTCGCATGTTGCCATGTCCGGTCTGAACACGATGAACCGCATCCTCAAGCTGTACAAGTTCGCCTACGGTAGGGAGATTTGATCTTTGGTCTTTGAACTTTGGTCTTTGATCTTTGCAGACAAGACCAAGATCCCCGGCTACACGGTGTCGTTCTCTGGCTACGCTGGTGCCCTCTCATCTGCTGATGACTACACCCTCACCTCCGCTGGACTCGTACGTAGTTTGATCTTTGAACTTTGTAGTTCGGACTTGGAAAGATGTATTCTGATCTTGCAGGCCTCCATCGAGACTACACACGCCGTCTTCAACGAGACCCTCTACCAGCTCTACGTCAAGCCCGAAGGACAGGTAAGATGATCTTCGATCTTTGTAGTTTGCTCCCTGATTGTAGCTTGATCTCTCATCATTGCTCGTTCAGGTTCACTGCTGGGTGCGCAGTTTCATCTCGAACGCTCTCTCAAAGTATGATACTTAATCTTTGACCTTTTATCTTTGATCTCTAATTGTTGATATTCCCAGGACCGCCAAGGAATGGGTCGATACCTTCGCCAAGTACAACTCGGGAACTTACAACAACCAGGTATCATCTAGTTCTTCCGCTTGTCCGCACGCGTGCTTTCCGCGTATCCGCTTCTGAATCAGAGGCGTAACCACGTCCATCTCTACTAATCCTGCATACTCTCAGTGGGTCGTCGTCGACTACAAGAAGTTCACGCCCGGCAAGAAGCTCCCCGACACCGACGTCGTCTGGATTCTCGAGCAAGTACCGTAAGTCGCCGCCTGATTCAGGGAGCGCGCCAAATTCAAATTTGAATTATTCCAGCGGTTTCACCGATCAACGTGACATGACGTGGTTCCTCAACACGTACTCGTACTTCCCATCCTACAATGTCCCGTATCTTAACTCTATCGGAAAGCTAACAGGATTCGCTGAGAAGGTAGAAATTTATTCCACGCGCCAAATTCAAATTTAAAAATATCAGCACCAAATTTAAATTTGAAATATTTCAGGCGAAGACGTACAACTGGTACAAGTGGGGACACTCGCCGAGAGCCAGAATTTTCGACAGAGACCACCACAAGGTTGTCGACATTGACTCGCTCACCAGTCTCATGAGGTACGGTAGTTTGATCGGGTCAGACTACGGGTCATAAGTTATACAACGGTAGTTTTATCATAATTTCTCAACTTTCCAGATACAACGACTACACGCATGACGAGTTCGCCAAGTGCAAGTGCGATCCACCCTACACTGCCGAGGTACGGTAGACCCTTTCCTGGAAATTTGAATTTGAATTTTAAATTTTCTTTTTTTCAGGGAGGAATCTCCGCCCGTGGTGATCTCAATCCTTCCAATGGAACATGGGAAGTCGACTCGATGGGCTTCCGTAATCATGCTGGTCTCGACTACAAGGTGAGGAAAATATAGGAAATGTACTAGCTTGAAGACACACGCATTCACCACAAAACATCAATTACCCTAACCACTTCCAGGGTACCAACTTCGAGATGTTCAAGAAGCTGCAATTCCGTGCATGGGGAGGACCTCCCTTCGATCCCCTGCCACCTTTCGAGTGAGTTTATCGATTAGCGTTTACCGTACTCCGGAGTGTTTCCTCAATCTCGGTCGATCATGAACTGACTTCATTTCAGCTGGGCCAACACTCGCGTCGTAGCCAATCACTATGGCCAGCCTCAAGTTTGGAACTTCACCTATGTCGATCTGATGTGGGAAGCCGAAGTTACGGTAGATGGACTTCAGGGATAAGACTACCGTAATCCTCGTATCGATACCGTAACCATGTCTGGAATACGGTACCTAATATATTGTCGTATTTGTTGTTGCACTAATCACTTTTGTTGATGTATTTTGGACCGTTGAAACGGGCAGTTTTGATAAGAATGTAATATTGTGATTTCTGATGATTTTGATGATAAAGGATTGTCACATATGGCGAGATCAGATATCAAAAGTAAAAGATCAAAGAAGGCCTCATGCAAAGTGTGAGAAGGCCCTCGAAACTTAACGCAAACTATGTGGCGTATTCCTCAGAAGTTATTACACCATACCGATCTTTTAAGCCAACTTTTCTCTAATTCTATCGAAAGCACATTCTCTCTTTTCACAATCTTTAGCAACTTTTGATCGAAAGTTTGGTAAAGTTTCCCCAGAAAAAGAATTAGGCGCTACTTCCTTTTATCCGCGTGCAAGGGGGCGGGGCGGCGGATATTCGGAAGTAGATCCAAGAATTAAATGTAGTAGGCTTACAAATGTACGTGTAATGAAATGATTGGAACTCTGCTTATATTTGAAGTAATTCATTTATCTAGAATAGAATAAAGATCAAAGACAGGGTCCGATGGAGCCGGTTCTGTGGTAGAGATTTCCTTGTGTGCGGTACGGATAATGATCTGCAAATCGAAACATGCCTAACCATGAATTTAATTTCCAAATAAATTGTATTATTAAAATTAGATACCTTATGTGCGCAAATTATCTGTATACAAAAATGTTACAAAAAAGGGAGTTACTACCGTAACCCTATTTTCGTTAGAGTGTCCGCCTTTCATTATTTCGTACACGAGAAACGCGATGCAATTTTGCAAAACAACTACTCACCTCCGTACGGAACATACTTCTGGAAGTAGCCTGTGCAGTCAGGCTCCTGCAACGAATCAGAATTCAGTCAGCGTCCGCGTTGCGGTCACTGTACTCACCTCGTAGACCTGGACACAAGTACCGTGAATGTCCACCGAGCCGATATCCGTTCGCGGTAGATTGGTACACGATAAACCAGAAAGACGGGTAATCGGGACTGCAGAAATAATTTTTGGCTAAAATTTTGGGATTTTGAAGTTCTGGGACTGTCGGAAGTAAGAAGAGCTTTGTCACATCAGAGTCTACTCTTGATAAATGTGTTTATAATGAAATTAAATTGAATGACTGAAATTATGCGAAGATAAACCTCGGAAGAAAGTTTCCTGGTAGAGTGAAACATCATACGGTTCCACTGGACATGGTCCAATGGAGCTCGTGTCATGATAAAGGGTTCCTTCGGGCAGTGATCGATGTTTCATCTTGTCACCTCAATCAATTATTGAATGTTATCGATTTTTCATTATTGATTGATTGATTGATTATTGAGCCAATATTGATTATTCACTCTATCTCACCTCCGAGCAGCTTCATCGAGATACCATTGCAGTCGGTGTCCTAAAAATAAATATCGATCGACCCCGTTGCGCAGAGATTCAGAAGCGCAGCGGTTAATCCGAACTCACTCGATAGACGATAACGCAAGTGTCGTGAATGTTCATCGATCCGACCTCTTTTGTAGGAAGGTTCGTACACTCGTTTCCTTTTAGATGGGCAACCAAGCCACCTTAGAAATATTTTGATCATAAGTTAATAGATTAAAACGAGTTACAGGCATTGCCACATCCCCACTAAACGTCTTCGTCACTAGTAATTACTCAAGACCATGAACATTTCCCAGCTTTGTTGTTATATGGAGATAAACAATACGAATAAGAATAGAAATGAACCCCCATTACCTTGAAAGAATCGATTCTTGTAGATGGAAACTTCGAAAGGCGATGCAAAAACTCCGGAAAGAGCCACAAACAAAATAGCAATGGTCAATTCCATATAGTCACAAGAATTGAGCGGACAGCCGCTTATTAAACTTATTAAACAACTTGAGAAATATATGGATAGATGTATGAAGTTTGCTTAATTAAGTCATGTGGTTAAGCAAATTAAATCGAATGTCAACATTAAAATTCGGAAATATTCTAAAGTACTCAAAATATATTCGATGACGTATAGAATAACAACTCATCTCATAAGATGTAATCTTATTCACTCCATTCATACAAGAGGTATATTATTGATCGACTAAGATCTTATCTGCCCAAACACTGAAAACAAATAGTTCTAACCATAAAAGATCAAATAAAACATAGCCGTTATTCTCATTTACTTGTTGTTTCAAACGTTTCCACATCTTTTTGATGTGTAATAAATAAAATAAATAAAAAATAATTCTGAAGTTGACAAATCGCAACCCCGAAACAACTAGATACTATCAGAACCGCGACGGGTTTTGATTCTACTCAAAATGGTCTAAGATACTTTTCTGCTCATTTCCCATGTATGGAAAGTTGTATCCATTCCGAACTTGATCTTTGACCTTACGATCTCTTTGGTTTGAACTATGGGAGACTCTCTGACTGGACCGAATTTTCCCCGGCCGTGAATGCAAAAGAATTTTGAACGATTTTTTGGAAACAACTGTTGTATACTAATTACATACAATACCCCAGCATCGCAGATAGACCAGAAGTCCCATTGTTATGACCCTGGAGCTGTCGCTATCCGCGAGATTTGTCGTTACCAGATGTCTATCCTTCAGCAAAACTCGTTAGTGTAATCGCTCTGTACTTCAAGACGGATCGCCTCTTCCAGTCCCCTATCGTAATAGCCGTTCTTAGATCGTCGGATTAACTTTCCGAATTCCTCGCCAAAGGGTCACCATAATGACAAAAAAACATCCGCTCACGTGCCGTGGAAAGCACACAACATTTACCTCTCTCAATGGTCTCTTCATTGTGCACACTATTTCTCTGTTCTCTAACAACGAGAGAGCATTGCGCGTCGAAGAGACCGTTGAGAGTGGTTACGCTCCCTTTCACAAATGTGTTCGAACAACTAAGCGTGTATGTTGTACTCTTTCACGCTAAATGCCCAATTGAGTTTATACATATTTTTAAAACATCTCGAATATTCATAATGTCCTACGATCTACAATTAATTTTCGTAACATAATATTTATATTTCTTTATTTATGCCGCTATAAATAAATGGGAAATAAACAAACTATAAATCAATAAGTACTGCCCTGGGAAGTGCCATAAATTAACAAAAATTTTATTTAAAAAAAACGTATTCCGCTTATATTCTACGGTATTAGAAACTCGACGTATCTTTGTTTTGTCTACACAAAACATATTCTCAGACTAGTCTCCCCGGGGCTGCTTTTGATTGGTTAGGTAGAAAAATAGCGCAATCAGACATCCATTGTTATCGAAATGATGTGTATTCGCTTGTTTTCTCTCTCTGCTACGCCGAGATTTTTCTTCATGCACTACTTGAAAGTCAAGAACAGAAAAAGAAATACGAACAAAACTTTGTCTTCTCCAATATATTTTTAGTTTATGTTCCTTCTAATGAAGTTAATTTGTTTGTGGCACTGTCTGTGTCGAGGATGATTATGGCACATTTGGGGAGTTCAACATTAGCCCCCCCCCCCATACAATTTGATATTATCTGTTTTTTTTAAACGCGATCTTGGATGATAGAGGAGTGAGAAATGTGAGAATGGCCAGGGGCTAGTGAAATCTGCAAGAGTGTATTTCATTAACTGCACCGTCCTTCATTCCTATCAATAAGTGTCGAAATGCAACCGATATTTTACGTTTAAAAAAATAGTTATTTTCCCGAAATATCCAGAGATCTTCGCGTCAGTCAAGTATTGTGTACGGAGGTCCCTCATGAGCCCTGTTATTTTGTTATTTTCATCTTCGACTGAGAGAGAGGGAGGGAGTACTCATTGTGGGTGTGTTCCAGTCTAAAACAATCGAGACGCCGGACGTACTCTGAGTACTTTATACTTTTCGCCCTCTATTCCTTCCCGCGTCCCTATGTTTGTCGTTGTTCTATTATTCCGGGTCAATTTAAAATCTGACAGGCTAGATTTCGAATAAAATGATAGATTTCGCTCTCTACAATTTTTTTTCAATCTCCTACTCGCGGTATCTAGAATCCTGTTTTTGTTTTTCTTGCCTCCGCTACTTCCTTCCTCTGGCCTATCCATCCTTCTGTATTCCCTTATCCAGTCCACCGTCACGAAATCTGTCTTCTTTCTCCCTTATTCGGTCGACCAATCTAATCACTGACTCTTGTTGTTTTCTCCTCGGAGGGACTTTCCATTCACAAACTCATTCTTTTTCTACTGAGACGTATTTTACCAACTGTTCGTCACCTATCACAACAATGCCGCCAGACCTAGTTTAAAATCTATCGCTCATAGTATTGGTTTAGGCGTGATAAGTCCACTTGAATGTAAATATCCTGAGTTTCGTCGGTTTTTAATGTTGTGATGCAAATTTAGTATCCCTGCACGGAATAGGTATATGGGGAGTGGAAGAGACAAGCTCTTGGGTGAGCGACTCTGGTATTTCAAAACTGCTAGATTACTACAAGTCAAAACAGATTTGACGAAATGCATTACAGTATTATGCACCACTTGCAGTAAACTTGCGTTTTACTAGCCGTAGACTTGCAAGTCTATGGCTAGTGAGAATGATCAGTAAACCACTAGTTTGGAAGTACTTGAGGAGTTCCATGTGGACAAATATCTAGACGCACAAGTAGAAAGAGATTTGAGAATACAAAAAGGTAGAGATATCCGATAACGATGACTAATTTTATTGCAATCAATATAAAATAAGTTAGAGGAGTCAAATAGGCAATAGTATTGTGTTATGACAAGTGAAGATGAAACCATTGTTTTTACGTTTGCTCGCTTTAACATGGAATGGATGAAACATATAAGAAAGAATCAAATTCAGTTGATTACGTTTGCATGCACCTATGGCTAGTGTCGTTCTAATGGCTTATGAAATGGAATGACCGAAGGACGATTTGAACCTTATTTGGTAACCCTACGCTTCGAAATGTTGTATGACTGCACCATGATGTCTAGACTCATAGGAAAAAGGAGGGTGGCTTTCCATCTTCCAGTGCTACGAAACAACTTCTCGGATTAATTTTGATTTAAATTCACATCCAGGGCTAGTTTTACTCTACGCATTGGCAGTACTCTCTCGTAGACAAAGAAAGCGAGAGAGTGAGGCCAGAGCGGAGTACCAGAAAATGAGGCAGAAAACTCTTGGGTTTCATTTAAAAATGCAATTTTTATTCTTAATTCGGTAGGGGTAGATTTAACAACATAGAAAAGATTACATATTATATTTAATCTCTTGGTCTGACTGATTCCAGGTGTGAGATCTGTAACACTTTTATAATTTTTATCATTAGACACATCGTTGTAATCTCTTCGGATTTGAGTGCGAAAGACATTTGGCAGTAACGTGCGGATTATAAGCATCATTTAGAATATGTTGCGAAATCGATTTAAACTCACACCCGAGTTATTTTGAAACTCTCCGCTCTGGCAATGCTCTCTCGCTTATTGCTAAAGCGGAGAGTAAATTAGCTCTGGGTGTCTGCACCGAAAAAATTACGCGGATTAAGTGCACTGATCTTTCCTTTCGCAATGGTATGTCTGTTTTGTACGTTAAAAAAAATTGAAGTTCTTTGTCGATATAATGGAACAAAACAGACAAACATGAACATTTGAACCTACTCATGCTAAACACATTTTCCTCTAACCCTACGCATCCTTTATTCGTCTTCCCCCTACCCCGCAGTCCTTTTCCGATGCTTTATCTCTTTATTTCACTAGCCAATTCAGTTTCTGATTCAGACGCCTACAATTGTTTTGCCGAGATCTCTTATCGTCTCTTTTTTTCTATTCTATCGTGTGTTGTTATAGGTCAGTGTTATCTGGCCCCAGGGGAGAGTTGTGATAGGAAGGAACGTCGGAGGAACTTTAGTTCGAACAGCGGGCATTGAAAAAAACCTTGTTTTCGTCTAGACTACACAGAGAGCAAACTTGCCCAAATATGGGGAATAGATTTGCCATCTTCCACTACTTGTGTAAACGAATGCTAGCCCAAAGACCATCGATTTGCCCATATACAGGCAAACATTTGCCAGAATGCGGGCAAATCGCTCGCCAACTAACGTTACTCGGGCAAATTTAATCTCTGTGTATGTGGTATCTGAAAACTGGAAGTGTGCTTGAAGAGTTTGCTTGTAGTCTACTTCAAGTACGCCACCTCTGCCATATCGAAGGAGATTACCGTGTAAAATTTTGCGGAATGTAAATTTCGTAATTTTTAACGGAATTTTGGCATGCATGTTTTCTACGCAGAATGTAAATTTCCACTGGGAATTTACATCCGGCGGAGTTGACGTGGGCGTCGTTACGGTAGAGACACGTAAGGCAAATGTAACAAGGTATTACGATTATTCTTCGCCTATCTGTTTTGACAGTTATCCATAACCCCGATAGTTATAGTCACTGAACATGACAAGCTTCGATAAGCGTTTAGCACGAAATAATTAATGTACTTTGCTGTTTTTAAGCCGGCTTAAGAGCTTACAAATACTGGGAACGAGTGAAATAAGACTAGCTCATGTTCCACTCCTTCCTATTCTCCCTCTTCGTCTTCATATCTTCCATTTTGCCATTATCCATGCTACTATTGCACGTCTGCAACCACACATTCTATCGTATAGCCATTGCGCGTATCCCGAAACCCTGCTAATATCGTACAATGTTTGTAATTTCCCCATTTTGAAAAGTTTCGGAACAAATTTCCTGTTTTGAACTTATTATTTTCGAGCTTCCGCTTAAAAACGGTAATACATCCTTCAGTACCAGTGAACATGTAATGTTCCAAAACAAAAATAGGGGTAGTACCAAAAATAGGGTGTCTATTTTTTTGATATTTCACATATTTCGTTCCACTCGAACATTTTATGCTTGATGAAACACACTTGTGGTGTACGATAAATAAATTTCGTCTTCTTCAGATGACAATGATTGAGGCTTCACTACACGGATCATATTCTTCTACCATGGCCATGTGCTTTCTGTATATTACAGTGGGTGAGTATCAATTCGCTTATGCAGTGTTCAGAACTTGGAAAATGCACGAAAATGCGGAAAATGCTGTTCAGAAGTTCAGCCGGAAAATGCTCCTGAAAATGCTCATTTTCGAGGATTTTAAGCTAATTTTAATGGTTTTTTTGTTTAATATCAACGTTTATTGGTCGCAAACAGTGTTATGGACGCATTTTATTGATGATAAGTGATAATTTTAAATATGGACTCGCTAGGTTGATTTTTCGCAGCATTTTCGTTGATTTTCGGCTTAAAGTGCTCAAAAAAGGATCATACGATGTTTATTTCAGCAGCATACTTTATAAATGACCTAAGTTAGCTGTTTTCCATGAAACAACGAGGTTCAACGCTTTTAAAGTGTATAAAACCATCTTTTTCGATCCAAAATCGAGCATTTTCGAGCATTTTCCACCTGAACTTTTGAACAGCATTTTCCGCATTTTCTTGCATTTTCCAAGTTCTGAACACAGCATTAGTGGCACAATATCAATGTCAAATCAAATTATCTTCAGGTCTCATCGCAGTTATGGCTAGTGTACTCAATCTCGCAATGTACTTACGCACTAAAGAATCTAGACGAATGTAACTATAATCATTAATTGCTTATTTTTCTAAAATTATTATTATTAATAATAATATTCTGACGAAATTAAGTTACATCTTCTTCATCGCCTACGAGTGTGGCGTTCTCATCAACAGTATCTCATTCATTCTAACTGGAGGAGGACGAATGAGGGCATTGACTAATGGGACTATCTATATGCCCATAACAGTGGAGCAGTGCTTCTTTGATGTAAGATGGTGATAATAAATAATAATAATATATTTCAATAATAACCTCAATAACAATGATAGCAGCTATGTATCAACTTTATAATATAAGCCAAAGGTGAGGAGAATAATGTTCTTTTAAAGTCTCACCCCGAGCTAATTTCACGCTCCGCTCTAACAGCATTCTTTAGCAAACAAAGAAAGCGAGTGAGCATTTCCAGAGCTGAGAGTTTTAAATTAGCTTGGGGTGTATCTTGAAAATTCCATTTCCAATTAATCGTAATTAAGAAATTCTGGCCGCATACTTTAATCATCGGAACCGAACTGCCCACGCTATTTCTTATTCTCACTTCTTTCGAGAGGTACGTTTCAGAAAAAAATATTTTATGTATCATTATCCGAATATATAGCTTATTCGTCGTAGTCGTCACTATGATAACATTTTTTTCCTTTTTGAACCCTTAGGGAGGAACTATTATATTTTTTATTTATCATTAATCTTTATTCTATCTCACATCAGACTACTAGTCATGAGCTTTTTTCTACTGATGAAAAGATAGATCTTGACCACTTATCAGCACCGTATCCCTTTATCGCAGGAATAAGGAAACCGATTGCGTACTACGAATCTTACTGCAGTACTTGTGATCAATTAGTGATTGCTCGTAAAAGAACAGATTTCTTCTAGTGCATATTCTGTATTTCCTATTACATTTATAGCTAAGCTAAAGAATGAAATATGTATCATATAATATAAAGCGATTTGACGAGAATAGAAAATGAAATCATGAATGATATCTATAATTGTTAGGAACTGCCTCTTAAAACGATACACCTTACAAGTCTTTTTAGTCTCAGTGAGACTTTTGAATAAGAGTATTTTTCCTCAATTGGTATAGGAAAAATATGATAGGAACCAAAAAAATAGCTGCTGCCATGCACTTTCAGATTTTATATAATTAATTTTAATCAAAAATAATGCATGCGCACTTGAAAATTGCGTTTTCACAAAATTAAAATTAATTATAAAAAATCTGAAAGTGCATGGCTGTGGCTAATTTTTTGGCTTCCATCATATTTAACCTATACCTATCGAGGAAAAATACTCTTATTCAAAAGTCTCACTGAGACATAAAGGACTTCCCAAGGACTTGTTAGCTAATTTGAACCACTCCAAGCTGGCCACAATCTCTCGCTTTATTTGTCTGCGAGAGGGTATTACCAGAGCGGGAGAGGTTCAAATTAGCTCTTTGTATTCGTTTTGTCTATGGTAACAAGCCATAGCCCCATTCAGAATCTGTGCCGTGCTGTGGCCCCGCGGATACGAACGCCTCTTCAACAACAAAATGAAGCTCATCTTGATATCGATCCAGATTCTGATCGCCCTGGTGAGATGAAAGATCGAAGATCAAAGATCAAAGATCAAAACCCTCTTTCAGCTTTCGCTAGGAGTTGCAGCAGTTTCGGCTTATGGAAATCATGATTTTACTTCGGAACATTGCGCGATCATTTCGTCTACCGCTATTTGGTAAGCTCTCATTCTACGAAGATTTTTGAAATTTGAAATATGTATTTTTCATTTAAAGAATAAAATATAAATATCGCCTTTTGCAATTTAGAAATGCATTTCAGGTTTTCCACCGGCCACTTTATATTTATCATTCTCGGATACTCAGCCTCTTTCATTTCACTTCTTGTCCTGAAATCGTACAGTCGTGTGAGCACTTTGCGGAATTCTCTCAGAGACAAAGAAACAGAAACAAACAACCAAAGGGGGAAAACGAGATATTTTAATTTTATTTTATTTAAAGACACACCCGGGATTATTGCACTCTCCGATCTTACAATGCTCTCTCGTATCCAAAAGGCAAGCGAGCATTGCCAGAGCGGAGAGTTTCAAATTAGGTCGTGATCCCTGTTACGTATATTATGATGGAATAAAGTATAAAATAATATAAGATAAGATGTTCCTTTAATCGAAAGATAATTTGCAGAGAATAATGCACCGTGTGTCCGAAAAATCATTCCGAGCCAAACAACGAAACTCGAAGACCAATGTACTTCTGGCTTTCACAGGTTTCGATTTTTTTTTCAAAATTTATTACTTTAATTCGAGTTCAAGCTAATCTTGTTTCTAGTAATCAATCATAATAATCATAATCATGTAAAAAAATAAACCATATAATGTGATTGTCCCTGAGGCACATATTCATTCATGAAATGTAGGTAAGACTCCTACTGCCTCTTCCTCCACCCCCCCCCCAACATTTCACCGATTCGCCTTGGCGACGGACATCCTTCACAAGGCTATCTAACAGATATTCCCAATCCCATCCTCGATGTGTTCATTTGAAGGAATAAAATATTATTATTAGTAGTAGTACACGTTATGGTTTGCAAGGGGACCGGAAAAGCAAAACCGAGAAACCGCAAAGGGGACCAAGGAAGCAAATGTGGGAACTTTTCAAAACAGTTCTGGGACCCCCTGCGGGGTCTTAGCCGGCTTGTGTCAACGAATTTTGCCGGGACCGCCCCCGATTTTCGCGGTTTCCTTGTTAGCCTATAGAAATTTTTCCGAAAAGAAAGAAAGAACCCGACCAAAACTTCATTCTGTTCAGGTGCCTCAATAGCTCTGGTTGCTGCTCCATCCATAATCATGATCGGCATTGTATGGAGATGGTTCAGAGTGGATGATGGATATGTAGCATTGGCATACTGTGCCACTGCGTCAGTTATTTTCTGGGATTTTTCTTCATTAGACACACACACTAAACAACGAACCGTATAACATATAGCCAAACATCATTAGCGTTATTTTGTTTCAAAATATCAGATTCATTGCATCATTTTTGCCTGTAATTTATGTACAAAACTCCAAGCTGACAAGAAGTGTTTGAAAATTCAACCAATAAATGAACGACCGTTCCATTCCAGAATGGTCTCAATAGCGAATACCGTGATCAACTTCTTCTTCCGACCGGAATTCCGGAACATTCTACACACTGCATTCAGTACCGGACAACATTGAGGAAACCATGTTAGTTTCTAATTGATCATTGGTAGAACAGCACCATTTTCGGTGACGTCTTCACTGCGTTATGATGTTTGATTGCCAGATTTTCAAAAAAATATTGTTTTTTTTTTTAATTTGCATAATCGATAATATTACAGATCACACACGCATACCATTGAAGCAATTCATTGGAAGTCATCATTGATATACAAGAATTTGAACATGGTCATGAACGATAAGAAATCACTGCCTGCATGAGCACGTGAAGATTTTGCCTACCTCGCTGCTATTTTACCTCATATTAGACATCTTACCTCATATTAGGATTGAATACCCATATATACCAAATGCCGAATTCACATTTGAAAAGTTCTCCGTCTAAATAATGATTAATGTAATATTTATTCATTTGTTAAATTCATTCATGTTTGTACTTTCTAGCACAGTCTACGGTAATTAATTTTCTCTGCAAGAATACCGAAATATAATGCTCATTAAATAGGACTACTGGAAAACAAATTTATTATGCTTGTTGGCATTTTATTTCTCTCTAGTTCCGTGAGAATTAGGAAAAAGGGGATCTATTTTCGAAAAGTTCATCCGAAAATTTGTGACAAATTCGGAATTTGTTGGACTTTTTTTAGCAAAACAGGAAACTCGTGCAAATGAGCGAACTTCCTCCTGAAGCGATGAATAACAAAACTGATGAATCATCGAAATTGAAAGAAAGAACAATAGTCTCTCCATGACACATACTATTTCTCTGTTATCTTACGAGACTAGAGAACATAGCAACGTGGAGAGACGCTTAATTGATGTCACCCCGAGCAATTTGAAATTCACCGCTATGGTCACGCTCTCTCGCTTCCTTTGTCTACGAGAGAGCGTTGCCAGAGCGGAGAGTTTCAAGTTTGCTCGTGGTGTGACTTTAATTGGTGAATCACGAAGAAAACAATGAAATGTAGTCATCGATGACGATTAGGCTCTGCTTAAATAGGCAAGGATACAGCGCATTTTACAGTAAAATGCATTCTCTTCTTCTGTTGGCTCTGCCTCTAATCGCTTCGGCGTCAGAGCAGACAGTGTCTGTCAGGGGTAAACTCCTGTGTCACGGCAAGCCGGAGAAGGATGTCCTAGTCAAACTCTACGATCATGATGCAGGTATGCGCTTTGATCCAATATAAATGAGCGTTTGAGAGTGTAGTCACTCCTCGATAGTGAGAGGTGTTCATAGACATACAGACACGTCGTGCAAATTTGCATGTACCTAGTCCCCATTTTACATTAGCTATTGTCGTAGGCATAGACGTGGACGACTTAATGGCCGAGGGCAGAACAGATGCGGACGGTAACTTCTTCCTTAAAGGAAGCGAGTCTGAGGTTGGTTTAATAATAGCCCACGAAAAGATAGGATGAACCTCAAAGGCATATCATACGCTAATTTGAAACTCTCCGCTCCGCCATTGCTCTTTCGCTTTCTTTGTCTTCTAGAGATCGTTTCATGAGCGGAGAGTAAAATTAGCTCGCGCTGTGTCATTCATTTCACGACATTTTCTGATATTGGGAGGGCAAATCTTCTCGTCTTACGATTAGGAGACGTTCTGAATCCCATTGATATTGAAATGAAGATTACAGATCTTTAGCATTGATCCAAAGCTGAACATCTATCATGACTGTGACGATGGTGTTATGGTAAGAGGATTTACCGTTCACTTTCAGTTTTCATCAAATTTTATAGGCAAATCAGAGGAAATTGACATTTATGAAAAATGGTAGTTTGTCGATGAGCATTCGTCATTATAATATTTCAGTTAATTTAAAATTAATTGTGCAATTGATATTTTTTGAAATGAATGTGATGATACTATTATATCACTGCAAATTATAAGTGTGAATTAAATCCATCTCTCTTTCCGTCTGTAGGATATCCCTCCCTTTAACAGAAAAAAATATGAACAAATATTTGATGGAATAAAGAAATAAAAAGGAGTAATAATTTAAATTTCAGCCCTGTCAGCGCAAGTTCTCCATCTTCATACCCAAACAGTACATCGACAAAGATGTAGGTCAATGAAAAATGGAACGAGCGCCTACATTGTTTATCCATAGCACACACACATTATTCCTTTCTTATTCTTATTCTTTATTCCATCATATTACAATATGATGGAATAAATACGTAACAGGAAATGGGATTAGATGACGGGAAATATTTAATTATATTATATTCTATTATGTTTTTTCTCATCGAAATAATATCCACCATTTAGACGGAGCTCACTAAATATAACAGATATTCGAAAATTGGTCCAAATAGGAGCGTAGCCTCTTTCAATGCATTGTATGCTACGATCAATAATCGCAGCCTTCTTTCTTACCTCCTGACTTTAGCATTTTTTTAAACATTTAATTATTAATCTTTAAATACACTCCGAGGTCAGATAAATGTATTATTATTATTATTAGTCTCTTCGACACGCAATGCTTTCTCGTTTTTAGAGAACAGAGCGTTGTTAGAGAAGTGTGCGCGATGAAGAGACTATTGAGAGAGGTGACGCTCCATTTAATGTTTAGTTGAATATCTTTTGAGAAATACAGTACGATGATATTTGTAATTTATTTTTTTGATATATATTATTTTTTATTGTTTTATTTTATTTTTTATATATTTTAAGACCTACGACGCGGGACAAATGGAATTGTCTGCAACGTATCCAGATGAAGAACGAGATTGTATTCATTAGAACAAATGATTATTGAATGTGAAATACGTTTTTTCTCATGATCACACAGATAAAATATTACCTATTATTATTATATTATTATTATTAAATTTTTTTCGGAAATAAAAGTCGAAAAAATCGAAAAAAATTCGAAAAATCGAAAAATTGTGTACAAAAATTTCTAAATGCAATTTCTTTTGATTTTTCGTGACTTGGTTGGCTTACTCCCATATGTGGGCACGCTGGGGGGAAAGGCTGTGCGCAAACTGGCAAATTGTAAGGCAAGGCTATGCGCATGGTCATTTTTTTGCATTTTTGATGAGAAATTTTCCATTTTTGCGAGGCAATGCTATGCGCAAGGGAAGGCAAGGCTGGTCGCAAAAATAATTCGTTTTAACGCGCCCACCTATGCTTACTCCAGTCCCCGTTACTATGTCAAGCTAAAGAATACTATCTAAAGTGTCTTTTAGAGAGAGTTTGGATTATTCTATGGTAGTTCAGTTAAACAACTTATCTCTAAGAGAATTTGCAAGACAAAATACTATAATTACGGTTGCAAAAATGATTAAATTATTACAAATGTTGCCTGGAATACAACTGCAGAACTTTGAAATATTACCGAATTGATAAAATATTGAATTTTAAGTGCTATTTTCAATTATCTTTTTTTTCGATTTTTCGAGAAAAAAATCGAAAAATTTTTCGTAGAAAAAATTATTCGAAAAATGTCGAAAAATCGAAAAATTCGAAAAATCGAAAAACGAAAAATGCACAGCCCTGCTCACTTGTGCTCTCTCCCTAAACACAGAAACACATTGTGCCTATGGCTGGCTACTCTCATACCAAATAAACTAGTGTAATTTATACGGGTTGGCACAGGCCAAAAATTTCGAAACCATCAAAATTTGTGTTTATGTGGTGTTACATTTTCAAAACGTCTCCGTCAACTTGAAATTTGAAGTGTTTTCGGTCTCGAGTGGAAAACCCTGATGGATCATGAAATTACTGTAAAAGATTACGGTAGTCAGCCATTATTGATCCGTGGTTACGGTAACTTCTTACCGTATCCCAATTGACAATAAGGGTTTTCCGCTTGGGACCCAAAATACTTCAAAATCAAAGTTGACGTTGACGTTTCCGAATGTAACACTATTTCGAAGGACGGCGTGCGCCCGTTTTGAAAATGTAACACCACATTAGGGACGTGTATGACGTGTACGTGTATGCGATTTAAACTTATTTAGACACGATCGGACTATAATAATTGGAGAACCCTAATGGCGACCTAGCTGACATTACACCCAATCGGTTGATAGTTGTTGTAATATAATGCCAACTAAATGTCAGCTGAGCCATATGAAAGTAATCGCAGAAAAAAATAATTTTTAAATGCCCTGCACTCATTTTCAGAAGGATTGATTCGCCACTTCAATTGTCTCAAATATGAGGCAATTTCTTTCTCGCTTCCGGATTGCTTTTTTAAGTAACGGTTAGAAAGAGCATGTTTCTCAAATGTTAGTGAGTAACTGTCTCATATGAGGCCGTTTGCGAGAGAGTAGAGCAAGAGTGACTGGGGTCCGGTACATCAATTTTTCGAAAACCTGAGAGAAGAGGTTCTCAAGGGTGTCGATGGACATTTTCATTCATTTTGCACCTGGAGTCAACTTTGAGGCCAGACGGCGTCGCGTTGAAATCGCGTTTGTGGTCATTTCTTGTCGCATGATGGTGCTAAAATTAACAGACCAATATTTCCGGTGTAGAATTTGATGGCGATCACGCCTGTCTAATTCATTTTTCATGAAAAAAATTTCACAAGCTTCAAATATGTAACTTTTCTCAGTGGCAAAAGTGTCCGAGCGACATAGCTAAATCGGATCGGAATTACTTCAGGGTGCAACAGAAAAAATTTCAACAATTTTGGTGAATGGAAAAGCGAGAAGATCAACTTTTAGTGAAGTAATCTGGTCACAGGAAGAGAGGCAATGTGCCCACTGATCTACCTCGAGTCTCTCCTCCCATTCGATCGCGTCTCTCCTTTCCCTAGACTCTCTCGTGCTCTCTCAATTCCCCACACTCTCTCCGGCGGGAGGAAACTATTTATCTGTTGTGAGCGACCAGATTACTTCACTAAAATTTTCTCACTTTTCCATTCACCAAAATCGTTGAATTTTTTTCTGTTGCAGCCTGAGGTAATTCCGATCCGATCTAGCTATGCCGCTCGGACACTTTTGCCTCTGAGAAAAGTTACATATTTGAAGCTTGCGAAATTTTTTTTCATGAAAAATGAATTAGACAAGCGTGATGGCCATCAAATTCTACACCGGAAACATTGGTCAGTTAATTTTAGCACCATCAGGCGACAAGAAATGACCAAAAACGCGATTTCAACGCGACGCCGTCTGGCCTCAATGGTGACTCCAGGTGCAAAATGAACATGTCCATCGTCATCAGCACCCTTGAGAACATCTTCTCGCAGGTTTTCGAAAAATTGATGTACCGGACCTTGTTCGACTTTTTCGCAAACGGCATCATATATTTGAGAAACTAGAAGTGGCAACGTTTTTGCACTAGTCTCAATTTAAAAATAACTGTTTAATATTTCCCAATCATCCACGAATATATTACGTATTTTCTTTTATTTATTATGCGAAAAGGGGTCGTGGCCAGTTGAGCAAAAGACATTTGCGCCGAATAGCAGCATTTGCGTCGGCCCCAAATGCGCCGAGGTCATTTGCACCGAACATTGAAAGTGGACATTTGCGCCGAACACAGAATGGGACATTTGCGCGGAAAAATAAATAGGTATTTGAGCCGAATTTTTCTTTCAATGACTTATTGCAATTACAAATATCAAAAGGTAAGTAATTTGTAATTTAGCTTTTTTTTTAATTAGACTTCCTTTTTTTAGGAATAGTTTCTTACAATTCAACAAGGATTCGATAGCACCCACTCCCGAATCGATTGGATTCGAAATAAATTTTTTAGGAAATGTCGCCAAACCGTGGTATGGTCAGCATCCCTTTTGCCCCGCTATTCCCATCTCTTTCGCATTTTGAACTAACGTGTGCAATACATCGAATCACTTTCCAGTTATGTAACACTCAAATAGAATTGAAACTTCTCTTTATCATTGTTATATTTAATTAATGTCACTTTCTTGTTGATTAAAAAAAAGTTCGAAAATTCGGAGAAAGTAAAATAAAAGAAGTCATTTCAGGCAAAAAAGAAAATCATCGAAAATTTAAAAAAAGCAAAATTACAAATTGCTTGCCTTTTGATAAGTCATTGCAATAAGTCATTGAAAAAAAATCGGCTCAAATATTTATTTTCGGCGCAAATGTCCCTCGGCGCATATGTCACTGGCGCAAGTGTCCAGGCCCCTCGTGTGGCGCAAATGTCTTTTGCTCAAGTGGCCACGACCCGACGCAATGGATAGAGTACGCGTCTCTCTCGCTCCCCCTTCCCTCTCCCTCTCCCCATGCATAGATAGTCTAGACCGTAACTTGCTTGAGCCTGGATCAAATTGCAAACTTTTTTCAGCCACAAATATGTAATTTGGTATGACGAATTCAGTGAACACACTTTTAGAGAGCGCACGCAACGCTGAAACAGTTACATTGGCAATTTTGGCCTATTTTTTTCTATTTTCACGACAAAAAAAATCAATTTAAAATGCGATCACAGAAATTTTAAAGTATAAATTCAGTATTCGACGTAGGCTAGACGGGTTAGGTGGCGTTGGTCGCCGTCGCGGCGGTAGGGGAGGTGTGTATGTGTCTTTTGTGTATGTGAGAGAAGAGCGATTCACCTTCTCCTCCTCCTCTCCTCTCTCTCTCTATATGTATCCATCTCTCGCTATAACCATATCTCGCATTTATAATAAAAATATTTATGAAAATATAGAGCTATATCAAATGGTAGAGCATGTCCAGTCTCAGCAGCAATCACAGTCACGAAAAAGTGCGAAACGGCCACAGGTATGGCCATTTCCCGCTCGAATTAGCTCCTGAAAATTCGCAATTTTACCTGTACAGCATAGCGGACGTTGCGAGGCGGGAAACGCGCGCTTCCGCAGCTCGAACGGATAATTTTGAAGCA
The DNA here is from genome assembly GCA_943737045.1 of Parapristionchus giblindavisi. NCBI lineage: Eukaryota > Metazoa > Nematoda > Chromadorea > Rhabditida > Diplogasteridae > Parapristionchus > Parapristionchus giblindavisi. Next base: position 31,578 of record CALSFV010000656.1, read on the forward strand.
AGTTGTGGTGATTTAAGTGCGAATTGTAACGATTGCCGCGCTATCTGACGATTTCGCGTTGAAGATGAGCGGTTGTGAGTTTTTATGAGTTTAGCTTGTCTTGAGCTAATTATCAGGTGTCAAATTAAATTGTAAACGTATGAATAAAGATACACCGATTCGCTCTGGTCGTACAGAGACGCAATGGATAGAGTACGCGTCTCTCTCGCTCCCCCTTCCCTCTCCCTCTCCCCATGCATAGATAGTCTACCGTAACTTGCTTGAGCCTGGATCAAATTGCAAACTTTTTTCAGCCACAAATATGTAATTTGGTACGACGAATTCAGTGAACACACTTTTAGAGAGCGCACGCAACGCTGAAACAGTTTCATTGGCAATTTTGGCCTATTTTTTTCTATTTTCACGACAAAAAAAATCAATTTAAAATGCGATCACAGAAATTTTAAAGTATAAATTCAGTATTCGACGTAGGCTAGACGGGTTAGGTGGAGTTGGTCGCCGTCGCGGCGGTAGGGGAGGTGTGTATGTGTCTTTTGTGTATGTGAGAGAAGAGCGATTCACCTTCTCCTCCTCCTCTCCTCTCTCTCTCTATATGTATCCATCTCTCGCTATAACCATATCTCGGATTTATAATAAAAATATTTATGAAAATATAGAGCTATATCAAATGGTAGAGCATGTCCAGTCTCAGCAGCAATCACAGTCACGAAAAAGTGCGAAACGGCCACAGGTATGGCCATTTCCCGCTCGAATTAGCTCCTGAAAATTCGCAATTTTACCTGTACAGCATAGCGGACGTTGCGAGGCGGGAAACGCGCGCTTCCGCAGCTCGAACGGATAATTTTGAAGCAAGTTGTGGTGATTTAAGTGCGAATTGTAACGATTGCCGCGCTATCTGACGATTTCGCGTTGAAGATGAGCGGTTGTGAGTTTTTATGAGTTTAGCTTGTCTTGAGCTAATTATCAGGTGTCAAATTAAATTGTAAACGTATGAATAAAGATACACCGATTCGCTCTGGTCGTACAGAGACGCAATGGATAGAGTACGCGTCTCTCTCGCTCCCCCTTCCCTCTCCCTCTCCCCATGCATAGATAGTCTAGACCGTAACTTGCTTGAGCCTGGATCAAATTGCAAACTTTTTTCAGCCACAAATATGTAATTTGGTACGACGAATTCAGTGAACACACTTTTAGAGAGCGCACGCAACGCTGAAACAGTTTCATTGGCAATTTTGGCCTATTTTTTTCTATTTTCGCGACAAAAAAAATCAATTTAAAATGCGATCACAGAAATTTTAAAGTATAAATTCAGTATTCGACGTAGGCTAGACGGGTTAGGTGGCGTTGGTCGCCGTCGCGGCGGTAGGGGAGGTGTGTATGTGTCTTTTGTGTATGTGAGAGAAGAGCGATTCACCTTCTCCTCCTCCTCTCCTCTCTCTCTCTATATGTATCCATCTCTCGCTATAACCATATCTCGGATTTATAATAAAAATATTTATGAAAATATAGAGCTATATCAAATGGTAGAGCATGTCCAGTCTCAGCAGCAATCACAGTCACGAAAAAGTGCGAAACGGCCACAGGTATGGCCATTTCCCGCTCGAATTAGCTCCTGAAAATTCGCAATTTTACCTGTACAGCATAGCGGACGTTGCGAGGCGGGAAACGCGCGCTTCCGCAGCTCGAACGGATAATTTTGAAGCAAGTTGTGGTGATTTAAGTGCGAATTGTAACGATTGCCGCGCTATCTGACGATTTCGCGTTGAAGATGAGCGGTTGTGAGTTTTTATGAGTTTAGCTTGTCTTGAGCTAATTATCAGGTGTCAAATTAAATTGTAAACGTATGAATAAAGATACACCGATTCGCTCTGGTCGTACAGAGACGCAATGGATAGAGTACGCGTCTCTCTCGCTCCCCCTTCCCTCTCCCTCTCCCCATGCATAGATAGTCTAGACCGTAACTTGCTTGAGCCTGGATCAAATTGCAAACTTTTTTCAGCCACAAATATGTAATTTGGTACGACGAATTCAGTGAACACACTTTTAGAGAGCGCACGCAACGCTGAAACAGTTTCATTGGCAATTTTGGCCTATTTTTTTCTATTTTCACGACAAAAAAAATCAATTTAAAATGCGATCACAGAAATTTTAAAGTATAAATTCAGTATTCGACGTAGGCTAGACGGGTTAGGTGGCGTTGGTCGCCGTCGCGGCGGTAGGGGAGGTGTGTATGTGTCTTTTGTGTATGTGAGAGAAGAGCGATTCACCTTCTCCTCCTCCTCTCCTCTCTCTCTCTATATGTATCCATCTCTCGCTATAACCATATCTCGGATTTATAATAAAAATATTTATGAAAATATAGAGCTATATCAAATGGTAGAGCATGTCCAGTCTCAGCAGCAATCACAGTCACGAAAAAGTGCGAAACGGCCACAGGTATGGCCATTTCCCGCTCGAATTAGCTCCTGAAAATTCGCAATTTTACCTGTACAGCATAGCGGACGTTGCGAGGCGGGCAACGCGCGCTTCCGCAGCTCGAACGGATAAGTTTGAAGCAAGTTGTGGTGATTTAAGTGCGAATTGTAACGATTGCCGCGCTATCTGTCGATTTCGCGTTGAAGATGAGCGGTTGTGAGTTTTTATGAGTTTAGCTTGTCTTGAGCTAATTATCAGGTGTCAAATTAAATTGTAAACGTACGAATAAAGATACACCGATTCGCTCTGGTCGTACATAGACGCAATGGATAGAGTACGCGTCTCTCTCGCTCCCCCTTCCCTCTCCCTCTCCCCATGCATAGATAGTCTAGACCGTAACTTGCTTGAGCCTGGATCAAATTGCAAACTTTTTTCAGCCACAAATATGTAATTTGGTATGACGAATTCAGTGAACACACTTTTAGAGAGCGCACGCAACGCTGAAACAGTTACATTGGCAATTTTGGCCTATTTTTTTCTATTTTCACGACAAAAAAAATCAATTTAAAATGCGATCACAGAAATTTTAAAGTATAAATTCAGTATTCGACGTAGGCTAGACGGGTTAGGTGGCGTTGGTCGCCGTCGCGGCGGTAGGGGAGGTGTGTATGTGTCTTTTGTGTATGTGAGAGAAGAGCGATTCACCTTCTCCTCCTCCTCTCCTCTCTCTCTCTATATATGTATCCATCTCTCGCTATAACCATATCTCGGATTTATAATAAAAATATTTATGAAAATATAGAGCTATATCAAATGGTAGAGCATGTCCAGTCTCAGCAGCAATCACAGTCACGAAAAAGTGCGAAACGGCCACAGGTATGGCCATTTCCCGCTCGAATTAGCTCCTGAAAATTCGCAATTTTACCTGTACAGCATAGCGGACGTTGCGAGGCGGGCAACGCGCGCTTCCGCAGCTCGAACGGATAAGTTTGAAGCAAGTTGTGGTGATTTAAGTGCGAATTGTAACGATTGCCGCGCTATCTGTCGATTTCGCGTTGAAGATGAGCGGTTGTGAGTTTTTATGAGTTTAGCTTGTCTTGAGCTAATTATCAGGTGTCAAATTAAATTGTAAACGTACGAATAAAGATACACCGATTCGCTCTGGTCGTACAGAGACGCAATGGATAGAGTACGCGTCTCTCTCGCTCCCCCTTCCCTCTCCCTCTCCCCATGCATAGATAGTCTAGACCGTAACTTGCTTGAGCCTGGATCAAATTGCAAACTTTTTTCAGCCACAAATATGTAATTTGGTATGACGAATTCAGTGAACACACTTTTAGAGAGCGCACGCAACGCTGAAACAGTTACATTGGCAATTTTGGCCTATTTTTTTCTATTTTCACGACAAAAAAAATCAATTTAAAATGCGATCACAGAAATTTTAAAGTATAAATTCAGTATTCGACGTAGGCTAGACGGGTTAGGTGGCGTTGGTCGCCGTCGCGGCGGTAGGGGAGGTGTGTATGTGTCTTTTGTGTATGTGAGAGAAGAGCGATTCACCTTCTCCTCCTCCTCTCCTCTCTCTCTCTATATATGTATCCATCTCTCGCTATAACCATATCTCGGATTTATAATAAAAATATTTATGAAAATATAGAGCTATATCAAATGGTAGAGCATGTCCAGTCTCAGCAGCAATCACAGTCACGAAAAAGTGCGAAACGGCCACAGGTATGGCCATTTCCCGCTCGAATTAGCTCCTGAAAATTCGCAATTTTACCTGTACAGCATAGCGGACGTTGCGAGGCGGGCAACGCGCGCTTCCGCAGCTCGAACGGATAAGTTTGAAGCAAGTTGTGGTGATTTAAGTGCGAATTGTAACGATTGCCGCGCTATCTGTCGATTTCGCGTTGAAGATGAGCGGTTGTGAGTTTTTATGAGTTTAGCTTGTCTTGAGCTAATTATCAGGTGTCAAATTAAATTGTAAACGTACGAATAAAGATACACCGATTCGCTCTGGTCGTACAGAGACGCAATGGATAGAGTACGCGTCTCTCTCGCTCCCCCTTCCCTCTCCCTCTCCCCATGCATAGATAGTCTAGACCGTAACTTGCTTGAGCCTGGATCAAATTGCAAACTTTTTTCAGCCACAAATATGTAATTTGGTATGACGAATTCAGTGAACACACTTTTAGAGAGCGCACGCAACGCTGAAACAGTTACATTGGCAATTTTGGCCTATTTTTTTCTATTTTCACGACAAAAAAAATCAATTTAAAATGCGATCACAGAAATTTTAAAGTATAAATTCAGTATTCGACGTAGGCTAGACGGGTTAGGTGGCGTTGGTCGCCGTCGCGGCGGTAGGGGAGGTGTGTATGTGTCTTTTGTGTATGTGAGAGAAGAGCGATTCACCTTCTCCTCCTCCTCTCCTCTCTCTCTCTATATATGTATCCATCTCTCGCTATAACCATATCTCGGATTTATAATAAAAATATTTATGAAAATATAGAGCTATATCAAATGGTAGAGCATGTCCAGTCTCAGCAGCAATCACAGTCACGAAAAAGTGCGAAACGGCCACAGGTATGGCCATTTCCCGCTCGAATTAGCTCCTGAAAATTCGCAATTTTACCTGTACAGCATAGCGGACGTTGCGAGGCGGGCAACGCGCGCTTCCGCAGCTCGAACGGATAAGTTTGAAGCAAGTTGTGGTGATTTAAGTGCGAATTGTAACGATTGCCGCGCTATCTGTCGATTTCGCGTTGAAGATGAGCGGTTGTGAGTTTTTATGAGTTTAGCTTGTCTTGAGCTAATTATCAGGTGTCAAATTAAATTGTAAACGTACGAATAAAGATACACCGATTCGCTCTGGTCGTACATAGACGCAATGGATAGAGTACGCGTCTCTCTCGCTCCCCCTTCCCTCTCCCTCTCCCCATGCATAGATAGTCTAGACCGTAACTTGCTTGAGCCTGGATCAAATTGCAAACTTTTTTCAGCCACAAATATGTAATTTGGTATGACGAATTCAGTGAACACACTTTTAGAGAGCGCACGCAACGCTGAAACAGTTACATTGGCAATTTTGGCCTATTTTTTTCTATTTTCACGACAAAAAAAATCAATTTAAAATGCGATCACAGAAATTTTAAAGTATAAATTCAGTATTCGACGTAGGCTAGACGGGTTAGGTGGCGTTGGTCGCCGTCGCGGCGGTAGGGGAGGTGTGTATGTGTCTTTTGTGTATGTGAGAGAAGAGCGATTCACCTTCTCCTCCTCCTCTCCTCTCTCTCTCTATATATGTATCCATCTCTCGCTATAGCCATATCTCGGATTTACAATAAAAATATTTTTGAAAATATAGAGCTATATCAAATGGTAGAGCATGTCCAGTCTCACCAGCAATCACAGTCACGAAAAAGTGCGAAACGGCCACAGGTATGGCCATTTCCCGCTCGAATTAGCTCCTGAAAATTCGCAATTTTACCTGTACAGCATAGCGGACGTTGCGAGGCGGGAAACGCGCGCTTCCGCAGCTCGAACGGATAAGTTTGAAGCAAGTTGTGGTGATTTAAGTGCGAATTGTAACGATTGCCGCGCTATCTGTCGATTTCGCGTTGAAGATGAGCGGTTGTGAGTTTTTATGAGTTTAGCTTGTCTTGAGCTAATTATCAGGTGTCAAATTAAATTGTAAACGTACGAATAAAGATACACCGATTCGCTCTGGTCGTACAGAGACGCAATGGATAGAGTACGCGTCTCTCTCGCTCCCCCTTCCCTCTCCCTCTCCCCATGCATAGATAGTCTAGACCGTAACTTGCTTGAGCCTGGATCAAATTGCAAACTTTTTTCAGCCACAAATATGTAATTTGGTATGACGAATTCAGTGAACACACTTTTAGAGAGCGCACGCAACGCTGAAACAGTTACATTGGCAATTTTGGCCTATTTTTTTCTATTTTCACGACAAAAAAAATCAATTTAAAATGCGATCACAGAAATTTTAAAGTATAAATTCAGTATTCGACGTAGGCTAGACGGGTTAGGTGGCGTTGGTCGCCGTCGCGGCGGTAGGGGAGGTGTGTATGTGTCTTTTGTGTATGTGAGAGAAGAGCGATTCACCTTCTCCTCCTCCTCTCCTCTCTCTCTCTATATGTATCCATCTCTCGCTATAACCATATCTCGGATTTACAATAAAAATATTTTTGAAAATATAGAGCTATATCAAATGGTAGAGCATGTCCAGTCTCACCAGCAATCACAGTCACGAAAAAGTGCGAAACGGCCACAGGTATGGCCATTTCCCGCTCGAATTAGCTCCTGAAAATTCGCAATTTTACCTGTACAGCATAGCGGACGTTGCGAGGCGGGAAACGCGCGCTTCCGCAGCTCGAACGGATAAGTTTGAAGCAAGTTGTGGTGATTTAAGTGCGAATTGTAACGATTGCCGCGCTATCTGTCGATTTCGCGTTGAAGATGAGCGGTTGTGAGTTTTTATGAGTTTAGCTTGTCTTGAGCTAATTATCAGGTGTCAAATTAAATTGTAAACGTACGAATAAAGATACACCGATTCGCTCTGGTCGTACAGAGACGCAATGGATAGAGTACGCGTCTCTCTCGCTCCCCCTTCCCTCTCCCTCTCCCCATGCATAGATAGTCTAGACCGTAACTTGCTTGAGCCTGGATCAAATTGCAAACTTTTTTCAGCCACAAATATGTAATTTGGTATGACGAATTCAGTGAACACACTTTTAGAGAGCGCACGCAACGCTGAAACAGTTACATTGGCAATTTTGGCCTATTTTTTTCTATTTTCACGACAAAAAAAATCAATTTAAAATGCGATCACAGAAATTTTAAAGTATAAATTCAGTATTCGACGTAGGCTAGACGGGTTAGGTGGCGTTGGTCGCCGTCGCGGCGGTAGGGGAGGTGTGTATGTGTCTTTTGTGTATGTGAGAGAAGAGCGATTCACCTTCTCCTCCTCCTCTCCTCTCTCTCTCTATATGTATCCATCTCTCGCTATAACCATATCTCGGATTTACAATAAAAATATTTTTGAAAATATAGAGCTATATCAAATGGTAGAGCATGTCCAGTCTCACCAGCAATCACAGTCACGAAAAAGTGCGAAACGGCCACAGGTATGGCCATTTCCCGCTCGAATTAGCTCCTGAAAATTCGCAATTTTACCTGTACAGCATAGCGGACGTTGCGAGGCGGGAAACGCGCGCTTCCGCAGCTCGAACGGATAAGTTTGAAGCAAGTTGTGGTGATTTAAGTGCGAATTGTAACGATTGCCGCGCTATCTGTCGATTTCGCGTTGAAGATGAGCGGTTGTGAGTTTTTATGAGTTTAGCTTGTCTTGAGCTAATTATCAGGTGTCAAATTAAATTGTAAACGTACGAATAAAGATACACCGATTCGCTCTGGTCGTACAGAGACGCAATGGATAGAGTACGCGTCTCTCTCGCTCCCCCTTCCCTCTCCCTCTCCCCATGCATAGATAGTCTAGACCGTAACTTGCTTGAGCCTGGATCAAATTGCAAACTTTTTTCAGCCACAAATATGTAATTTGGTATGACGAATTCAGTGAACACACTTTTAGAGAGCGCACGCAACGCTGAAACAGTTACATTGGCAATTTTGGCCTATTTTTTTCTATTTTCACGACAAAAAAAATCAATTTAAAATGCGATCACAGAAATTTTAAAGTATAAATTCAGTATTCGACGTAGGCTAGACGGGTTAGGTGGCGTTGGTCGCCGTCGCGGCGGTAGGGGAGGTGTGTATGTGTCTTTTGTGTATGTGAGAGAAGAGCGATTCACCTTCTCCTCCTCCTCTCCTCTCTCTCTCTATATGTATCCATCTCTCGCTATAACCATATCTCGGATTTATAATAAAAATATTTATGAAAATATAGAGCTATATCAAATGGTAGAGCATGTCCAGTCTCAGCAGCAATCACAGTCACGAAAAAGTGCGAAACGGCCACAGGTATGGCCATTTCCCGCTCGAATTAGCTCCTGAAAATTCGCAATTTTACCTGTACAGCATAGCGGACGTTGCGAGGCGGGAAACGCGCGCTTCCGCAGCTCGAACGGATAAGTTTGAAGCAAGTTGTGGTGATTTAAGTGCGAATTGTAACGATTGCCGCGCTATCTGTCGATTTCGCGTTGAAGATGAGCGGTTGTGAGTTTTTATGAGTTTAGCTTGTCTTGAGCTAATTATCAGGTGTCAAATTAAATTGTAAACGTATGAATAAAGATACACCGATTCGCTCTGGTCGTACAGAGACGCAATGGATAGAGTACGCGTCTCTCTCGCTCCCCCTTCCCTCTCCCTCTCCCCATGCATAGATAGTCTAGACCGTAACTTGCTTGAGCCTGGATCAAATTGCAAACTTTTTTCAGCCACAAATATGTAATTTGGTATGACGAATTCAGTGAACACACTTTTAGAGAGCGCACGCAACGCTGAAACAGTTACATTGGCAATTTTGGCCTATTTTTTTCTATTTTCACGACAAAAAAAATCAATTTAAAATGCGATCACAGAAATTTTAAAGTATAAATTCAGTATTCGACGTAGGCTAGACGGGTTAGGTGGCGTTGGTCGCCGTCGCGGCGGTAGGGGAGGTGTGTATGTGTCTTTTGTGTATGTGAGAGAAGAGCGATTCACCTTCTCCTCCTCCTCTCCTCTCTCTCTCTATATATGTATCCATCTCTCGCTATAACCATATCTCGGATTTATAATAAAAATATTTATGAAAATATAGAGCTATATCAAATGGTAGAGCATGTCCAGTCTCAGCAGCAATCACAGTCACGAAAAAGTGCGAAACGGCCACAGGTATGGCCATTTCCCGCTCGAATTAGCTCCTGAAAATTCGCAATTTTACCTGTACAGCATAGCGGACGTTGCGAGGCGGGAAACGCGCGCTTCCGCAGCTCGAACGGATAAGTTTGAAGCAAGTTGTGGTGATTTAAGTGCGAATTGTAACGATTGCCGCGCTATCTGTCGATTTCGCGTTGAAGATGAGCGGTTGTGAGTTTTTATGAGTTTAGCTTGTCTTGAGCTAATTATCAGGTGTCAAATTAAATTGTAAACGTACGAATAAAGATACACCGATTCGCTCTGGTCGTACAGAGACGCAATGGATAGAGTACGCGTCTCTCTCGCTCCCCCTTCCCTCTCCCTCTCCCCATGCATAGATAGTCTAGACCGTAACTTGCTTGAGCCTGGATCAAATTGCAAACTTTTTTCAGCCACAAATATGTAATTTGGTATGACGAATTCAGTGAACACACTTTTAGAGAGCGCACGCAACGCTGAAACAGTTACATTGGCAATTTTGGCCTATTTTTTTCTATTTTCACGACAAAAAAAATCAATTTAAAATGCGATCAGAGAAATTTTAAAGTATAAATTCAGTATTCGACGTAGGCTAGACGGGTTAGGTGGAGTTGGTCGCCGTCGCGGCGGTAGGGGAGGTGTGTATGTGTCTTTTGTGTATGTGAGAGAAGAGCGATTCACCTTCTCCTCCTCCTCTCCTCTCTCTCTCTATATGTATCCATCTCTCACTATAACCATATCTCGGATTTATAATAAAAATATTTATGAAAATATAGAGCTATATCAAATGGTAGAGCATGTCCAGTCTCAGCAGCAATCACAGTCACGAAAAAGTGCGAAACGGCCACAGGTATGGCCATTTCCCGCTCGAATTAGCTCCTGAAAATTCGCAATTTTACCTGTACAGCATAGCGGACGTTGCGAGGCGGGAAACGCGCGCTTCCGCAGCTCGAACGGATAAGTTTGAAGCAAGTTGTGGTGATTTAAGTGCGAATTGTAACGATTGCCGCGCTATCTGTCGATTTCGCGTTGAAGATGAGCGGTTGTGAGTTTTTATGAGTTTAGCTTGTCTTGAGCTAATTATCAGGTGTCAAATTAAATTGTAAACGTACGAATAAAGATACACCGATTCGCTCTGGTCGTACAGAGACGCAATGGATAGAGTACGCGTCTCTCTCGCTCCCCCTTCCCTCTCCCTCTCCCCATGCATAGATAGTCTAGACCGTAACTTGCTTGAGCCTGGATCAAATTGCAAACATTTTTCAGCCACAAATATGTAATTTGGTATGACGAATTCAGTGAACACACTTTTAGAGAGCGCACGCAACGCTGAAACAGTTACATTGGCAATTTTGGCCTATTTTTTTCTATTTTCACGACAAAAAAAATCAATTTAAAATGCGATCACAGAAATTTTAAAGTATAAATTCAGTATTCGACGTAGGCTAGACGGGTTAGGTGGCGTTGGTCGCCGTCGCGGCGGTAGGGGAGGTGTGTATGTGTCTTTTGTGTATGTGAGAGAAGAGCGATTCACCTTCTCCTCCTCCTCTCCTCTCTCTCTCTCTATATGTATCCATCTCTCACTATAACCATATCTCGGATTTACAATAAAAATATTTATGAAAATATTGAGCTATATCAAATGGTAGAGCATGTCCAGTCTCACCAGCAATCACAGTCACGAAAAAGTGCGAAACGGCCACAGGTATGGCCATTTCCCGCTAGAATTAGCTCCTGAAAATTCGCAATTTTACCTGTAGAGCATAGCGGACGTTGCGAGGCGGGAAACGCGCGCTTCCGCAGCTCGAACGGATAAGTTTGAAGCAAGTTGTGGTGATTTAAGTGCGAATTGAAACGATAGCCGCGTTATCTGTCAATTTCGCGTTGAAGATGAGCGGTTGTGAGTTTTTATGAGTTCAGCTTGTCTTGAGCTAATTATCAGGTGTCAAATTAAATTGTAAACGTACGAATAAAGATACACCGATTCGCTCTGGTCGTACAGAGACGCAATGGATAGAGTACGCGTCTCTCTCGCTCCCCCTTCCCTCTCCCTCTCCCCATGCATAGATAGTCTATACCGTAACTTGCTTGAGCCTGGATCAAATTGCAAACTTTTTTCAGCCACAAATATGTAATTTGGTATGACGAATTCAGTGAACACACTTTTAGAGAGCGCACGCAACGCTGAAACAGTTACATTGGCAATTTTGGTCTATTTTTTTCTATTTTCACGACAAAAAAAATCAATTTAAAATGCGATCAGAGAAATGTATAAATTCAGTATTCGACGTAGGCTAGACGGGTTAGGTGGCGTTGGTCGCCGTAGCGGCGGTAGGGGAGGTGTGTATGTGTCTTTTGTGTATGTGAGAGAAGAGCGATTCACCTTCTCCTCCTCCTCTCCTCTCTCTCTCTATATGTATCCATCTCTCGCTATAACCATATCTCGGATTTACAATAAAAATATTTATGAAAATATTGAGCTATATCAAATGGTAGAGCATGTCCAGTCTCACCAGCAATCACAGTCACGAAAAAGTGCGAAACGGCCACAGGTATGGCCATTTCCCGCTAGAATTAGCTCCTGAAAATTCGCAATTTTACCTGTAGAGCATAGCGGACGTTGCGAGGCGGGAAACGCGCGCTTCCGCAGCTCGAACGGATAAGTTTGAAGCAAGTTGTGGTGATTTAAGTGCGAATTGAAACGATTGCCGCGTTATCTGTCGATTTCGCGTTGAAGATGAGCGGTTGTGAGTTTTTATGAGTTTAGCTTGTCTTGAGCTAATTATCAGGTGTCAAATTAAATTGTAAACGTACGAATAAAGATACACCGATTCGCTCTGGTCGTACAGAGACGCAATGGATAGAGTACGCGTCTCTCTCGCTCCCCCTTCCCTCTCCCTCTCCCCATGCATAGATAGTCTAGACCGTAACTTGCTTGAGCCTGGATCAAATTGCAAACATTTTTCAGCCACAAATATGTAATTTGGTATGACGAATTCAGTGAACACACTTTTAGAGAGCGCACGCAACGCTGAAACAGTTACATTGGCAATTTTGGCCTATTTTTTTCTATTTTCACGACAAAAAAAATCAATTTAAAATGCGATCACAGAAATTTTAAAGTATAAATTCAGTATTCGACGTAGGCTAGACGGGTTAGGTGGCGTTGGTCGCCGTCGCGGCGGTAGGGGAGGTGTGTATGTGTCTTTTGTGTATGTGAGAGAAGAGCGATTCACCTTCTCCTCCTCCTCTCCTCTCTCTCTCTCTATATGTATCCATCTCTCACTATAACCATATCTCGGATTTACAATAAAAATATTTATGAAAATATTGAGCTATATCAAATGGTAGAGCATGTCCAGTCTCACCAGCAATCACAGTCACGAAAAAGTGCGAAACGGCCACAGGTATGGCCATTTCCCGCTAGAATTAGCTCCTGAAAATTCGCAATTTTACCTGTAGAGCATAGCGGACGTTGCGAGGCGGGAAACGCGCGCTTCCGCAGCTCGAACGGATAAGTTTGAAGCAAGTTGTGGTGATTTAAGTGCGAATTGAAACGATAGCCGCGTTATCTGTCAATTTCGCGTTGAAGATGAGCGGTTGTGAGTTTTTATGAGTTCAGCTTGTCTTGAGCTAATTATCAGGTGTCAAATTAAATTGTAAACGTACGAATAAAGATACACCGATTCGCTCTGGTCGTACAGAGACGCAATGGATAGAGTACGCGTCTCTCTCGCTCCCCCTTCCCTCTCCCTCTCCCCATGCATAGATAGTCTATACCGTAACTTGCTTGAGCCTGGATCAAATTGCAAACTTTTTTCAGCCACAAATATGTAATTTGGTATGACGAATTCAGTGAACACACTTTTAGAGAGCGCACGCAACGCTGAAACAGTTACATTGGCAATTTTGGTCTATTTTTTTCTATTTTCACGACAAAAAAAATCAATTTAAAATGCGATCAGAGAAATGTATAAATTCAGTATTCGACGTAGGCTAGACGGGTTAGGTGGCGTTGGTCGCCGTAGCGGCGGTAGGGGAGGTGTGTATGTGTCTTTTGTGTATGTGAGAGAAGAGCGATTCACCTTCTCCTCCTCCTCTCCTCTCTCTCTCTATATGTATCCATCTCTCGCTATAACCATATCTCGGATTTACAATAAAAATATTTATGAAAATATTGAGCTATATCAAATGGTAGAGCATGTCCAGTCTCACCAGCAATCACAGTCACGAAAAAGTGCGAAACGGCCACAGGTATGGCCATTTCCCGCTAGAATTAGCTCCTGAAAATTCGCAATTTTACCTGTAGAGCATAGCGGACGTTGCGAGGCGGGAAACGCGCGCTTCCGCAGCTCGAACGGATAAGTTTGAAGCAAGTTGTGGTGATTTAAGTGCGAATTGAAACGATTGCCGCGTTATCTGTCAATTTCGCGTTGAAGATGAGCGGTTGTGAGTTTTTATGAGTTCAGCTTGTCTTGAGCTAATTATCAGGTGTCAAATTAAATTGTAAACGTACGAATAAAGATACACCGATTCGCTCTGGTCGTACAGAGACGCAATGGATAGAGTACGCGTCTCTCTCGCTCCCCCTTCCCTCTCCCTCTCCCCATGCATAGATAGTCTATACCGTAACTTGCTTGAGCCTGGATCAAATTGCAAACTTTTTTCAGCCACAAATATGTAATTTGGTATGACGAATTCAGTGAACACACTTTTAGAGAGCGCACGCAACGCTGAAACAGTTACATTGGCAATTTTGGTCTATTTTTTTCTATTTTCACGACAAAAAAAATCAATTTAAAATGCGATCAGAGAAATGTATAAATTCAGTATTCGACGTAGGCTAGACGGGTTAGGTGGCGTTGGTCGCCGTAGCGGCGGCAGGGGAGGTGTGTATGTGTCTTTTGTGTATGTGAGAGAAGAGCGATTCACCTTCTCCTCCTCCTCTCCTCTCTCTCTCTCTATATGTATCCATCTCTCGCTATAACCATATCTCGGATTTACAATAAAAATATTTATGAAAATATTGAGCTATATCAAATGGTAGAGCATGTCCAGTCTCACCAGCAATCACAGTCACGAAAAAGTGCGAAACGGCCACAGGTATGGCCATTTCCCGCTAGAATTAGCTCCTGAAAATTCGCAATTTTACCTGTAGAGCATAGCGGACGTTGCGAGGCGGGAAACGCGCGCTTCCGCAGCTCGAACGGATAAGTTTGAAGCAAGTTGTGGTGATTTAAGTGCGAATTGAAACGATTGCCGCGTTATCTGTCAATTTCGCGTTGAAGATGAGCGGTTGTGAGTTTTTATGAGTTCAGCTTGTCTTGAGCTAATTATCAGGTGTCAAATTAAATTGTAAACGTACGAATAAAGATACACCGATTCGCTCTGGTCGTACAGAGACGCAATGGATAGAGTACGCGTCTCTCTCGCTCCCCCTTCCCTCTCCCTCTCCCCATGCATAGATAGTCTATACCGTAACTTGCTTGAGCCTGGATCAAATTGCAAACTTTTTTCAGCCACAAATATGTAATTTGGTATGACGAATTCAGTGAACACACTTTTAGAGAGCGCACGCAACGCTGAAACAGTTACATTGGCAATTTTGGTCTATTTTTTTCTATTTTCACGACAAAAAAAATCAATTTAAAATGCGATCAGAGAAATGTATAAATTCAGTATTCGACGTAGGCTAGACGGGTTAGGTGGCGTTGGTCGCCGTAGCGGCGGCAGGGGAGGTGTGTATGTGTCTTTTGTGTATGTGAGAGAAGAGCGATTCACCTTCTCCTCCTCCTCTCCTCTCTCTCTCTATATGTATCCATCTCTCGCTATAACCATATCTCGGATTTACAATAAAAATATTTATGAAAATATTGAGCTATATCAAATGGTAGAGCATGTCCAGTCTCACCAGCAATCACAGTCACGAAAAAGTTCGAAACGGCCACAGGTATGGCCATATCCCGCTCGAATTAGCTCCTGAAAATTCGCAATTTTACCTGTAGAGCATAGCGGACGTTGCGAGGCGGGAAACGCGCGCTTCCGCAGCTCGAACGGATAAGTTTGAAGCAAGTTGTGGTGATTTAAGTGCGAATTGAAACGATTGCCGCGTTATCTGTCAATTTCGCGTTGAAGATGAGCGGTTGTGAGTTTTTATGAGTTCAGCTTGTCTTGAGCTAATTATCAGGTGTCAAATTAAATTGTAAACGTACGAATAAAGATACACCGATTCGCTCTGGTCGTACAGAGACGCAATGGATAGAGTACGCGTCTCTCTCGCTCCCCCTTCCCTCTCCCTCTCCCCATGCATAGATAGTCTATACCGTAACTTGCTTGAGCCTGGATCAAATTGCAAACTTTTTTCAGCCACAAATATGTAATTTGGTATGACGAATTCAGTGAACACACTTTTAGAGAGCGCACGCAACGCTGAAACAGTTACATTGGCAATTTTGGTCTATTTTTTTCTATTTTCACGACAAAAAAAATCAATTTAAAATGCGATCAGAGAAATGTATAAATTCAGTATTCGACGTAGGCTAGACGGGTTAGGTGGCGTTGGTCGCCGTAGCGGCGGCAGGGGAGGTGTGTATGTGTCTTTTGTGTATGTGAGAGAAGAGCGATTCACCTTCTCCTCCTCCTCTCCTCTCTCTCTCTATATGTATCCATCTCTCGCTATAACCATATCTCGGATTTACAATAAAAATATTTATGAAAATATTGAGCTATATCAAATGGTAGAGCATGTCCAGTCTCACCAGCAATCACAGTCACGAAAAAGTTCGAAACGGCCACAGGTATGGCCATATCCCGCTCGAATTAGCTCCTGAAAATTCGCAATTTTACCTGTAGAGCATAGCGGACGTTGCGAGGCGGGAAACGCGCGCTTCCGCAGCTCGAACGGATAAGTTTGAAGCAAGTTTTGGTGATTTAAGTGCGAATTGTAACGATTGCCGCGTTATCTGTCGATTTCGCGTTGAAGAAGAGCGGTTGTGAGTTTTTATGAGTTCACCTTGTCTTGAGCTAATTATCAGGTGTCAAATTAAATTGTAAACGTACGAATAAATATACAACGATTCGCTCTGGTCGTACAGAGACGCAATGGATAGAGTACGCGTCTCTCTCGCTCCCCCTTCCCTCTCCCTCTCCCCATGCATAGATAGTCTATACCGTAACTTGCTTGAGCCTGGATCAAATTGCAAACTTTTTTCAGCCACAAATATGTAATTTGGTATGACGAATTCAGTGAACACACTTTTAGAGAGCGCACGCAACGCTGAAACAGTTACATTGGCAATTTTGGTCTATTTTTTTCTATTTTCACGACAAAAAAAATCAATTTAAAATGCGATCAGAGAAATGTATAAATTCAGTATTCGACGTAGGCTAGACGGGTTAGGTGGCGTTGGTCGCCGTAGCGGCGGCAGGGGAGGTGTGTATGTGTCTTTTGTGTATGTGAGAGAAGACCGATTCACCTTCTCCTCCTCCTCTCCTCTCTCTCTATATGTATCCATCTCTCACTATAACCATATCTCGGATTTACAATAAAATATTTATGAAAATATTGAGCTATATCAAATGGTAGAGCATGTCCAGTCTCACCAGCAATCACAGTCACGAAAAAGTGCGAAACGGCCACAGGTATGGCCATATCCCGCTCGAATTAGCTCCTGAAAATTCGCAATTTTACCTGTAGAGCATAGCGGACGTTGCGAGGCGGGAAACGCGCGCTTCCGCAGCTCGAACGGATAAGTTTGAAGCAAGTTTTGGTGATTTAAGTGCGAATTGTAACGATTGCCGCGTTATCTGTCGATTTCGCGTTGAAGAAGAGCGGTTGTGAGTTTTTATGAGTTCAGCTTGTCTTGAGCTAATTATCAGGTGTCAAATTAAATTGTAAACGTACGAATAAAGATACAACGATTCGCTCTGGTCGTACAGAGACGCAATGGATAGAGTACGCGTCTCTCTCGCTCCCCCTTCCCTCTCCCTCTCCCCATGCATAGATAGTCTAGACCGTAACTTGCTCGAGCCTGGATCAAATTGCAAACTTTTTTCAGCCACAAATATGTAATTTGGTATGACGAATTCAGTGAACACACTTTTAGAGAGCGCACGCAACGCTGAAACAGTTACATTGGTAATTTTGGTCTATTTTTTCTATGTTCACGACAAAAAAATCAATTTAAAATGCGATCAGAGAAATGTATAAATTCAGTATTCGACGTAGGCTAGACGGGTTAGGTGGCGTTGGTCGCCGTCGCGGCGGTAGGGGAGGTGTGTATGTGTCTTTTGTGTATGTGAGAGAAGAGCGATTCACCTTCTCCTCCTCCTCTCCTCTCTCTCTCTATATGTATCCATCTCTCGCTATAACCATATCTCGGATTTACAATAAAAATATTTATGAAAATATTGAGCTATATCAAATGGTAGAGCATGTCCAGTCTCACCAGCAATCACAGTCACGAAAAAGTGCGAAACGGCCACAGGTATGACCATATCCCGCTCGAATTAGCTCCTGAAAATTCGCAATTTTACCTGTAGAGCATAGCGGACGTTGCGAGGCGGGAAACGCGCGCTTCCGCAGCTCGAACGGATAAGTTTGAAGCAAGTTTTGGTGATTTAAGTGCGAATTGTAGCGATTGCCGCGTTATCTGTCGATTTCGCGTTGAAGAAGAGCGGTTGTGAGTTTTTATGAGTTCAGCTTGTCTTGAGCTAATTATCAGGTGTCAAATTAAATTGTAAACGTACGAATAAAGATACACCGATTCGCTCTGGTCGTACAGAGACGCAATGGATAGAGTACGCGTCTCTCTCGCTCCCCCTTCCCTCTCCCTCTCCCCATGCATAGATAGTCTATACCGTAACTTGCTTGAGCCTGGATCAAATTGCAAACTTTTTTCAGCCACAAATATGTAATTTGGTATGACGAATTCAGTGAACACACTTTTAGAGAGCGCACGCAACGCTGAAACAGTTACATTGGCAATTTTGGTCTATTTTTTTCTATTTTCACGACAAAAAAAATCAATTTAAAATGCGATCAGAGAAATGTATAAATTCAGTATTCGACGTAGGCTAGACGGGTTAGGTGGCGTTGGTCGCCGTAGCGGCGGCAGGGGAGGTGTGTATGTGTCTTTTGTGTATGTGAGAGAAGAGCGATTCACCTTCTCCTCCTCCTCTCCTCTCTCTCTCTCTATATGTATCCATCTCTCGCTATAACCATATCTCGGATTTACAATAAAAATATTTATGAAAATATTGAGCTATATCAAATGGTAGAGCATGTCCAGTCTCACCAGCAATCACAGTCACGAAAAAGTTCGAAACGGCCACAGGTATGACCATATCCCGCTCGAATTAGCTCCTGAAAATTCGCAATTTTACCTGTAGAGCATAGCGGACGTTGCGAGGCGGGAAACGCGCGCTTCCGCAGCTCGAACGGATAAGTTTGAAGCAAGTTGTGGTGATTTAAGTGCGAATTGAAACGATTGCCGCGTTATCTGTCAATTTCGCGTTGAAGATGAGCGGTTGTGAGTTTTTATGAGTTCAGCTTGTCTTGAGCTAATTATCAGGTGTCAAATTAAATTGTAAACGTACGAATAAAGATACACCGATTCGCTCTGGTCGTACAGAGACGCAATGGATAGAGTACGCGTCTCTATCGCTCCCCCTTCCCTCTCCCTCTCCCCATGCATAGATAGTCTATACCGTAACTTGCTTGAGCCTGGATCAAATTGCAAACTTTTTTCAGCCACAAATATGTAATTTGGTATGACGAATTCAGTGAACACACTTTTAGAGAGCGCACGCAACGCTGAAACAGTTACATTGGCAATTTTGGTCTATTTTTTTCTATTTTCACGACAAAAAAAATCAATTTAAAATGCGATCAGAGAAATGTATAAATTCAG
This sequence comes from Parapristionchus giblindavisi, assembly GCA_943737045.1. Taxonomy (NCBI): domain Eukaryota; kingdom Metazoa; phylum Nematoda; class Chromadorea; order Rhabditida; family Diplogasteridae; genus Parapristionchus; species Parapristionchus giblindavisi. Next base: position 50,762 of record CALSFV010000656.1, read on the forward strand.
TATTCGACGTAGGCTAGACGGGTTAGGTGGAGTTGGTCGCCGTCGCGGCGGTAGGGGAGGTGTGTATGTGTCTTTTGTGTATGTGAGAGAAGAGCGATTCACCTTCTCCTCCTCCTCTCCTCTCTCTCTCTCTATATGTATCCATCTCTCGCTATAACCATATCTCGGATTTACAATAAAAATATTTATGAAAATATTGAGCTATATCAAATGGTAGAGCATGTCCAGTCTCACCAGCAATCACAGTCACGAAAAAGTTCGAAACGGCCACAGGTATGACCATATCCCGCTCGAATTAGCTCCTGAAAATTCGCAATTTTACCTGTAGAGCATAGCGGACGTTGCGAGGCGGGAAACGCGCGCTTCCGCAGCTCGAACGGATAAGTTTGAAGCAAGTTTTGGTGATTTAAGTGCGAATTGTAGCGATTGCCGCGTTATCTGTCGATTTCGCGTTGAAGAAGAGCGGTTGTGAGTTTTTATGAGTTCAGCTTGTCTTGAGCTAATTATCAGGTGTCAAATTAAATTGTAAACGTACGAATAAAGATACACCGATTCGCTCTGGTCGTACAGAGACGCAATGGATAGAGTACGCGTCTCTCTCGCTCCCCCTTCCCTCTCCCTCTCCCCATGCATAGATAGTCTATACCGTAACTTGCTTGAGCCTGGATCAAATTGCAAACTTTTTTCAGCCACAAATATGTAATTTGGTATGACGAATTCAGTGAACACACTTTTAGAGAGCGCACGCAACGCTGAAACAGTTACATTGGCAATTTTGGTCTATTTTTTTCTATTTTCACGACAAAAAAAATCAATTTAAAATGCGATCAGAGAAATGTATAAATTCAGTATTCGACGTAGGCTAGACGGGTTAGGTGGCGTTGGTCGCCGTAGCGGCGGCAGGGGAGGTGTGTATGTGTCTTTTGTGTATGTGAGAGAAGAGCGATTCACCTTCTCCTCCTCCTCTCCTCTCTCTCTCTCTATATGTATCCATCTCTCGCTATAACCATATCTCGGATTTACAATAAAAATATTTATGAAAATATTGAGCTATATCAAATGGTAGAGCATGTCCAGTCTCACCAGCAATCACAGTCACGAAAAAGTTCGAAACGGCCACAGGTATGACCATATCCCGCTCGAATTAGCTCCTGAAAATTCGCAATTTTACCTGTAGAGCATAGCGGACGTTGCGAGGCGGGAAACGCGCGCTTCCGCAGCTCGAACGGATAAGTTTGAAGCAAGTTGTGGTGATTTAAGTGCGAATTGAAACGATTGCCGCGTTATCTGTCAATTTCGCGTTGAAGATGAGCGGTTGTGAGTTTTTATGAGTTCAGCTTGTCTTGAGCTAATTATCAGGTGTCAAATTAAATTGTAAACGTACGAATAAAGATACACCGATTCGCTCTGGTCGTACAGAGACGCAATGGATAGAGTACGCGTCTCTATCGCTCCCCCTTCCCTCTCCCTCTCCCCATGCATAGATAGTCTATACCGTAACTTGCTTGAGCCTGGATCAAATTGCAAACTTTTTTCAGCCACAAATATGTAATTTGGTATGACGAATTCAGTGAACACACTTTTAGAGAGCGCACGCAACGCTGAAACAGTTACATTGGCAATTTTGGTCTATTTTTTTCTATTTTCACGACAAAAAAAATCAATTTAAAATGCGATCAGAGAAATGTATAAATTCAGTATTCGACGTAGGCTAGACGGGTTAGGTGGAGTTGGTCGCCGTCGCGGCGGTAGGGGAGGTGTGTATGTGTCTTTTGTGTATGTGAGAGAAGAGCGATTCACCTTCTCCTCCTCCTCTCCTCTCTCTCTCTCTATATGTATCCATCTCTCGCTATAACCATATCTCGGATTTACAATAAAAATATTTATGAAAATATTGAGCTATATCAAATGGTAGAGCATGTCCAGTCTCACCAGCAATCACAGTCACGAAAAAGTTCGAAACGGCCACAGGTATGACCATATCCCGCTCGAATTAGCTCCTGAAAATTCGCAATTTTACCTGTAGAGCATAGCGGACGTTGCGAGGCGGGAAACGCGCGCTTCCGCAGCTCGAACGGATAAGTTTGAAGCAAGTTTTGGTGATTTAAGTGCGAATTGTAGCGATTGCCGCGTTATCTGTCGATTTCGCGTTGAAGAAGAGCGGTTGTGAGTTTTTATGAGTTCAGCTTGTCTTGAGCTAATTATCAGGTGTCAAATTAAATTGTAAACGTACGAATAAAGATACACCGATTCGCTCTGGTCGTACAGAGACGCAATGGATAGAGTACGCGTCTCTCTCGCTCCCCCTTCCCTCTCCCTCTCCCCATGCATAGATAGTCTATACCGTAACTTGCTTGAGCCTGGATCAAATTGCAAACTTTTTTCAGCCACAAATATGTAATTTGGTATGACGAATTCAGTGAACACACTTTTAGAGAGCGCACGCAACGCTGAAACAGTTACATTGGCAATTTTGGTCTATTTTTTTCTATTTTCACGACAAAAAAAATCAATTTAAAATGCGATCAGAGAAATGTATAAATTCAGTATTCGACGTAGGCTAGACGGGTTAGGTGGCGTTGGTCGCCGTCGCGGCGGTAGGGGAGGTGTGTATGTGTCTTTTGTGTATGTGAGAGAAGAGCGATTCACCTTCTCCTCCTCCTCTCCTCTCTCTCTCTCTATATGTATCCATCTCTCGCTATAACCATATCTCGGATTTACAATAAAAATATTTATGAAAATATTGAGCTATATCAAATGGTAGAGCATGTCCAGTCTCACCAGCAATCACAGTCACGAAAAAGTGCGAAACGGCCACAGGTATGACCATATCCCGCTCGAATTAGCTCCTGAAAATTCGCAATTTTACCTGTAGAGCATAGCGGACGTTGCGAGGCGGGAAACGCGCGCTTCCGCAGCTCGAACGGATAAGTTTGAAGCAAGTTTTGGTGATTTAAGTGCGAATTGTAGCGATTGCCGCGTTATCTGTCGATTTCGCGTTGAAGAAGAGCGGTTGTGAGTTTTTATGAGTTCAGCTTGTCTTGAGCTAATTATCAGGTGTCAAATTAAATTGTAAACGTACGAATAAAGATACACCGATTCGCTCTGGTCGTACAGAGACGCAATGGATAGAGTACGCGTCTCTCTCGCTCCCCCTTCCCTCTCCCTCTCCCCATGCATAGATAGTCTATACCGTAACTTGCTTGAGCCTGGATCAAATTGCAAACTTTTTTCAGCCACAAATATGTAATTTGGTATGACGAATTCAGTGAACACACTTTTAGAGAGCGCACGCAACGCTGAAACAGTTACATTGGCAATTTTGGTCTATTTTTTTCTATTTTCACGACAAAAAAAATCAATTTAAAATGCGATCAGAGAAATGTATAAATTCAGTATTCGACGTAGGCTAGACGGGTTAGGTGGCGTTGGTCGCCGTAGCGGCGGCAGGGGAGGTGTGTATGTGTCTTTTGTGTATGTGAGAGAAGAGCGATTCACCTTCTCCTCCTCCTCTCCTCTCTCTCTCTCTATATGTATCCATCTCTCGCTATAACCATATCTCGGATTTACAATAAAAATATTTATGAAAATATTGAGCTATATCAAATGGTAGAGCATGTCCAGTCTCACCAGCAATCACAGTCACGAAAAAGTTCGAAACGGCCACAGGTATGGCCATATCCCGCTCGAATTAGCTCCTGAAAATTCGCAATTTTACCTGTAGAGCATAGCGGACGTTGCGAGGCGGGAAACGCGCGCTTCCGCAGCTCGAACGGATAAGTTTGAAGCAAGTTGTGGTGATTTAAGTGCGAATTGAAACGATTGCCGCGTTATCTGTCAATTTCGCGTTGAAGATGAGCGGTTGTGAGTTTTTATGAGTTCAGCTTGTCTTGAGCTAATTATCAGGTGTCAAATTAAATTGTAAACGTACGAATAAAGATACACCGATTCGCTCTGGTCGTACAGAGACGCAATGGATAGAGTACGCGTCTCTCTCGCTCCCCCTTCCCTCTCCCTCTCCCCATGCATAGATAGTCTATACCGTAACTTGCTTGAGCCTGGATCAAATTGCAAACTTTTTTCAGCCACAAATATGTAATTTGGTATGACGAATTCAGTGAACACACTTTTAGAGAGCGCACGCAACGCTGAAACAGTTACATTGGCAATTTTGGTCTATTTTTTTCTATTTTCACGACAAAAAAAAATCAATTTAAAATGCGATCAGAGAAATGTATAAATTCAGTATTCGACGTAGGCTAGACGGGTTAGGTGGCGTTGGTCGCCGTAGCGGCGGTAGGGGAGGTGTGTATGTGTCTTTTGTGTATGTGAGAGAAGAGCGATTCACCTTCTCCTCCTCCTCTCCTCTCTCTCTCTCTCTATATGTATCCATCTCTCGCTATAACCATATCTCGGATTTACAATAAAAATATTTATGAAAATATTGAGCTATATCAAATGGTAGAGCATGTCCAGTCTCACCAGCAATCACAGTCACGAAAAAGTTCGAAACGGCCACAGGTATGACCATATCCCGCTCGAATTAGCTCCTGAAAATTCGCAATTTTACCTGTAGAGCATAGCGGACGTTGCGAGGCGGGAAACGCGCGCTTCCGCAGCTCGAACGGATAAGTTTGAAGCAAGTTGTGGTGATTTAAGTGCGAATTGAAACGATTGCCGCGTTATCTGTCAATTTCGCGTTGAAGATGAGCGGTTGTGAGTTTTTATGAGTTCAGCTTGTCTTGAGCTAATTATCAGGTGTCAAATTAAATTGTAAACGTACGAATAAAGATACACCGATTCGCTCTGGTCGTACAGAGACGCAATGGATAGAGTACGCGTCTCTCTCGCTCCCCCTTCCCTCTCCCTCTCCCCATGCATAGATAGTCTATACCGTAACTTGCTTGAGCCTGGATCAAATTGCAAACTTTTTTCAGCCACAAATATGTAATTTGGTATGACGAATTCAGTGAACACACTTTTAGAGAGCGCACGCAACGCTGAAACAGTTACATTGGCAATTTTGGTCTATTTTTTTCTATTTTCACGACAAAAAAAAATCAATTTAAAATGCGATCAGAGAAATGTATAAATTCAGTATTCGACGTAGGCTAGACGGGTTAGGTGGCGTTGGTCGCCGTAGCGGCGGTAGGGGAGGTGTGTATGTGTCTTTTGTGTATGTGAGAGAAGAGCGATTCACCTTCTCCTCCTCCTCTCCTCTCTCTCTCTCTCTATATGTATCCATCTCTCGCTATAACCATATCTCGGATTTACAATAAAAATATTTATGAAAATATTGAGCTATATCAAATGGTAGAGCATGTCCAGTCTCACCAGCAATCACAGTCACGAAAAAGTTCGAAACGGCCACAGGTATGACCATATCCCGCTCGAATTAGCTCCTGAAAATTCGCAATTTTACCTGTAGAGCATAGCGGACGTTGCGAGGCGGGAAACGCGCGCTTCCGCAGCTCGAACGGATAAGTTTGAAGCAAGTTGTGGTGATTTAAGTGCGAATTGAAACGATTGCCGCGTTATCTGTCAATTTCGCGTTGAAGATGAGCGGTTGTGAGTTTTTATGAGTTCAGCTTGTCTTGAGCTAATTATCAGGTGTCAAATTAAATTGTAAACGTACGAATAAAGATACACCGATTCGCTCTGGTCGTACAGAGACGCAATGGATAGAGTACGCGTCTCTCTCGCTCCCCCTTCCCTCTCCCTCTCCCCATGCATAGATAGTCTATACCGTAACTTGCTTGAGCCTGGATCAAATTGCAAACTTTTTTCAGCCACAAATATGTAATTTGGTATGACGAATTCAGTGAACACACTTTTAGAGAGCGCACGCAACGCTGAAACAGTTACATTGGCAATTTTGGTCTATTTTTTCTATTTTCACGACAAAAAAAATCAATTTAAAATGCGATCAGAGAAATGTATAAATTCAGTATTCGACGTAGGCTAGACGGGTTAGGTGGCGTTGGTCGCCGTAGCGGCGGTAGGGGAGGTGTGTATGTGTCTTTTGTGTATGTGAGAGAAGAGCGATTCACCTTCTCCTCCTCCTCCTCTCTCTCTCTCTATATGTATCCATCTCTCGCTATAACCATATCTCGGATTTACAATAAAAATATTTATGAAAATATTGAGCTATATCAAATGGTAGAGCATGTCCAGTCTCACCAGCAATCACAGTCACGAAAAAGTTCGAAACGGCCACAGGTATGGCCATATCCCGCTCGAATTAGCTCCTGAAAATTCGCAATTTTACCTGTAGAGCATAGCGGACGTTGCGAGGCGGGAAACGCGCGCTTCCGCAGCTCGAACGGATAAGTTTGAAGCAAGTTGTGGTGATTTAAGTGCGAATTGAAACGATTGCCGCGTTATCTGTCAATTTCGCGTTGAAGATGAGCGGTTGTGAGTTTTTATGAGTTCAGCTTGTCTTGAGCTAATTATCAGGTGTCAAATTAAATTGTAAACGTACGAATAAAGATACACCGATTCGCTCTGGTCGTACAGAGACGCAATGGATAGAGTACGCGTCTCTCTCGCTCCCCCTTCCCTCTCCCTCTCCCCATGCATAGATAGTCTATACCGTAACTTGCTTGAGCCTGGATCAAATTGCAAACTTTTTTCAGCCACAAATATGTAATTTGGTATGACGAATTCAGTGAACACACTTTTAGAGAGCGCACGCAACGCTGAAACAGTTACATTGGCAATTTTGGTCTATTTTTTTCTATTTTCACGACAAAAAAAATCAAATTAAAATGCGATCAGAGAAATGTATAAATTCAGTATTCGACGTAGGCTAGACGGGTTAGGTGGCGTTGGTCGCCGTAGCGGCGGTAGGGGAGGTGTGTATGTGTCTTTTGTGTATGTGAGAGAAGAGCGATTCACCTTCTCCTCCTCCTCTCCTCTCTCTCTCTCTATATGTATCCATCTCTCGCTATAACCATATCTCGGATTTACAATAAAAATAATTATGAAAATATTGAGCTATATCAAATGGTAGAGCATGTCCAGTCTCACCAGCAATCACAGTCACGAAAAAGTTCGAAACGGCCACAGGTATGGCCATATCCCGCTCGAATTAGCTCCTGAAAATTCGCAATTTTACCTGTAGAGCATAGCGGACGTTGCGAGGCGGGAAACGCGCGCTTCCGCAGCTCGAACGGATAAGTTTGAAGCAAGTTGTGGTGATTTAAGTGCGAATTGAAACGATTGCCGCGTTATCTGTCAATTTCGCGTTGAAGATGAGCGGTTGTGAGTTTTTATGAGTTCAGCTTGTCTTGAGCTAATTATCAGGTGTCAAATTAAATTGTAAACGTACGAATAAAGATACACCGATTCGCTCTGGTCGTACAGAGACGCAATGGATAGAGTACGCGTCTCTCTCGCTCCCCCTTCCCTCTCCCTCTCCCCATGCATAGATAGTCTATACCGTAACTTGCTTGAGCCTGAATCAAATTGCAAACTTTTTTCAGCCACAAATATGTAATTTGGTATGACGAATTCAGTGAACACACTTTTAGAGAGCGCACGCAACGCTGAAACAGTTACATTGGCAATTTTGGTCTATTTTTTCTATTTTCACGACAAAAAAAATCAATTTAAAATGCGATCAGAGAAATGTATAAATTCAGTATTCGACGTAGGCTAGACGGGTTAGGTGGCGTTGGTCGCCGTAGCGGCGGTAGGGGAGGTGTGTATGTGTCTTTTGTGTATGTGAGAGAAGAGCGATTCACCTTCTCCTCCTCCTCTCCTCTCTCTCTCTCTATATGTATCCATCTCTCGCTATAACCATATCTCGGATTTACAATAAAAATATTTATGAAAATATTGAGCTATATCAAATGGTAGAGCATGTCCAGTCTCACCAGCAATCACAGTCACGAAAAAGTTCGAAACGGCCACAGGTATGGCCATATCCCGCTCGAATTAGCTCCTGAAAATTCGCAATTTTACCTGTAGAGCATAGCGGACGTTGCGAGGCGGGAAACGCGCGCTTCCGCAGCTCGAACGGATAAGTTTGAAGCAAGTTGTGGTGATTTAAGTGCGAATTGAAACGATTGCCGCGTTATCTGTCAATTTCGCGTTGAAGATGAGCGGTTGTGAGTTTTTATGAGTTCAGCTTGTCTTGAGCTAATTATCAGGTGTCAAATTAAATTGTAAACGTACGAATAAAGATACACCGATTCGCTCTGGTCGTACAGAGACGCAATGGATAGAGTACGCGTCTCTCTCGCTCCCCCTTCCCTCTCCCTCTCCCCATGCATAGATAGTCTATACCGTAACTTGCTTGAGCCTGGATCAAATTGCAAACTTTTTTCAGCCACAAATATGTAATTTGGTATGACGAATTCAGTGAACACACTTTTAGAGAGCGCACGCAACGCTGAAACAGTTACATTGGCAATTTTGGTCTATTTTTTCTATTTTCACGACAAAAAAAATCAATTTAAAATGCGATCAGAGAAATGTATAAATTCAGTATTCGACGTAGGCTAGACGGGTTAGGTGGCGTTGGTCGCCGTAGCGGCGGTAGGGGAGGTGTGTATGTGTCTTTTGTGTATGTGAGAGAAGAGCGATTCACCTTCTCCTCCTCCTCTCCTCTCTCTCTCTCTATATGTATCCATCTCTCACTATAACCATATCTCGGATTTACAATAAAAATATTTATGAAAATATTGAGCTATATCAAATGGTAGAGCATGTCCAGTCTCACCAGCAATCACAGTCACGAAAAAGTTCGAAACGGCCACAGGTATGGCCATATCCCGCTCGAATTAGCTCCTGAAAATTCGCAATTTTACCTGTAGAGCATAGCGGACGTTGCGAGGCGGGAAACGCGCGCTTCCGCAGCTCGAACGGATAAGTTTGAAGCAAGTTGTGGTGATTTAAGTGCGAATTGAAACGATTGCCGCGTTATCTGTCAATTTCGCGTTGAAGATGAGCGGTTGTGAGTTTTTATGAGTTCAGCTTGTCTTGAGCTAATTATCAGGTGTCAAATTAAATTGTAAACGTACGAATAAAGATACACCGATTCGCTCTGGTCGTACAGAGACGCAATGGATAGAGTACGCGTCTCTCTCGCTCCCCCTTCCCTCTCCCTCTCCCCATGCATAGATAGTCTATACCGTAACTTGCTTGAGCCTGGATCAAATTGCAAACTTTTTTCAGCCACAAATATGTAATTTGGTATGACGAATTCAGTGAACACACTTTTAGAGAGCGCACGCAACGCTGAAACAGTTACATTGGCAATTTTGGTCTATTTTTTCTATTTTCACGACAAAAAAAATCAATTTAAAATGCGATCAGAGAAATGTATAAATTCAGTATTCGACGTAGGCTAGACGGGTTAGGTGGCGTTGGTCGCCGTAGCGGCGGTAGGGGAGGTGTGTATGTGTCTTTTGTGTATGTGAGAGAAGAGCGATTCACCTTCTCCTCCTCCTCTCCTCTCTCTCTCTCTATATGTATCCATCTCTCACTATAACCATATCTCGGATTTACAATAAAAATATTTATGAAAATATTGAGCTATATCAAATGGTAGAGCATGTCCAGTCTCACCAGCAATCACAGTCACGAAAAAGTTCGAAACGGCCACAGGTATGGCCATATCCCGCTCGAATTAGCTCCTGAAAATTCGCAATTTTACCTGTAGAGCATAGCGGACGTTGCGAGGCGGGAAACGCGCGCTTCCGCAGCTCGAACGGATAAGTTTGAAGCAAGTTGTGGTGATTTAAGTGCGAATTGAAACGATTGCCGCGTTATCTGTCAATTTCGCGTTGAAGATGAGCGGTTGTGAGTTTTTATGAGTTCAGCTTGTCTTGAGCTAATTATCAGGTGTCAAATTAAATTGTAAACGTACGAATAAAGATACACCGATTCGCTCTGGTCGTACAGAGACGCAATGGATAGAGTACGCGTCTCTCTCGCTCCCCCTTCCCTCTCCCTCTCCCCATGCATAGATAGTCTATACCGTAACTTGCTTGAGCCTGGATCAAATTGCAAACTTTTTTCAGCCACAAATATGTAATTTGGTATGACGAATTCAGTGAACACACTTTTAGAGAGCGCACGCAACGCTGAAACAGTTACATTGGCAATTTTGGTCTATTTTTTCTATTTTCACGACAAAAAAAATCAATTTAAAATGCGATCAGAGAAATGTATAAATTCAGTATTCGACGTAGGCTAGACGGGTTAGGTGGCGTTGGTCGCCGTAGCGGCGGCAGGGGAGGTGTGTATGTGTCTTTTGTGTATGTGAGAGAAGAGCGATTCACCTTCTCCTCCTCCTCTCCTCTCTCTCTCTCTCTCTATGTATCCATCTCTCGCTATAACCATATCTCGGATTTACAATAAAAATATTTATGAAAATATTGAGCTATATCAAATGGTAGAGCATGTCCAGTCTCACCAGCAATCACAGTCACGAAAAAGTTCGAAACGGCCACAGGTATGGCCATATCCCGCTCGAATTAGCTCCTGAAAATTCGCAATTTTACCTGTAGAGCATAGCGGACGTTGCGAGGCGGGAAACGCGCGCTTCCGCAGCTCGAACGGATAAGTTTGAAGCAAGTTGTGGTGATTTAAGTGCGAATTGAAACGATTGCCGCGTTATCTGTCAATTTCGCGTTGAAGATGAGCGGTTGTGAGTTTTTATGAGTTCAGCTTGTCTTGAGCTAATTATCAGGTGTCAAATTAAATTGTAAACGTACGAATAAAGATACACCGATTCGCTCTGGTCGTACAGAGACGCAATGGATAGAGTACGCGTCTCTCTCGCTCCCCCTTCCCTCTCCCTCTCCCCATGCATAGATAGTCTATACCGTAACTTGCTTGAGCCTGGATCAAATTGCAAACTTTTTTCAGCCACAAATATGTAATTTGGTATGACGAATTCAGTGAACACACTTTTAGAGAGCGCACGCAACGCTGAAACAGTTACATTGGCAATTTTGGTCTATTTTTTCTATTTTCACGACAAAAAAAATCAATTTAAAATGCGATCAGAGAAATGTATAAATTCAGTATTCGACGTAGGCTAGACGGGTTAGGTGGCGTTGGTCGCCGTAGCGGCGGTAGGGGAGGTGTGTATGTGTCTTTTGTGTATGTGAGAGAAGAGCGATTCACCTTCTCCTCCTCCTCTCCTCTCTCTCTCTCTATATGTATCCATCTCTCACTATAACCATATCTCGGATTTACAATAAAAATATTTATGAAAATATTGAGCTATATCAAATGGTAGAGCATGTCCAGTCTCACCAGCAATCACAGTCACGAAAAAGTTCGAAACGGCCACAGGTATGGCCATATCCCGCTCGAATTAGCTCCTGAAAATTCGCAATTTTACCTGTAGAGCATAGCGGACGTTGCGAGGCGGGAAACGCGCGCTTCCGCAGCTCGAACGGATAAGTTTGAAGCAAGTTGTGGTGATTTAAGTGCGAATTGAAACGATTGCCGCGTTATCTGTCAATTTCGCGTTGAAGATGAGCGGTTGTGAGTTTTTATGAGTTCAGCTTGTCTTGAGCTAATTATCAGGTGTCAAATTAAATTGTAAACGTACGAATAAAGATACACCGATTCGCTCTGGTCGTACAGAGACGCAATGGATAGAGTACGCGTCTCTCTCGCTCCCCCTTCCCTCTCCCTCTCCCCATGCATAGATAGTCTATACCGTAACTTGCTTGAGCCTGAATCAAATTGCAAACTTTTTTCAGCCACAAATATGTAATTTGGTATGACGAATTCAGTGAACACACTTTTAGAGAGCGCACGCAACGCTGAAACAGTTACATTGGCAATTTTGGTCTATTTTTTCTATTTTCACGACAAAAAAAATCAATTTAAAATGCGATCAGAGAAATTTTAAAGTATAAATTCAGTATTCGACGTAGGCTAGACGGGTTAGGTGGAGTTGGTCGCCGTCGCGGCGGTAGGGGAGGTGTGTATGTGTCTTTTGTGTATGTGAGAGAAGAGCGATTCACCTTCTCCTCCTCCTCTCCTCTCTCTCTCTCTCTATATGTATCCATCTCTCGCTATAACCATATCTCGGATTTACAATAAAAATATTTATGAAAATATTGAGCTATATCAAATGGTAGAGCATGTCCAGTCTCACCAGCAATCACAGTCACGAAAAAGTGCGAAACGGCCACAGGTATGGCCATTTCCCGCTAGAATTAGCTCCTGAAAATTCGCAATTTTACCTGTAGAGCATAGCGGACGTTGCGAGGCGGGAAACGCGCGCTTCCGCAGCTCGAACGGATAAGTTTGAAGCAAGTTGTGGTGATTTAAGTGCGAATTGAAACGATTGCCGCGTTATCTGTCAATTTCGCGTTGAAGATGAGCGGTTGTGAGTTTTTATGAGTTCAGCTTGTCTTGAGCTAATTATCAGGTGTCAAATTAAATTGTAAACGTACGAATAAAGATACACCGATTCGCTCTGGTCGTACAGAGACGCAATGGATAGAGTACGCGTCTCTCTCGCTCCCCCTTCCCTCTCCCTCTCCCCATGCATAGATAGTCTATACCGTAACTTGCTTGAGCCTGGATCAAATTGCAAACTTTTTTCAGCCACAAATATGTAATTTGGTATGACGAATTCAGTGAACACACTTTTAGAGAGCGCACGCAACGCTGAAACAGTTACATTGGCAATTTTGGTCTATTTTTTCTATTTTCACGACAAAAAAAATCAATTTAAAATGCGATCAGAGAAATTTTAAAGTATAAATTCAGTATTCGACGTAGGCTAGACGGGTTAGGTGGAGTTGGTCGCCGTCGCGGCGGTAGGGGAGGTGTGTATGTGTCTTTTGTGTATGTGAGAGAAGAGCGATTCACCTTCTCCTCCTCCTCTCCTCTCTCTCTCTCTATATGTATCCATCTCTCGCTATAACCATATCTCGGATTTACAATAAAAATATTTATGAAAATATTGAGCTATATCAAATGGTAGAGCATGTCCAGTCTCACCAGCAATCACAGTCACGAAAAAGTGCGAAACGGCCACAGGTATGGCCATTTCCCGCTAGAATTAGCTCCTGAAAATTCGCAATTTTACCTGTAGAGCATAGCGGACGTTGCGAGGCGGGAAACGCGCGCTTCCGCAGCTCGAACGGATAAGTTTGAAGCAAGTTGTGGTGATTTAAGTGCGAATTGAAACGATTGCCGCGTTATCTGTCAATTTCGCGTTGAAGATGAGCGGTTGTGAGTTTTTATGAGTTCAGCTTGTCTTGAGCTAATTATCAGGTGTCAAATTAAATTGTAAACGTACGAATAAAGATACACCGATTCGCTCTGGTCGTACAGAGACGCAATGGATAGAGTACGCGTCTCTCTCGCTCCCCCTTCCCTCTCCCTCTCCCCATGCATAGATAGTCTATACCGTAACTTGCTTGAGCCTGAATCAAATTGCAAACTTTTTTCAGCCACAAATATGTAATTTGGTATGACGAATTCAGTGAACACACTTTTAGAGAGCGCACGCAACGCTGAAACAGTTACATTGGCAATTTTGGTCTATTTTTTCTATTTTCACGACAAAAAAAATCAATTTAAAATGCGATCAGAGAAATTTTAAAGTATAAATTCAGTATTCGACGTAGGCTAGACGGGTTAGGTGGAGTTGGTCGCCGTCGCGGCGGTAGGGGAGGTGTGTATGTGTCTTTTGTGTATGTGAGAGAAGAGCGATTCACCTTCTCCTCCTCCTCTCCTCTCTCTCTCTATATGTATCCATCTCTCGCTATAACCATATCTCGGATTTACAATAAAATATTTATGAAAATATTGAGCTATATCAAATGGTAGAGCATGTCCAGTCTCACCAGCAATCACAGTCACGAAAAAGTTCGAAACGGCCACAGGTATGGCCATTTCCCGCTCGAATTAGCTCCTGAAAATTCGCAATTTTACCTGTAGAGCATAGCGGACGTTGCGAGGCGGGAAACGCGCGCTTCCGCAGCTCGAACGGATAAGTTTGAAGCAAGTTGTGGTGATTTAAGTGCGAATTGAAACGATTGCCGCGTTATCTGTCAATTTCGCGTTGAAGATGAGCGGTTGTGAGTTTTTATGAGTTCAGCTTGTCTTGAGCTAATTATCAGGTGTCAAATTAAATTGTAAACGTACGAATAAAGATACACCGATTCGCTCTGGTCGTACAGAGACGCAATGGATAGAGTACGCGTCTCTCTCGCTCCCCCTTCCCTCTCCCTCTCCCCATGCATAGATAGTCTATACCGTAACTTGCTTGAGCCTGAATCAAATTGCAAACTTTTTTCAGCCACAAATATGTAATTTGGTATGACGAATTCAGTGAACACACTTTTAGAGAGCGCACGCAACGCTGAAACAGTTACATTGGCAATTTTGGTCTATTTTTTCTATTTTCACGACAAAAAAAATCAATTTAAAATGCGATCAGAGAAATGTATAAATTCAGTATTCGACGTAGGCTAGACGGGTTAGGTGGCGTTGGTCGCCGTAGCGGCGGTAGGGGAGGTGTGTATGTGTCTTTTGTGTATGTGAGAGAAGAGCGATTCACCTTCTCCTCCTCCTCTCCTCTCTCTCTCTCTATATGTATCCATCTCTCACTATAACCATATCTCGGATTTACAATAAAAATATTTATGAAAATATTGAGCTATATCAAATGGTAGAGCATGTCCAGTCTCACCAGCAATCACAGTCACGAAAAAGTTCGAAACGGCCACAGGTATGGCCATATCCCGCTCGAATTAGCTCCTGAAAATTCGCAATTTTACCTGTAGAGCATAGCGGACGTTGCGAGGCGGGAAACGCGCGCTTCCGCAGCTCGAACGGATAAGTTTGAAGCAAGTTGTGGTGATTTAAGTGCGAATTGAAACGATTGCCGCGTTATCTGTCAATTTCGCGTTGAAGATGAGCGGTTGTGAGTTTTTATGAGTTCAGCTTGTCTTGAGCTAATTATCAGGTGTCAAATTAAATTGTAAACGTACGAATAAAGATACACCGATTCGCTCTGGTCGTACAGAGACGCAATGGATAGAGTACGCGTCTCTCTCGCTCCCCCTTCCCTCTCCCTCTCCCCATGCATAGATAGTCTATACCGTAACTTGCTTGAGCCTGAATCAAATTGCAAACTTTTTTCAGCCACAAATATGTAATTTGGTATGACGAATTCAGTGAACACACTTTTAGAGAGCGCACGCAACGCTGAAACAGTTACATTGGCAATTTTGGTCTATTTTTTCTATTTTCACGACAAAAAAAATCAATTTAAAATGCGATCAGAGAAATTTTAAAGTATAAATTCAGTATTCGACGTAGGCTAGACGGGTTAGGTGGAGTTGGTCGCCGTCGCGGCGGTAGGGGAGGTGTGTATGTGTCTTTTGTGTATGTGAGAGAAGAGCGATTCACCTTCTCCTCCTCCTCTCCTCTCTCTCTCTCTATATGTATCCATCTCTCGCTATAACCATATCTCGGATTTACAATAAAAATATTTATGAAAATATTGAGCTATATCAAATGGTAGAGCATGTCCAGTCTCACCAGCAATCACAGTCACGAAAAAGTGCGAAACGGCCACAGGTATGGCCATTTCCCGCTAGAATTAGCTCCTGAAAATTCGCAATTTTACCTGTAGAGCATAGCGGACGTTGCGAGGCGGGAAACGCGCGCTTCCGCAGCTCGAACGGATAAGTTTGAAGCAAGTTGTGGTGATTTAAGTGCGAATTGAAACGATTGCCGCGTTATCTGTCAATTTCGCGTTGAAGATGAGCGGTTGTGAGTTTTTATGAGTTCAGCTTGTCTTGAGCTAATTATCAGGTGTCAAATTAAATTGTAAACGTACGAATAAAGATACACCGATTCGCTCTGGTCGTACAGAGACGCAATGGATAGAGTACGCGTCTCTCTCGCTCCCCCTTCCCTCTCCCTCTCCCCATGCATAGATAGTCTATACCGTAACTTGCTTGAGCCTGGATCAAATTGCAAACTTTTTTCAGCCACAAATATGTAATTTGGTATGACGAATTCAGTGAACACACTTTTAGAGAGCGCACGCAACGCTGAAACAGTTACATTGGCAATTTTGGTCTATTTTTTCTATTTTCACGACAAAAAAAATCAATTTAAAATGCGATCAGAGAAATTTTAAAGTATAAATTCAGTATTCGACGTAGGCTAGACGGGTTAGGTGGAGTTGGTCGCCGTCGCGGCGGTAGGGGAGGTGTGTATGTGTCTTTTGTGTATGTGAGAGAAGAGCGATTCACCTTCTCCTCCTCCTCTCCTCTCTCTCTCTCTATATGTATCCATCTCTCGCTATAACCATATCTCGGATTTACAATAAAAATATTTATGAAAATATTGAGCTATATCAAATGGTAGAGCATGTCCAGTCTCACCAGCAATCACAGTCACGAAAAAGTTCGAAACGGCCACAGGTATGGCCATATCCCGCTCGAATTAGCTCCTGAAAATTCGCAATTTTACCTGTAGAGCATAGCGGACGTTGCGAGGCGGGAAACGCGCGCTTCCGCAGCTCGAACGGATAAGTTTGAAGCAAGTTGTGGTGATTTAAGTGCGAATTGAAACGATTGCCGCGTTATCTGTCAATTTCGCGTTGAAGATGAGCGGTTGTGAGTTTTTATGAGTTCAGCTTGTCTTGAGCTAATTATCAGGTGTCAAATTAAATTGTAAACGTACGAATAAAGATACACCGATTCGCTCTGGTCGTACAGAGACGCAATGGATAGAGTACGCGTCTCTCTCGCTCCCCCTTCCCTCTCCCTCTCCCCATGCATAGATAGTCTATACCGTAACTTGCTTGAGCCTGAATCAAATTGCAAACTTTTTTCAGCCACAAATATGTAATTTGGTATGACGAATTCAGTGAACACACTTTTAGAGAGCGCACGCAACGCTGAAACAGTTACATTGGCAATTTTGGTCTATTTTTTCTATTTTCACGACAAAAAAAATCAATTTAAAATGCGATCAGAGAAATTTTAAAGTATAAATTCAGTATTCGACGTAGGCTAGACGGGTTAGGTGGAGTTGGTCGCCGTCGCGGCGGTAGGGGAGGTGTGTATGTGTCTTTTGTGTATGTGAGAGAAGAGCGATTCACCTTCTCCTCCTCCTCTCCTCTCTCTCTCTCTATATGTATCCATCTCTCGCTATAACCATATCTCGGATTTACAATAAAAATATTTATGAAAATATTGAGCTATATCAAATGGTAGAGCATGTCCAGTCTCACCAGCAATCACAGTCACGAAAAAGTGCGAAACGGCCACAGGTATGGCCATTTCCCGCTAGAATTAGCTCCTGAAAATTCGCAATTTTACCTGTAGAGCATAGCGGACGTTGCGAGGCGGGAAACGCGCGCTTCCGCAGCTCGAACGGATAAGTTTGAAGCAAGTTGTGGTGATTTAAGTGCGAATTGAAACGATTGCCGCGTTATCTGTCAATTTCGCGTTGAAGATGAGCGGTTGTGAGTTTTTATGAGTTCAGCTTGTCTTGAGCTAATTATCAGGTGTCAAATTAAATTGTAAACGTACGAATAAAGATACACCGATTCGCTCTGGTCGTACAGAGACGCAATGGATAGAGTACGCGTCTCTCTCGCTCCCCCTTCCCTCTCCCTCTCCCCATGCATAGATAGTCTATACCGTAACTTGCTTGAGCCTGGATCAAATTGCAAACTTTTTTCAGCCACAAATATGTAATTTGGTATGACGAATTCAGTGAACACACTTTTAGAGAGCGCACGCAACGCTGAAACAGTTACATTGGCAATTTTGGTCTATTTTTTCTATTTTCACGACAAAAAAAATCAATTTAAAATGCGATCAGAGAAATTTTAAAGTATAAATTCAGTATTCGACGTAGGCTAGACGGGTTAGGTGGAGTTGGTCGCCGTCGCGGCGGTAGGGGAGGTGTGTATGTGTCTTTTGTGTATGTGAGAGAAGAGCGATTCACCTTCTCCTCCTCCTCTCCTCTCTCTCTCTCTATATGTATCCATCTCTCGCTATAACCATATCTCGGATTTACAATAAAAATATTTATGAAAATATTGAGCTATATCAAATGGTAGAGCATGTCCAGTCTCACCAGCAATCACAGTCACGAAAAAGTGCGAAACGGCCACAGGTATGGCCATTTCCCGCTAGAATTAGCTCCTGAAAATTCGCAATTTTACCTGTAGAGCATAGCGGACGTTGCGAGGCGGGAAACGCGCGCTTCCGCAGCTCGAACGGATAAGTTTGAAGCAAGTTGTGGTGATTTAAGTGCGAATTGAAACGATTGCCGCGTTATCTGTCAATTTCGCGTTGAAGATGAGCGGTTGTGAGTTTTTATGAGTTCAGCTTGTCTTGAGCTAATTATCAGGTGTCAAATTAAATTGTAAACGTACGAATAAAGATACACCGATTCGCTCTGGTCGTACAGAGACGCAATGGATAGAGTACGCGTCTCTCTCGCTCCCCCTTCCCTCTCCCTCTCCCCATGCATAGATAGTCTATACCGTAACTTGCTTGAGCCTGAATCAAATTGCAAACTTTTTTCAGCCACAAATATGTAATTTGGTATGACGAATTCAGTGAACACACTTTTAGAGAGCGCACGCAACGCTGAAACAGTTACATTGGCAATTTTGGTCTATTTTTTCTATTTTCACGACAAAAAAAATCAATTTAAAATGCGATCAGAGAAATTTTAAAGTATAAATTCAGTATTCGACGTAGGCTAGACGGGTTAGGTGGAGTTGGTCGCCGTCGCGGCGGTAGGGGAGGTGTGTATGTGTCTTTTGTGTATGTGAGAGAAGAGCGATTCACCTTCTCCTCCTCCTCTCCTCTCTCTCTCTATATGTATCCATCTCTCGCTATAACCATATCTCGGATTTACAATAAAAATATTTATGAAAATATTGAGCTATATCAAATGGTAGAGCATGTCCAGTCTCACCAGCAATCACAGTCACGAAAAAGTGCGAAACGGCCACAGGTATGGCCATTTCCCGCTAGAATTAGCTCCTGAAAATTCGCAATTTTACCTGTAGAGCATAGCGGACGTTGCGAGGCGGGAAACGCGCGCTTCCGCAGCTCGAACGGATAAGTTTGAAGCAAGTTGTGGTGATTTAAGTGCGAATTGAAACGATTGCCGCGTTATCTGTCAATTTCGCGTTGAAGATGAGCGGTTGTGAGTTTTTATGAGTTCAGCTTGTCTTGAGCTAATTATCAGGTGTCAAATTAAATTGTAAACGTACGAATAAAGATACACCGATTCGCTCTGGTCGTACAGAGACGCAATGGATAGAGTACGCGTCTCTCTCGCTCCCCCTTCCCTCTCCCTCTCCCCATGCATAGATAGTCTATACCGTAACTTGCTTGAGCCTGGATCAAATTGCAAACTTTTTTCAGCCACAAATATGTAATTTGGTATGACGAATTCAGTGAACACACTTTTAGAGAGCGCACGCAACGCTGAAACAGTTACATTGGCAATTTTGGTCTATTTTTTCTATTTTCACGACAAAAAAAATCAATTTAAAATGCGATCAGAGAAATTTTAAAGTATAAATTCAGTATTCGACGTAGGCTAGACGGGTTAGGTGGAGTTGGTCGCCGTCGCGGCGGTAGGGGAGGTGTGTATGTGTCTTTTGTGTATGTGAGAGAAGAGCGATTCACCTTCTCCTCCTCCTCTCCTCTCTCTCTCTCTATATGTATCCATCTCTCGCTATAACCATATCTCGGATTTACAATAAAAATATTTATGAAAATATTGAGCTATATCAAATGGTAGAGCATGTCCAGTCTCACCAGCAATCACAGTCACGAAAAAGTGCGAAACGGCCACAGGTATGGCCATTTCCCGCTAGAATTAGCTCCTGAAAATTCGCAATTTTACCTGTAGAGCATAGCGGACGTTGCGAGGCGGGAAACGCGCGCTTCCGCAGCTCGAACGGATAAGTTTGAAGCAAGTTGTGGTGATTTAAGTGCGAATTGAAACGATTGCCGCGTTATCTGTCAATTTCGCGTTGAAGATGAGCGGTTGTGAGTTTTTATGAGTTCAGCTTGTCTTGAGCTAATTATCAGGTGTCAAATTAAATTGTAAACGTACGAATAAAGATACACCGATTCGCTCTGGTCGTACAGAGACGCAATGGATAGAGTACGCGTCTCTCTCGCTCCCCCTTCCCTCTCCCTCTCCCCATGCATAGATAGTCTATACCGTAACTTGCTTGAGCCTGAATCAAATTGCAAACTTTTTTCAGCCACAAATATGTAATTTGGTATGACGAATTCAGTGAACACACTTTTAGAGAGCGCACGCAACGCTGAAACAGTTACATTGGCAATTTTGGTCTATTTTTTCTATTTTCACGACAAAAAAAATCAATTTAAAATGCGATCAGAGAAATTTTAAAGTATAAATTCAGTATTCGACGTAGGCTAGACGGGTTAGGTGGAGTTGGTCGCCGTCGCGGCGGTAGGGGAGGTGTGTATGTGTCTTTTGTGTATGTGAGAGAAGAGCGATTCACCTTCTCCTCCTCCTCTCCTCTCTCTCTCTATATGTATCCATCTCTCGCTATAACCATATCTCGGATTTACAATAAAAATATTTATGAAAATATTGAGCTATATCAAATGGTAGAGCATGTCCAGTCTCACCAGCAATCACAGTCACGAAAAAGTGCGAAACGGCCACAGGTATGGCCATATCCCGCTCGAATTAGCTCCTGAAAATTCGCAATTTTACCTGTAGAGCATAGCGGACGTTGCGAGGCGGGAAACGCGCGCTTCCGCAGCTCGAACGGATAAGTTTGAAGCAAGTTGTGGTGATTTAAGTGCGAATTGAAACGATTGCCGCGTTATCTGTCAATTTCGCGTTGAAGATGAGCGGTTGTGAGTTTTTATGAGTTCAGCTTGTCTTGAGCTAATTATCAGGTGTCAAATTAAATTGTAAACGTACGAATAAAGATACACCGATTCGCTCTGGTCGTACAGAGACGCAATGGATAGAGTACGCGTCTCTCTCGCTCCCCCTTCCCTCTCCCTCTCCCCATGCATAGATAGTCTATACCGTAACTTGCTTGAGCCTGAATCAAATTGCAAACTTTTTTCAGCCACAAATATGTAATTTGGTATGACGAATTCAGTGAACACACTTTTAGAGAGCGCACGCAACGCTGAAACAGTTATATTGGCAATTTTGGTCTATTTTTTCTATTTTCACGACAAAAAAAATCAATTTAAAATGCGATCAGAGAAATTTTAAAGTATAAATTCAGTATTCGACGTAGGCTAGACGGGTTAGGTGGAGTTGGTCGCCGTCGCGGCGGTAGGGGAGGTGTGTATGTGTCTTTTGTGTATGTGAGAGAAGAGCGATTCACCTTCTCCTCCTCCTCTCCTCTCTCTCTCTATATGTATCCATCTCTCGCTATAACCATATCTCGGATTTACAATAAAAATATTTATGAAAATATTGAGCTATATCAAATGGTAGAGCATGTCCAGTCTCACCAGCAATCACAGTCACGAAAAAGTGCGAAACGGCCACAGGTATGGCCATTTCCCGCTAGAATTAGCTCCTGAAAATTCGCAATTTTACCTGTAGAGCATAGCGGACGTTGCGAGGCGGGAAACGCGCGCTTCCGCAGCTCGAACGGATAAGTTTGAAGCAAGTTGTGGTGATTTAAGTGCGAATTGAAACGATTGCCGCGTTATCTGTCAATTTCGAGTTGAAGATGAGCGGTTGTGAGTTTTTATGAGTTCAGCTTGTCTTGAGCTAATTATCAGGTGTCAAATTAAATTGTAAACGTACGAATAAAGATACACCGATTCGCTCTGGTCGTACAGAGACGCAATGGATAGAGTACGCGTCTCTCTCGCTCCCCCTTCCCTCTCCCTCTCCCCATGCATAGATAGTCTATACCGTAACTTGCTTGAGCCTGAATCAAATTGCAAACTTTTTTCAGCCACAAATATGTAATTTGGTATGACGAATTCAGTGAACACACTTTTAGAGAGCGCACGCAACGCTGAAACAGTTACATTGGCAATTTTGGTCTATTTTTTCTATTTTCACGACAAAAAAAATCAATTTAAAATGCGATCAGAGAAATTTTAAAGTATAAATTCAGTATTCGACGTAGGCTAGACGGGTTAGGTGGAGTTGGTCGCCGTCGCGGCGGTAGGGGAGGTGTGTATGTGTCTTTTGTGTATGTGAGAGAAGAGCGATTCACCTTCTCCTCCTCCTCTCCTCTCTCTCTCTATATGTATCCATCTCTCGCTATAACCATATCTCGGATTTACAATAAAAATATTTATGAAAATATTGAGCTATATCAAATGGTAGAGCATGTCCAGTCTCACCAGCAATCACAGTCACGAAAAAGTGCGAAACGGCCACAGGTATGGCCATATCCCGCTCGAATTAGCTCCTGAAAATTCGCAATTTTACCTGTAGAGCATAGCGGACGTTGCGAGGCGGGAAACGCGCGCTTCCGCAGCTCGAACGGATAAGTTTGAAGCAAGTTGTGGTGATTTAAGTGCGAATTGAAACGATTGCCGCGTTATCTGTCAATTTCGCGTTGAAGATGAGCGGTTGTGAGTTTTTATGAGTTCAGCTTGTCTTGAGCTAATTATCAGGTGTCAAATTAAATTGTAAACGTACGAATAAAGATACACCGATTCGCTCTGGTCGTACAGAGACGCAATGGATAGAGTACGCGTCTCTCTCGCTCCCCCTTCCCTCTCCCTCTCCCCATGCATAGATAGTCTATACCGTAACTTGCTTGAGCCTGAATCAAATTGCAAACTTTTTTCAGCCACAAATATGTAATTTGGTATGACGAATTCAGTGAACACACTTTTAGAGAGCGCACGCAACGCTGAAACAGTTATATTGGCAATTTTGGTCTATTTTTTCTATTTTCACGACAAAAAAAATCAATTTAAAATGCGATCAGAGAAATTTTAAAGTATAAATTCAGTATTCGACGTAGGCTAGACGGGTTAGGTGGAGTTGGTCGCCGTCGCGGCGGTAGGGGAGGTGTGTATGTGTCTTTTGTGTATGTGAGAGAAGAGCGATTCACCTTCTCCTCCTCCTCTCCTCTCTCTCTCTATATGTATCCATCTCTCGCTATAACCATATCTCGGATTTACAATAAAAATATTTATGAAAATATTGAGCTATATCAAATGGTAGAGCATGTCCAGTCTCACCAGCAATCACAGTCACGAAAAAGTGCGAAACGGCCACAGGTATGGCCATTTCCCGCTAGAATTAGCTCCTGAAAATTCGCAATTTTACCTGTAGAGCATAGCGGACGTTGCGAGGCGGGAAACGCGCGCTTCCGCAGCTCGAACGGATAAGTTTGAAGCAAGTTGTGGTGATTTAAGTGCGAATTGAAACGATTGCCGCGTTATCTGTCAATTTCGAGTTGAAGATGAGCGGTTGTGAGTTTTTATGAGTTCAGCTTGTCTTGAGCTAATTATCAGGTGTCAAATTAAATTGTAAACGTACGAATAAAGATACACCGATTCGCTCTGGTCGTACAGAGACGCAATGGATAGAGTACGCGTCTCTCTCGCTCCCCCTTCCCTCTCCCTCTCCCCATGCATAGATAGTCTATACCGTAACTTGCTTGAGCCTGAATCAAATTGCAAACTTTTTTCAGCCACAAATATGTAATTTGGTATGACGAATTCAGTGAACACACTTTTAGAGAGCGCACGCAACGCTGAAACAGTTACATTGGCAATTTTGGTCTATTTTTTCTATTTTCACGACAAAAAAAATCAATTTAAAATGCGATCAGAGAAATTTTAAAGTATAAATTCAGTATTCGACGTAGGCTAGACGGGTTAGGTGGAGTTGGTCGCCGTCGCGGCGGTAGGGGAGGTGTGTATGTGTCTTTTGTGTATGTGAGAGAAGAGCGATTCACCTTCTCCTCCTCCTCTCCTCTCTCTCTCTCTATATGTATCCATCTCTCGCTATAACCATATCTCGGATTTACAATAAAAATATTTATGAAAATATTGAGCTATATCAAATGGTAGAGCATGTCCAGTCTCACCAGCAATCACAGTCACGAAAAAGTGCGAAACGGCCACAGGTATGGCCATTTCCCGCTAGAATTAGCTCCTGAAAATTCGCAATTTTACCTGTAGAGCATAGCGGACGTTGCGAGGCGGGAAACGCGCGCTTCCGCAGCTCGAACGGATAAGTTTGAAGCAAGTTGTGGTGATTTAAGTGCGAATTGAAACGATTGCCGCGTTATCTGTCAATTTCGCGTTGAAGATGAGCGGTTGTGAGTTTTTATGAGTTCAGCTTGTCTTGAGCTAATTATCAGGTGTCAAATTAAATTGTAAACGTACGAATAAAGATACACCGATTCGCTCTGGTCGTACAGAGACGCAATGGATAGAGTACGCGTCTCTCTCGCTCCCCCTTCCCTCTCCCTCTCCCCATGCATAGATAGTCTATACCGTAACTTGCTTGAGCCTGAATCAAATTGCAAACTTTTTTCAGCCACAAATATGTAATTTGGTATGACGAATTCAGTGAACACACTTTTAGAGAGCGCACGCAACGCTGAAACAGTTACATTGGCAATTTTGGTCTATTTTTTCTATTTTCACGACAAAAAAAATCAATTTAAAATGCGATCAGAGAAATTTTAAAGTATAAATTCAGTATTCGACGTAGGCTAGACGGGTTAGGTGGAGTTGGTCGCCGTCGCGGCGGTAGGGGAGGTGTGTATGTGTCTTTTGTGTATGTGAGAGAAGAGCGATTCACCTTCTCCTCCTCCTCTCCTCTCTCTCTCTATATGTATCCATCTCTCGCTATAACCATATCTCGGATTTACAATAAAAATATTTATGAAAATATTGAGCTATATCAAATGGTAGAGCATGTCCAGTCTCACCAGCAATCACAGTCACGAAAAAGTGCGAAACGGCCACAGGTATGGCCATTTCCCGCTAGAATTAGCTCCTGAAAATTCGCAATTTTACCTGTAGAGCATAGCGGACGTTGCGAGGCGGGAAACGCGCGCTTCCGCAGCTCGAACGGATAAGTTTGAAGCAAGTTGTGGTGATTTAAGTGCGAATTGAAACGATTGCCGCGTTATCTGTCAATTTCGCGTTGAAGATGAGCGGTTGTGAGTTTTTATGAGTTCAGCTTGTCTTGAGCTAATTATCAGGTGTCAAATTAAATTGTAAACGTACGAATAAAGATACACCGATTCGCTCTGGTCGTACAGAGACGCAATGGATAGAGTACGCGTCTCTCTCGCTCCCCCTTCCCTCTCCCTCTCCCCATGCATAGATAGTCTATACCGTAACTTGCTTGAGCCTGGATCAAATTGCAAACTTTTTTCAGCCACAAATATGTAATTTGGTATGACGAATTCAGTGAACACACTTTTAGAGAGCGCACGCAACGCTGAAACAGTTACATTGGCAATTTTGGTCTATTTTTTCTATTTTCACGACAAAAAAAATCAATTTAAAATGCGATCAGAGAAATTTTAAAGTATAAATTCAGTATTCGACGTAGGCTAGACGGGTTAGGTGGAGTTGGTCGCCGTCGCGGCGGTAGGGGAGGTGTGTATGTGTCTTTTGTGTATGTGAGAGAAGAGCGATTCACCTTCTCCTCCTCCTCTCCTCTCTCTCTCTCTATATGTATCCATCTCTCGCTATAACCATATCTCGGATTTACAATAAAAATATTTATGAAAATATTGAGCTATATCAAATGGTAGAGCATGTCCAGTCTCACCAGCAATCACAGTCACGAAAAAGTGCGAAACGGCCACAGGTATGGCCATTTCCCGCTAGAATTAGCTCCTGAAAATTCGCAATTTTACCTGTAGAGCATAGCGGACGTTGCGAGGCGGGAAACGCGCGCTTCCGCAGCTCGAACGGATAAGTTTGAAGCAAGTTGTGGTGATTTAAGTGCGAATTGAAACGATTGCCGCGTTATCTGTCAATTTCGCGTTGAAGATGAGCGGTTGTGAGTTTTTATGAGTTCAGCTTGTCTTGAGCTAATTATCAGGTGTCAAATTAAATTGTAAACGTACGAATAAAGATACACCGATTCGCTCTGGTCGTACAGAGACGCAATGGATAGAGTACGCGTCTCTCTCGCTCCCCCTTCCCTCTCCCTCTCCCCATGCATAGATAGTCTATACCGTAACTTGCTTGAGCCTGAATCAAATTGCAAACTTTTTTCAGCCACAAATATGTAATTTGGTATGACGAATTCAGTGAACACACTTTTAGAGAGCGCACGCAACGCTGAAACAGTTACATTGGCAATTTTGGTCTATTTTTTCTATTTTCACGACAAAAAAAATCAATTTAAAATGCGATCAGAGAAATTTTAAAGTATAAATTCAGTATTCGACGTAGGCTAGACGGGTTAGGTGGAGTTGGTCGCCGTCGCGGCGGTAGGGGAGGTGTGTATGTGTCTTTTGTGTATGTGAGAGAAGAGCGATTCACCTTCTCCTCCTCCTCTCCTCTCTCTCTCTATATGTATCCATCTCTCGCTATAACCATATCTCGGATTTACAATAAAAATATTTATGAAAATATTGAGCTATATCAAATGGTAGAGCATGTCCAGTCTCACCAGCAATCACAGTCACGAAAAAGTGCGAAACGGCCACAGGTATGGCCATTTCCCGCTAGAATTAGCTCCTGAAAATTCGCAATTTTACCTGTAGAGCATAGCGGACGTTGCGAGGCGGGAAACGCGCGCTTCCGCAGCTCGAACGGATAAGTTTGAAGCAAGTTGTGGTGATTTAAGTGCGAATTGAAACGATTGCCGCGTTATCTGTCAATTTCGCGTTGAAGATGAGCGGTTGTGAGTTTTTATGAGTTCAGCTTGTCTTGAGCTAATTATCAGGTGTCAAATTAAATTGTAAACGTAC
The DNA here is from genome assembly GCA_943737045.1 of Parapristionchus giblindavisi. Taxonomy (NCBI): domain Eukaryota; kingdom Metazoa; phylum Nematoda; class Chromadorea; order Rhabditida; family Diplogasteridae; genus Parapristionchus; species Parapristionchus giblindavisi. The sequence goes on from CALSFV010000656.1 coordinate 77,685, forward strand.
GAATAAAGATACACCGATTCGCTCTGGTCGTACAGAGACGCAATGGATAGAGTACGCGTCTCTCTCGCTCCCCCTTCCCTCTCCCTCTCCCCATGCATAGATAGTCTATACCGTAACTTGCTTGAGCCTGGATCAAATTGCAAACTTTTTTCAGCCACAAATATGTAATTTGGTATGACGAATTCAGTGAACACACTTTTAGAGAGCGCACGCAACGCTGAAACAGTTACATTGGCAATTTTGGTCTATTTTTTCTATTTTCACGACAAAAAAAATCAATTTAAAATGCGATCAGAGAAATTTTAAAGTATAAATTCAGTATTCGACGTAGGCTAGACGGGTTAGGTGGAGTTGGTCGCCGTCGCGGCGGTAGGGGAGGTGTGTATGTGTCTTTTGTGTATGTGAGAGAAGAGCGATTCACCTTCTCCTCCTCCTCTCCTCTCTCTCTCTCTATATGTATCCATCTCTCGCTATAACCATATCTCGGATTTACAATAAAAATATTTATGAAAATATTGAGCTATATCAAATGGTAGAGCATGTCCAGTCTCACCAGCAATCACAGTCACGAAAAAGTGCGAAACGGCCACAGGTATGGCCATTTCCCGCTAGAATTAGCTCCTGAAAATTCGCAATTTTACCTGTAGAGCATAGCGGACGTTGCGAGGCGGGAAACGCGCGCTTCCGCAGCTCGAACGGATAAGTTTGAAGCAAGTTGTGGTGATTTAAGTGCGAATTGAAACGATTGCCGCGTTATCTGTCAATTTCGCGTTGAAGATGAGCGGTTGTGAGTTTTTATGAGTTCAGCTTGTCTTGAGCTAATTATCAGGTGTCAAATTAAATTGTAAACGTACGAATAAAGATACACCGATTCGCTCTGGTCGTACAGAGACGCAATGGATAGAGTACGCGTCTCTCTCGCTCCCCCTTCCCTCTCCCTCTCCCCATGCATAGATAGTCTATACCGTAACTTGCTTGAGCCTGAATCAAATTGCAAACTTTTTTCAGCCACAAATATGTAATTTGGTATGACGAATTCAGTGAACACACTTTTAGAGAGCGCACGCAACGCTGAAACAGTTACATTGGCAATTTTGGTCTATTTTTTCTATTTTCACGACAAAAAAAATCAATTTAAAATGCGATCAGAGAAATTTTAAAGTATAAATTCAGTATTCGACGTAGGCTAGACGGGTTAGGTGGAGTTGGTCGCCGTCGCGGCGGTAGGGGAGGTGTGTATGTGTCTTTTGTGTATGTGAGAGAAGAGCGATTCACCTTCTCCTCCTCCTCTCCTCTCTCTCTCTATATGTATCCATCTCTCGCTATAACCATATCTCGGATTTACAATAAAAATATTTATGAAAATATTGAGCTATATCAAATGGTAGAGCATGTCCAGTCTCACCAGCAATCACAGTCACGAAAAAGTGCGAAACGGCCACAGGTATGGCCATATCCCGCTCGAATTAGCTCCTGAAAATTCGCAATTTTACCTGTAGAGCATAGCGGACGTTGCGAGGCGGGAAACGCGCGCTTCCGCAGCTCGAACGGATAAGTTTGAAGCAAGTTGTGGTGATTTAAGTGCGAATTGAAACGATTGCCGCGTTATCTGTCAATTTCGCGTTGAAGATGAGCGGTTGTGAGTTTTTATGAGTTCAGCTTGTCTTGAGCTAATTATCAGGTGTCAAATTAAATTGTAAACGTACGAATAAAGATACACCGATTCGCTCTGGTCGTACAGAGACGCAATGGATAGAGTACGCGTCTCTCTCGCTCCCCCTTCCCTCTCCCTCTCCCCATGCATAGATAGTCTATACCGTAACTTGCTTGAGCCTGAATCAAATTGCAAACTTTTTTCAGCCACAAATATGTAATTTGGTATGACGAATTCAGTGAACACACTTTTAGAGAGCGCACGCAACGCTGAAACAGTTATATTGGCAATTTTGGTCTATTTTTTCTATTTTCACGACAAAAAAAATCAATTTAAAATGCGATCAGAGAAATTTTAAAGTATAAATTCAGTATTCGACGTAGGCTAGACGGGTTAGGTGGAGTTGGTCGCCGTCGCGGCGGTAGGGGAGGTGTGTATGTGTCTTTTGTGTATGTGAGAGAAGAGCGATTCACCTTCTCCTCCTCCTCTCCTCTCTCTCTCTATATGTATCCATCTCTCGCTATAACCATATCTCGGATTTACAATAAAAATATTTATGAAAATATTGAGCTATATCAAATGGTAGAGCATGTCCAGTCTCACCAGCAATCACAGTCACGAAAAAGTGCGAAACGGCCACAGGTATGGCCATTTCCCGCTAGAATTAGCTCCTGAAAATTCGCAATTTTACCTGTAGAGCATAGCGGACGTTGCGAGGCGGGAAACGCGCGCTTCCGCAGCTCGAACGGATAAGTTTGAAGCAAGTTGTGGTGATTTAAGTGCGAATTGAAACGATTGCCGCGTTATCTGTCAATTTCGAGTTGAAGATGAGCGGTTGTGAGTTTTTATGAGTTCAGCTTGTCTTGAGCTAATTATCAGGTGTCAAATTAAATTGTAAACGTACGAATAAAGATACACCGATTCGCTCTGGTCGTACAGAGACGCAATGGATAGAGTACGCGTCTCTCTCGCTCCCCCTTCCCTCTCCCTCTCCCCATGCATAGATAGTCTATACCGTAACTTGCTTGAGCCTGAATCAAATTGCAAACTTTTTTCAGCCACAAATATGTAATTTGGTATGACGAATTCAGTGAACACACTTTTAGAGAGCGCACGCAACGCTGAAACAGTTACATTGGCAATTTTGGTCTATTTTTTTCTATTTTCACGACAAAAAAAATCAATTTAAAATGCGATCAGAGAAATGTATAAATTCAGTATTCGACGTAGGCTAGACGGGTTAGGTGGCGTTGGTCGCCGTAGCGGCGGCAGGGGAGGTGTGTATGTGTCTTTTGTGTATGTGAGAGAAGAGCGATTCACCTTCTCCTCCTCCTCTCCTCTCTCTCTCTCTATATGTATCCATCTCTCGCTATAACCATATCTCGGATTTACAATAAAAATATTTATGAAAATATTGAGCTATATCAAATGGTAGAGCATGTCCAGTCTCACCAGCAATCACAGTCACGAAAAAGTGCGAAACGGCCACAGGTATGGCCATATCCCGCTCGAATTAGCTCCTGAAAATTCGCAATTTTACCTGTAGAGCATAGCGGACGTTGCGAGGCGGGAAACGCGCGCTTCCGCAGCTCGAACGGATAAGTTTGAAGCAAGTTGTGGTGATTTAAGTGCGAATTGAAACGATTGCCGCGTTATCTGTCAATTTCGAGTTGAAGATGAGCGGTTGTGAGTTTTTATGAGTTCAGCTTGTCTTGAGCTAATTATCAGGTGTCAAATTAAATTGTAAACGTACGAATAAAGATACACCGATTCGCTCTGGTCGTACAGAGACGCAATGGATAGAGTACGCGTCTCTCTCGCTCCCCCTTCCCTCTCCCTCTCCCCATGCATAGATAGTCTATACCGTAACTTGCTTGAGCCTGAATCAAATTGCAAACTTTTTTCAGCCACAAATATGTAATTTGGTATGACGAATTCAGTGAACACACTTTTAGAGAGCGCACGCAACGCTGAAACAGTTACATTGGCAATTTTGGTCTATTTTTTTCTATTTTCACGACAAAAAAAATCAATTTAAAATGCGATCAGAGAAATGTATAAATTCAGTATTCGACGTAGGCTAGACGGGTTAGGTGGCGTTGGTCGCCGTAGCGGCGGTAGGGGAGGTGTGTATGTGTCTTTTGTGTATGTGAGAGAAGAGCGATTCACCTTCTCCTCCTCCTCTCCTCTCTCTCTCTCTATATGTATCCATCTCTCACTATAACCATATCTCGGATTTACAATAAAAATATTTATGAAAATATTGAGCTATATCAAATGGTAGAGCATGTCCAGTCTCACCAGCAATCACAGTCACGAAAAAGTTCGAAACGGCCACAGGTATGGCCATATCCCGCTCGAATTAGCTCCTGAAAATTCGCAATTTTACCTGTAGAGCATAGCGGACGTTGCGAGGCGGGAAACGCGCGCTTCCGCAGCTCGAACGGATAAGTTTGAAGCAAGTTGTGGTGATTTAAGTGCGAATTGAAACGATTGCCGCGTTATCTGTCAATTTCGCGTTGAAGATGAGCGGTTGTGAGTTTTTATGAGTTCAGCTTGTCTTGAGCTAATTATCAGGTGTCAAATTAAATTGTAAACGTACGAATAAAGATACACCGATTCGCTCTGGTCGTACAGAGACGCAATGGATAGAGTACGCGTCTCTCTCGCTCCCCCTTCCCTCTCCCTCTCCCCATGCATAGATAGTCTATACCGTAACTTGCTTGAGCCTGAATCAAATTGCAAACTTTTTTCAGCCACAAATATGTAATTTGGTATGACGAATTCAGTGAACACACTTTTAGAGAGCGCACGCAACGCTGAAACAGTTACATTGGCAATTTTGGTCTATTTTTTTCTATTTTCACGACAAAAAAAATCAATTTAAAATGCGATCAGAGAAATGTATAAATTCAGTATTCGACGTAGGCTAGACGGGTTAGGTGGCGTTGGTCGCCGTAGCGGCGGTAGGGGAGGTGTGTATGTGTCTTTTGTGTATGTGAGAGAAGAGCGATTCACCTTCTCCTCCTCCTCTCCTCTCTCTCTCTCTATATGTATCCATCTCTCACTATAACCATATCTCGGATTTACAATAAAAATATTTATGAAAATATTGAGCTATATCAAATGGTAGAGCATGTCCAGTCTCACCAGCAATCACAGTCACGAAAAAGTTCGAAACGGCCACAGGTATGGCCATATCCCGCTCGAATTAGCTCCTGAAAATTCGCAATTTTACCTGTAGAGCATAGCGGACGTTGCGAGGCGGGAAACGCGCGCTTCCGCAGCTCGAACGGATAAGTTTGAAGCAAGTTGTGGTGATTTAAGTGCGAATTGAAACGATTGCCGCGTTATCTGTCAATTTCGCGTTGAAGATGAGCGGTTGTGAGTTTTTATGAGTTCAGCTTGTCTTGAGCTAATTATCAGGTGTCAAATTAAATTGTAAACGTACGAATAAAGATACACCGATTCGCTCTGGTCGTACAGAGACGCAATGGATAGAGTACGCGTCTCTCTCGCTCCCCCTTCCCTCTCCCTCTCCCCATGCATAGATAGTCTATACCGTAACTTGCTTGAGCCTGAATCAAATTGCAAACTTTTTTCAGCCACAAATATGTAATTTGGTATGACGAATTCAGTGAACACACTTTTAGAGAGCGCACGCAACGCTGAAACAGTTACATTGGCAATTTTGGTCTATTTTTTTCTATTTTCACGACAAAAAAAATCAATTTAAAATGCGATCAGAGAAATGTATAAATTCAGTATTCGACGTAGGCTAGACGGGTTAGGTGGCGTTGGTCGCCGTAGCGGCGGCAGGGGAGGTGTGTATGTGTCTTTTGTGTATGTGAGAGAAGACCGATTCACCTTCTCCTCCTCCTCTCCTCTCTCTCTCTATATATGTATCCATCTCTCGCTATAACCATATCTCGGATTTACAATAAAATATTTATGAAAATATTGAGCTATATCAAATGGTAGAGCATGTCCAGTCTCACCAGCAATCACAGTCACGAAAAAGTGCGAAACGGCCACAGGTATGGCCATATCCCGCTCGAATTAGCTCCTGAAAATTCGCAATTTTACCTGTAGAGCATAGCGGACGTTGCGAGGCGGGAAACGCGCGCTTCCGCAGCTCGAACGGATAAGTTTGAAGCAAGTTTTGGTGATTTAAGTGCGAATTGTAACGATTGCCGCGTTATCTGTCAATTTCGCGTTGAAGATGAGCGGTTGTGAGTTTTTATGAGTTCAGCTTGTCTTGAGCTAATTATCAGGTGTCAAATTAAATTGTAAACGTACGAATAAAGATACACCGATTCGCTCTGGTCGTACAGAGACGCAATGGATAGAGTACGCGTCTCTCTCGCTCCCCCTTCCCTCTCCCTCTCCCCATGCATAGATAGTCTATACCGTAACTTGCTTGAGCCTGGATCAAATTGCAAACTTTTTTCAGCCACAAATATGTAATTTGGTATGACGAATTCAACTTGTAAGACACGATCGTACTATTTGGAGAGCCCTAATTGCGACCCAGCTTACATAACACTCGAATTGGCTGATGAAGTTGTTGTAATTTAATGTGATGTGAATGTCAACATAAATATATAAAAGACGTCTTTTTATTTATTATACGAGAAATCAGAAGAATGGAAAAAAAGTTAAAATACAAAAAAATAAGTTTATTCGTCATTATTAATGCAAAATCTTAAAGACTATGAATACACCAACGATTTCATCTTAGTTCCCGTTTGGTTTCCGCCAGTAGTCGAAATGTTTAGATAACTACCATTTGCTGAGCGATCAAGTCGATATCAATTATTGGTTGATAGGTACTAGTTTTGTTAGTTGTGGTCTATAACAAGTTACTCGATTGAGCTGTATAGGAGCTCATTGACTCTATCGAGCTGTATAGGAGCTCATTGATTCAGAAGAGGTTGACTCTTGGAGTCGATTGAAGTCCCTGAAATGACTCACAATCAGATGTCGCGCAATGTGATATATTACAAAGGTAGGTCGATAAATCAACACGTATGTGGCGTTAAAAAGTCACGAAAAGAAAAGAATAAGAGCCGAGAGTGTGCGTAAAATGAGAATGGTTTTCTTTTCTTTTACTTTTTTCCGCAACCTTTGAATATAGCATAATTTCACTTGAGGATCGGAACACTCTCCTTCAACACAGGCACTACAAATAATAACATCATCTTTCATTTTGAGAGTGCATTGGATAGGATATCGAAACAAAACTTATTAGAATTTGCATACGAAAAAAGAACTGAATATTCCCACTAAAAATAAGAGCGCATGCAAATAGTGAACAACTTCTGTGGCTTACACAAAATCCTCCCTCGGTAACTATGGTATTCACTTTAGGGGCTTATTGGACATGTGATTTATGGGTTCGTATAAAACTCGTCTGAGCTGACTAACAGGGATCTATGCTTATGCATTTTGTTCATCAATCGCAGGCAAAGGCGCGTTTTGAAAATTGAAAGTTTGAACAATACAGTCCCGCACGTTCGCGCTCCCTAAACGCGGCCCCCCGCGGGCCCCGGGGGGCCGCATCATGCCGCATCGGTGAATATTTTTTTCAAACATCTCACTGGTTGTGATCGTTGTATCATCAGATAATATTAATATCACTGCAGAAACGAAAATTTTTGGTTGAGTGTGGACAGTGTCGCACGTTTGCCCTCCCTAAACGCTGCAGTTTGCGGCCCCCCGCGGCCCGCTGCGTGCCGCATCATGCCGCATCGATGAATAATTTTTTTAAACAATTCGTTGTTTGTGATCGTTGCATCATCAAATAAGGGTGCGGAGATGATGATGCAACGATCACAAGCAATGAAATGTTTGGAAAAAAATTATTCATCGATGCGGCATGATGCGGCCCTCCGCGGGCCGCGGGGGGCCGCGTTTAGGGAGCGCGAACGTGCGGGACTGTAGTTCTTGATCCTGCGACAATGCGCCTAGTAGTCCGCTGTTTTACCTCTATCAGGGGCGGAGGATTCGATCAATCATCGAAAATGTGTTTTTTTTAAATATTTGCAATATTTACATATCATTACTTCTCATTTTTTTCATTTACTATCTTTACCACTCACGAAAGTTTGTGCAGAAGAGTGAGAGCAAGTTGTCATTTACTATTGGATGGAGTGGTAAAGAGAAGGAGAAACGACTTCGTCAAGATTGATCGAACTGAACTTGTAAGACACGATCGTACTATTTGGAGAGCCCTAATTGCGACCCAGCTTACATAACACTCAAATTGGCTGATGAAGTTATTGTAATGTAATGTGATGTAAATGTCAACATTAATATATAAAAGTCTTATTTTTATTTATTATACGAAAAGATAGAAGATGGAAAAAAGTTAAAATACAAAAACTAAGTTTATTCGTCAAAATTAAGAGAGATGGCCGTTTATACTCGACCACCCCCCGGACACGTGCGCTAGCAATGGGAACTGGGGGTCCATACTTGGGTGTTAGGAGTGTCACCGGCCCTTATTACACAAAACAGCAGAAATTTCCTGTTTATGCCCTCAGGCTATTTAAAAAAATAATTTTAATAAAAAAACGTTAAAAAATCATAATTTTTCAAATTGTTGAGATGAAGTCTAAATATCATTTGCGATGCGTCTAGGGTGCACAGAGATTGCTAATACACTATTAGCATCGAATGTGCGTTGATTCCTAAACCACTTTTTAGACTCAAAATTATGGTTTTTTCGGACAAATTATCGCTTGTTGTAGATTGCTGCAAAGATTTCCGACCAGGTATTGTAGCCTAAGCAATTCTGCATTGATTTCACTTAAAACCGGATTCTTCCCGTTAGACCATCTTGCCGAAATTTTCGTTCGAATTTCCGTCATCGATGGTTTTCCCGAACAAATGTATTTTTCAAACGTATTTTCCAAACGATTGGTGCGGAATTGTGCTCTACACAAAGTTTCGAGGTGAGACCAGTAAAATGGCACAAGAAGCCCATCACTTGGATCAATTTGAAAATTTCGATTTTCATGACCCGGGGGTCATGGTCTGAAAATTTCAAAATTTCTCAAGTTTGAAATGTTTTAATTTATGTGGCTTATTGTGAAGTACTAATGATGTGAATAATATTCAACCAATGCTCAATGGCTGATCTATATTTTCAACCATTTTTTCGAAAATTTTCATTCTGATTACGTGCGAAAAATCAGAATTGTGCTTGAATCAGTTTCCAACTTACTTTCTGTAACATTCTATCATAGTACTTTACAATGTGCATAATCAATATGAAAATCGTTCAATTTCGAAAATTCATATTTTTTTACCATGACCCCGGGGTCATGGAAATCGATTTTTCAAAAGTGAGCCGAATGACGGGATTCCAGTTCTACTATGTTTCACTCATCATGAAACTTCACATTGTCATTGTCATTTGCTCATTGTCGCAGCATTCGAGTCGAAAAACTGCAATATTTTAGCAATTTGCCGTAAAAGTAGGCACTCAAATTGAATTTTATGAATTTTCGAAAATAAACGATTTTCATATTAATAATGTACATTGCAAAGTACTATGACAGAATGTTACAGAAAGCAAGTTGGAAACTTATTCAAACACAATTCTGATTTTTCGCACGCAATCAGAATGAAAATTTTCGAAAAAATGGTTGAAAGGAGAGATCAGCCATTGAGCATTGGCTGAATATTATTCACAGCATTAGTACTTCACAACAAGCCACATAAATGAAAACATTTCAAACTTGAGAAATTTGGAAATTTTCGGACCATGACCCCCGGGTCGTGAAAATCGAAATTTTCAAATTGATCCAGGTGATGGGCGTTTTGTGTCATTTTACTGGTCTCACCTCGAAACTTTGTGTAGAGCACAATTCCGCACCAATCGTTTGGAAAATACGTTTGAAAAATACATTTGTTCGGGAAAACCATCGATGACGGAAATTCGAACGAAAATTTCGGCAAGATGGTCTAACGGGAAGAATCCGGTTTTAAGTGAAATCAATGCAGAATTGCTTAGGCTACAATACCTGGTCGGAAATCTTTGCAGCAATCTACAACAAGCGATAATTTGTCCGAAAAAACCATAATTTTGAGTCTAAAAAGTGATTTAGGAATCAACGCACATTCGATGCTAATAGTGTATTAGCAACCTCTGTGCACCCTAGACGCATCGCAAATGTTATTTAGACTTCATCTCAACAATTTGAAAAATTATGATTTTTTAACGTTTTTTGTTAAAATTATTTTTTTTTAAATAGCCTGAGGGCACAAACAGGAAATTTCTGCTGTTTTGTGTAATAAGGGCCGGTGACACTCCTAACACCCAAGTATGGACTCCCAGTTCTCATTGCTAGCGCACGTGTCCGGGGGTGGTCGAATATGATCGAGTCTTAGGGAGCAGGCCTCTTAATGCAAAATCTTAAAGACTATGAATACACCAACGATTTCATCTTAGTTCCCGTTTGGTTACCGCCAGTAGTCGTAATGTTTAGATAACTACCATTTGCTGAGCGATCAAGTCGATATCAATTATTGGTTGCTAGGTACTAGGTTTAACTGTGGTTAATAGCAAGGGTCGATCGAGCTGTATAGGAGCTCATTGACTCTATCGAGCTGTGTAGGAGCTCATTGATTCAGAAGAGGTTGACTCTTCGAGTCGATTGAAGTCCCTGAAATGACTCACAATCAGATGTCGCGCAATGAGATATATTGCTGTTACATGGAATATTATGACTAACAATAAGATCATTCAAGGCGCATACAAATCGTGAACAACTTCTCTAGCTTACACGAAATCCTCCCTCGGTAACTATGGTGCTCACTTTAGGGGCTTACAAGTGGATGTTAGTGGACAAGCGATTTATGGGTTTGTATAAAACTCATCTTAGCTGACTTACAGGAATCGAGGCTTAATCACTTTGTGGGGCCAATCGATTCCTGGTGCGAAAAAGGCAACTCTTTACTCCAATCACTTTCTAACCAGGATTTCAAAGAATAGAGTTAAGGCAACAGGAAGAATTTGAGCATGAGATTAGAAAGGTTTTAGACATGATGTCATCATTGCAAGCGCCAAGAGACTATATTTGGAATTCTCGGCAACCAGGTAGTCTATGTTTGCTTTGTGAACGCACACGAAAAGAAAACAGAAATTGGCAAAAAAAATTGCTCCCTGTGAGGCTCGAACTCACGACCTTCAGATTATGAGACTGTCGCGCTGCCGACTGCGCCAAGGAAGCAGACATCTAGTTCATCCACTAATTCATCCACTTACGTAGGATCTTTTCAACTATTTTCCACAGATCAATCTATGAATCTTCATCTATTTTCCGCTGCTATCTGGAAAGATACATGAGATTTTTCGATACTTGTAAATTGTAAATTTCCCGTGAAAAATAAGAAGAAAAAAATGTTTTCAGAGGATATTTCCTGACAGTAATTTTAGATAAAAGATAAAAAGGTTTAAGAAAGGCACAACCCGTTATTCAAGGCTCACGAAGTCACTGCTAGGCCAGTGATAATACCTTACACCACTTAATACTTTTAATAATAAATAAACTATAATTCTTCTGAATTATAACTTCCGGGAGCCACAAATACATTTCTGTTTGTCGATACAGTTAGTTTTACTCATTATAGAAACACGTGAGTCAGCAGTTCAGAGCACCATGATGCATACCCTTCCTATTCATCAGGGCTGAATCACCATTTGTTTGCGATACCTACCGATTCTCGTATATATAACGGTTCGAAATCAGTTAGAGTAAGTCACAGAATAACTCAGTCAGAGTACCTTATCCCAAAATGCACGCCACTATTGTCGTCTTCGCTATGGCCTTGGCCGTCTTGGAAGCAGTCGGTTTCGATCAGTCGACTGCCGTTACAGGCACGCTGATGTGCCATGGCAAACCCATGAGTAAGGTCACGGTGAAGCTGTACGATGATGATACCGGTATGTTGCTTAATAGATCACACTTTGTTTCTCTAACACAAGGAGAACGTCATTGAAAACTTTTTTAAATAATACCAAAATACCTCATAGATCGTAAAGAATTAAAGTCAATTTTACTCTCCGATCTGGCTACATTCGCTTGCCGACAAAGAAAGCGAGAGAGGTTGTCAGAGAGTTTCAAATTATGTTGTGGTGCGCCTTTAGTAAATAGCGTGAGAAGAGAAGAAGAACAAATAAACAAAGTCAAAAACGTATCCACTTGACAGTGAGATCGCTAGTTCATAAATTTTACAAAACATTCCAATTTTCAAAATGCGCTATCTGAAGGTTTATGTACGATTATAATATTGGCAGTCGCTGATAAATATTTAGTGAATGGCAACAATTTATTCGCGAAAGTATTCGCCGGACCTTTCTTATTCTTATTCTTATTCTTTATTCCATCATAATATGCATAACAAGAAAAATAAGGACATAAAGGGAGTGATGGATGTCCGTCACTAATGTAGCGATATCGGTGAGGGTTCTTGGGTACAGTGGCAGTTTGGGAGCTATGGGCGAGCTTTGTTCTTCATTGCAGAGGCAAACCTTTTAACTCTAAATTCTCCTCCTTTAAATATTATTATTATTATTAAGGACCGGATCTTGATGACCTCATGGACGAGGGTGTCACTGATGCACAAGGCAGATTCTCTCTGGCGGGATATACTGACGAGGTGGGATCGGAATGATGTTGAAGATAGTGTTGTCGTTTGACAATCAATCTATTATAATCTTTAATGATAACCCACAGAGCTTCAGAATAAGTTCTGTTTAAATTTATAAAAATGTCACGATGCACAGAAAAAAGAGAAAATAGAGACAATAGAAGAGACGCAGAGTTTACAGATGCTCTTTTTCGTCTCTTCTATTTTCTCCTGTCGTACATTGATCTTGAAACATTTACTAAGCCAGAGGTTATGCTTTTTTGAAAAAAAGCATAACCTCTGGCTTGCTATGAGCCAGCACTGTTTTTTTTCGAAAATTCACTATAATGATATTGGGAAATTCTTCAAAACAATAGAAAATTTAAATTTTCTTGGTCGCATTGTGGTGCGAACAGAAAACTCCTTGTTATTGACCGTATAAAAAACACTTGTTTATTTGGTACGATAGTAGCCAGCCACAGCCACAATGTGTTTCTATGTTTAGAGAGAGCGCACAAGTGAGATAGTACGTAGATCAGAGAGAGCGAGGAAAGGAGGGATGAAAAGTGGGAAGTTGATCGATAGTCCTTTCTTTGTTTAGCAGCGAGTATCAAGGCAATTATACAAGTACATTTTATACGGACAATAGCCATAGGTGCGTGTGAACTGAATTTGATACTTTCGAATATGTTTCATCCATTCCATATTAATGCGATAAAACGTAAAAACAATGATATATCTTCCTTAGTGTTTTCACAATAATACTTCTTATTTGACTCTTCTCATTTGTTCTATATTGATTGTAATAGAATTAGTCATCGTTACTATATTAATATCTCTCATCAAACATTTTGCGGCTTTTCAATGTTACATTTGCAGCAGGGCTGGGACACAAAACGTTTTCTTGACACAAAAATTTTGTGTACACAAAAAACACAAAAATATTTTTTTGTGTACACAAAACACAAAAAAACACAAAAAAATGTTTTTTCTTTATTTGAGCAAATCTGAAATTAACAAAAAAGAATTTATCGATATAGAACTTCAACAGGAACAAAACAACATAAAATATCAACTTTAAAAAATAACAACGACTCAGAAACCCATGAGTTTGGTATTCTGCTGAACGAAGACAGCAATAGCATATCAGAGCTTTCAAATCATATGTAATCCCCATTATTGAATACGCGTCCCCTGTTTGGTCGCCCTCTTCGAAAGGTTTAATTCGCCAATTAGAAAAAGTTCAACATGTATTTACTAGATTGTTGTATCATCGTTGTCATCTTTCCTATTCCTTCCCTCCTCCCTACCCTCAACGTTTGTCCTTATTCTCTCTCAATTCTCTTTATCACAGAAGAATTGTCATTGATATCGTATTTGCTATTAAGATTTTGAGATGTGAAGTTGATATTCCTTGTAGTAATTTCTATGTGTTTAAACCATCATTTGGCAGGATATCCTCGTTTGCTTTCCATATTCCTCGATCAAAGAGAGAAAATCTTCGCTCCTCCTTTTCCCATAGAACATCTCGATTTTTGACAAAAATTCCCTCTATCTTAGACCCCAATCTTAGCACAAATACCATTAAAGCTAAATTATTATTGTCTTATGATTTAGTTAGTAATTTATCAATTGATATTTCACCCCTCTAAACTGTCTCATGTACAAGTTCCTTTTGCCATGTCAGTCTGTCTATACTGACTTATGCGGTCCTCTTCCCGCTAGGGCCTCATCCACCCTACATCATTGATCCCACGCTGATCTTTGATCTTGGCACTAGAGAATAGGTTATTGAGACTTCCCCGACCATCTTCACCTTCCCTACTTTCCCATTGTCTAATTCTCCCCATTCTATTTCCTTGTGCAAATCTTCTTAATTTATATCGTTTTTACTTGTTGGAACATCTTCGCGATGTATGATAAATAAATAAATAAATAGCAAGGTTGGAATTACTAATGCTTTGACGAAGAGGAGCAGAGATCCTGCCCGCACCCGAAAATACTCTCTCACTCTCAGCGGAAGAAGCGGGAGAAGTGAGGTATTTAGATGCCATTTGAGCTAGAGTTGGATACTTTGCAACGATTGAGAGATCATTCCAGTACGAGATCGGATCGGTCTCAAGATTGGGAGGAACAGCCAGATACTGTTCAACTTGCTGAAAAATCTCAAATTCATTCATGATTATCATATATTCAAATATATACATGTAGATAACTCACGCATCGAGCATAGGCTTCCTCATCCGGCTCATTGTCTTCACTTGAATCTCCATCAGCCAATGTCTCTTCATCATACTCTTCAAATGCGTTGAGGAGAAGAGGTCGTACAGTAAGAGTACTCTTAGCAATCTTAGGCTCATTCCCGTTCACACGATGCCATTCTTCGGCAACATTCATAAGTGATTGTTTCGCAGTGGATGGAACATACTTGAGCTGAAAGGGAGTAAATATTTCGAAAATAAAATAAATTTAGAAAAAATTCTCACTTTAAAGCGCGGGTCGAGACAGGTAGCGATGATAAGACACTCAAGTTCTTCATATTCATCCAGCTTTGATTGTAAAATATCAGCGATTTTTGAGCATACTATCTTTAGCTCCGTGCTACGGCGAAATTTAGAAATTAGAACTTTGGACAAAGGGATAATGCTCGATGCCAGTTCATGGCGACTCTGCAATATAAATTTTATTGATGATAAAAAATATAAGAGCATTTGTTGATTTATTGATCTTCCTTGTAATCTTCTTTAATTTTTCTACTACTTTCTTTGCAGCTGATACATGAGAAAGACCTCCAACCACAGCGAGCTAAATAAAAAGAGTTATCAAATCATTAATCAACACAGAAAATACGTACCTGAACTTTGTGGGCGTAGCAATCGTAGTCGGAAAGCATAGGGAGAAGTCTACCAGCCTTTTTCATGTTACTAGCTCCATCTCTAACCATAGTATGGACTTTCTCCGTGATCTAAAAAATGAATCATAATTTTACAACCCAAAAAAACATTGAAATACCTCATATTTCTCGAGTACACCCTTGAGTGCCTGTGAAATATGTTCTCCTGTATGAGAATCATCAAAAGGTATCACGTCAAGTACTCGTGACACCAAAGTGCCCTTCATCACAAAGGTTACTGTCACAGCAAGAAGATCTAAATGCTTCTTGCTCCATAAATCCGTTCCAATGCTGACCCAAGATGTTTCAGTAAGCTCTTTACGCAGCTGAGACATGTACTCTGTGTACAGGTCGTTCATCTTCGACATGTAAAAGCGACGTGATTTCAATTTGTATTTTGGAGCTAGCGTATGAAGGAAGTGTTTGAATCCGTTCATTTCTACACACGAGAAAGGCCGATCATCATGCAAAATGAATTGCACAAGTGACTTGTCAATCTGATAAATCAACTTTCAGTGATAATAATCATAAAGACAATCAAACCTTGCGCATATATTCACTATCATCGTCAAATTTGTGAAATGACTCCATCAGCGTGGGTTGTAACATTTTAGCTTTCTTAGCGGGCGATTCATGACTATCAACAGGAGCGGACCTTGAAAGGAGATAATACTTAACAATTCAGCAATGGCGATCAAACCTTTTCATTTCTGTTTTCTTGAACTCTTTAAATTGCTCTGGATGACAGCTTTTCAGATGAAAATTTATGCCTGACTTGTTGCTGTTCTTCTGAGTTTTACCAGTCCATTTACAAAACTTGCACTTGTACAAGCCGCCGTCATCATTAAAGTACGGATCGTACTTCCCCATTACTAAAACTAAATGCATTAACAGAATGATCAACAATTAATCCAACACAAACACGGAAACAGGAAAAAAACCGAAAAATGAAATTGCAAATTAAAATGGTCCGATTACAAAATTTACAACTTTGCAGACACAATTATACAGTAGGATAAATATCATTGATTTTTGTCCTGAAAATATTCCAAAATCGAAAAATATTTATCTGAAAATTGATATAACTTTTTGTGTTATTTTGTGTCGTTTTCACACAAAATTTTAACACAAAATTTTTTGTGTCGAAACCCATGAAAAACACAAAAAAACACAAAACACAAAACACAAAAACCCAGCCCTGATTTGCAGGTCTTGACCATCGACCCAAAAATCAATATCTACCATGACTGCGATGATGGAATCATGGTGAGACTTTATATACTGTAACTGGCCAATCAATAATTGAAAACTAATCAATAATCGATCTCGTCCAGCCTTGCCAACGGCGAATCACGATCTTTGTGCCTTCGAGCTACGTGACAAGAGGCAAGACTCCGACGACGGTAATCAGTATTCTTTGGTATACTGTAGATCGATGCCATGATCTATAATGAGATTATCGATTGATTTTGTAGCAGTACAACGCGGGCGCCATCGAGCTATCCGGACAATTTTCTGGAGAGGAGCGAGATTGTCTGCACAAGAAATGAGCAACGACATCAAACGCATTCCACTATTCATCCACTATTATTTGTGTATAAAGTGTACAGAACTAATTATAATGCTGTACAATACAACCAGATTGTAATGAATAAGGGCATTAAATGACTATATGTGATCTTTGAACTATCACAAGAGAATGAACAGCCAAGGAAAAATCAGCAAAAAAAGATTGCTCCCTGTGAGGCTCGAACTCACGACCTTCAGATTATGAGACTGACGCGCTGCCGACTGCGCCAAGGAAGCAGGCGAAGGTAGAGGTCAACTCTCCATCTCTGTTGTTCAACTTTCAAGAGGTTACTCTTGAGAGTACAAGGGGCCGTGGACAGTTTGTAGAGACACTCATTCAAACAATTCATCATTATATGGAATAGCGATATAGAAACGGATCTGCTGAGATCATATACCTTAGCTATTCTATTAATGTATACTGTTATTATTCATAAATCATTTAATAACGAATCTTAATTAAGAGACCGGCTCGGTAAGACTCGAGCATGGTCCGGACATTCGCCAAGACTTTTGATCTGGGCCTCAATACTTTCATCATAGACACATACCGAGGGGAGACCGATGAAAATTATAGTGAAAATGCCCTTGGGCTCAAACACGGCTCACATATGTTTCATAAAATAAAAAATTGAAAAATTCATAACTTTTCAATCTTGATAGCTAGGACTTTTATTTCTTTTTATTGGTGAATAACTAGTCCTGCACTCTTATAAACACAGCTGAGTAGTAATATAATATCGTTCTGAATATGTTTTTTCGTGTCTGATTTTCAGATTTTTCATCTTCTATACTCTTCAACAGAAAGACGGCAAGCATTGACATAGTACATATTGTAGCCCTGACAATTGTGTACTTGATGGTCACATTCCCTTGGAAATCCAACTTTTCTGAAGCATCGAGAATTGCAACTAAATGTGAGAGATGTGTAATTTGCAAAAATAGAAAATTAAAATTCTTGAAATTCGTAAGAGTAAGAGGTAACTTCATTATTTCATTTTACTCGTAGTGATGCGCATACATAGAAAAAAATACACAAATATATTCAGACTACATTTTTAAAAAATTTAAAAAATATTTTTTTTTATTTTTATTTTTTCAAACTGCATATTGAGTCGACCGTCGAGTCAAGTTGATTCATAGGGCGGATGGTAGCTGATGAATGTCCGTTTGCGAAAACAACTGCCACGTGAAGAATCGTCGTTTCGCAGATCTCGAATTTATTTTTTAAATAATTTAACTTGAATATTTTTATGTTTCTTTCATATAAATCGATTGGGAAGTAGCGTACTGCATCCAAAGCTGTACCATTTTTATCAGTAGGAGTATACGGTATTGAACTTCCGTAATCGCCAGGAATCGCGAACTGATTTTTTTTCAGTCGACCCATGATTTTCAACCATGACCCCGGGTTCATGGTTGAGAATGACTGAGGTCGAAAAATTCATGATGATCCCAGACCAAATACTATTTAGCATTATATCAACAGTGGGCCAACTTTTATTTTTATGAATACCATAACTCGAATTACCATACTAGTAATGAACGCATCTAAATTTTCCGAGAATTTCACCACATTATTATAGGGTTCGGTAACTAGATAACTGTAGTTTGGGTTACGGTATCCAGAAAACTAGAAGTTGGCTCACTGTTGATATAATGCTAAATAGTATTTGGTCTGGGATCATCATGAATTTTTCGACCTCAGTCATTCTCAACCATGAACCCGGGGTCATGGTTGAAAATCATGGGTCGACGG
The DNA here is from genome assembly GCA_943737045.1 of Parapristionchus giblindavisi. Taxonomy (NCBI): domain Eukaryota; kingdom Metazoa; phylum Nematoda; class Chromadorea; order Rhabditida; family Diplogasteridae; genus Parapristionchus; species Parapristionchus giblindavisi. The sequence continues at coordinate 96,198 of CALSFV010000656.1, forward strand.
AAAAAAAAATCAGTTCGCGATTCCTGGCGATTACGGTAGTTCAATACCGTATACTCCTACTGATAAAAATGGAACAGCGTTGGATGCAGTACGCTACTTCCCAATCGATTTATATGAAAGAAACATAAAAATATTCAAGTTAAATTATTTAAAAAATAAATTCGAGATCTGCGAAACGACGATTCTTCACGTGGCAGTTGTTTTCGCAAACGGACATTCATCAGCTACCATCCGCCCTATGAATCAACTTGACTCGACGGTCGACTCAATATGCAGTTTGAAAAAATAAAAATAAAAAAAATATTTTTTAAATTTTTTAAAAATGTAGTCTGAATATATTTGTGTATTTTTTTCTATGTATGCGCTTCACTACGAGTAAAATGAAATAATGAAGCGACCTCTTACTCTTACGAATTTCAAGAAATTTAATTTTCTATTTTTGCAAATTACACATCTCTCACATTTAGTTGCAATTCTCGATGCTTCAGAAAAGTTGGATTTCCAAGGGAATGTGACCATCAAGTACACAATTGTCAGGGCTACAATATGTACTATGTCAATGCTTGCCGTCTCTCTGTTGAAGAGTATAGAAGATGAAAAATCTGAAAATCAGACACGAAAAAACATATTCAGAACGATATTATATTACTACTCAGCTGTGTTTATAAGAGTGCAGGACTAGTTATTCACCAATAAAAAGAAATAAAAGTCCTAGCTATCAAGATTGAAAAGTTATGAATTTTTCAATTTTTTTATTTTATGAAACATATGTGAGCCGGGTTTGAGCCCAAGGGCATTTTCACTATGATTTTAATCGGTCTCCCGCCGGTATGTGTCTATGATGAAAGTATTGAGGCCCAGATCAAAAGTCTTGGCGAATGTCCGGCAGGGGGTCATAATGCTCGAGTCTCACCGAGCCGGTCTCTTAAAATAACTTTTTATCACTCTCAAATAGCTCAACAACAAGCATATCAATCGATATTCAACCATTGGAATGCATAAAAGAGATTTTTTTCAATATAAATATTGGGATACAACACTCGGTACAAACACTAAACATTCAGCACCTTGAGAGACGAAACGTAAGGGGGATACACATGCAAATGGTAAACAATCAATAACTGGAGCCGAATTAACAATCAATAAATCGATTTAATCAATCAATAATCTATCGTTTCTGATCTCCCAGATCCTCAATGTCTTCTTCGGTGACTGCCGCCCACTTGCCAGGGATCAGATCGAACAGGTCATCCTGCAATCAATAAATCGATAATTGGATAATCAGGGACATGAATACCGTATACCTTGATGTCTCCTTGCACGACAATCTCGTCGGCGCCAGTGACGGAAGAACCGCACGCGAACTTGGACGCGAAGAACTTTGCCGCCACTTTGAGATCGATATCTGCAATCGATAATGACTCAAATCAATCGATCATACTCACACAGAAAATTTACTTAGCCTTACAATTTCTTACTTTTCATTTTCATAATTGTAAGAAATAACGGTACCCAATTTCATAAAACAGAACCTTGATATTATTATTATTATTACCGTGTAAGTGAATTTTCTCTATGGATAGCAACCCACACAGTACTGCACACCATGCGATACCACCTACAGTATCCTTTTGATATCAACCGTAATCAATATCTTCTACCGTACCGAATGAGGCGAGACCCTTGATGACGGTCACACTCTTCTTTCCACGAGGCGCTCGCTGCACGGTAATCTGCAACGAAAATCGATAAAAATCGGGAAATATCTGTCAATCGTTGCGTCGAAAAGCACGTTCCAAATTACGAAGCCTAGCTGTATTTTGAGATTTTTCAAAAACACGTTTACATTTTGAAAATCTTTAAAGTAGCTAGTGAATCTTTGGCCTATAAAGATATCCTTACCGATCCTTTGGGCTTCTTCTTCTCCTCCTTCTTACCGCCGGTGCCCTTGCCGCCTCGCTTCTGCAATCAATAAATATCATTTATTGATCTTGCACAAAGATTTAAAGAAAAAAAGATATTTTCTCCATTAGCAAGACGAAAGTCGGTCTATGTTATTTTTTAAACTGTTCTGTTTGAACGATGACATCACTGATCGCGAGTAAGAATTGCTAGATGATTAATTTCAAATACAAACTGTAAACCATGGAATGATCATGAGAGCACAGTGAAGTATGATTTCTAGCATGCAACATACAAATCCATCGCGTGCATAGTTAGAGGGATAAATCAATATAAAAAATCACTCTTTTTTTTAAATTATACAAACCTGATGTTTCTTGTCCGCGTCGGCGTCTCCCTCTCCTTCCTGCAAAGATCAAAGATCAACAATCGATCGATTTTTAAAGAAAGGGGACTCATTTTAACTAGGATACACTTGCTGAGGCGTTCTCGAGAAACCGCTACGGAACCATACATTGCCATACCCTCGCAGTGCGAGGATTGACCCACTATATATGGCCCATTTTAGGTCACTTGATAAAAAATTAAGCTATAAAGGACGATTTTTAAGCGAAAATAACGAATTTTGTGAATCAACCCACCCTATTTCGAGAATTGACCCACTATATAAAAATAGACGGCGAGGGTACCGAAAATGTATGTACGGAACTCGAGCCTATCTAATTTCTTCTATACATTTCTTCTATCCATTCACCAGTCCAATTTACGTTTCACTATATAATCAATACAAGTGTGGACAGGAATTCCATTTAGAGTCAAGTGGCTACAACAGCAATAATGAGACAGTGCGAGTAATATGGTGAAAACTTGCCATAGGCACATAACCTTGCTTTGTACGGCACAATTTGATGCACGTTATACACTATACCAACGCATAAGGAAGATAATAAGAATTACAGTAAATAATATTAATAAAGTAAAAATAATGATTGAATTATTTATTGATCCCATACCTTCTCCTTCATTGCGAGAGCCTCGAGCAGCTCGGGTGCGTTAGCCTCAGCCCATTTCTTGCAACTGCAATCATGACTGTCAGATTGATTGTACAGGCGAGAGATCAAAGTTCAACCCATCGATGTAAAACTAGCCAATCCCAGTTAAGCACAGGCGATCAAAGATCAAAGAATAACCATCATTGTTCAACTACTATAGAGCAGACTGTCAATAATCGAAAGCCACAATTATTACACGCAATGAGACCAGAGATAAAATATCAAAGACCAAACTACCCTCGGGAAACCAAAGATCAAAGATCAAAGATCACTACCGTTCATACATGCCCGAGTACTCACAGTACTCAAATGGCATCGAGCACTCGCCACAGTATCGCACTGTCAACGGATAGTCGGGATTGCGCTCGACCACTGGCGACTCTTCCACTGATGCGGCCATGATATCGATGGAACTGAGATCACTGGAAAAGATCAAAGATCAAAGAGAAGAAAAGCTCTAACACGAAATGCATATAGGAAAAATGCCTAGATGAGTTCATAAATAAATCACGGTGATAGAAAAATTAAAAATAAAATTTTAAAACTACAATTTAAAAACTCAATATTCAATATTTCGCAAAACAAATACGAATTCAGATATATCACAAACTGAATGCAAACAGTGATTCATCTCGAAAATGTAAACGGAACTACATGAGGAACTTTTATTTATCTTGAAGTATTTATCAGAGAATAAATGCATAAGAAAGCATACAATAAATCATTGTGAAGAAGCAATTACAGCGAAAATACATCTGAGAAGTTCACCGTATCCTTAAGCTGCATACAGTATCTGCGACAAAAATTGCTCGTTATACGGTATACCATGTAAATTTGGTTTCTATAATTTGCATCACAATAATCAATAAACTTTGGAAGGGCAGGTGGAATATTGATTGGATGTTGGGAAGACGGGAGAGTTTACCGTAGGGTTGACTGGATTGTGGTGGGGGGAAAATACCGTACATTCATCATAGCTACAGTAGGAACAAGTGAAATTTGGAATAAGGCATACGCGAATTTGTAATATATTTCTACGAAACACAACCGACTTAATAATAATCATAATATCACAACAAGAAAACTATCTGACACATACGTGTAATTATTAGCATACACACTGAAAAAAAAGTGTACTCCACCGTACACAAGACCTGTGAAGTATTATATTTAAAATTTTTGTGTTAGCGATGACATAAAAAGTGTTCATTATAACAACTCACAGATCTTGTTCACTGTGGACTACATTGTTTCTCTGTGTATAAAGGGGAGCTGTTGTCGATGTCTTCATTCATTTCACACAATTCTTCCACAGTATTCCGTCTCAATTCTGTTTTTTTGAACGCCTGATTTTCTAAATCAATCTATTGGAGATTTTCCAGTGAGCAGTCGAAATAGCTTCAAATGCACTCCGAACACTGCGCTTTTTAATTCTCTGAGAACAAGTGAGCACTACATTATGAAGGGACCGACGACAGGCTCCCCTAAAATAAAAAAGAGGAAAAACAAAAAAAAACTACAAAGCTAAAGCAAATATGAAAACGCATGCACTAAAAAATGTAAAATAAATAAATATGATAAATACTATTTGGTATATGCATACATAATACAATGGTCGGAACAAAGGCATGGCTAAATACAGTAAATCTGGAGAAGATTAAAAAATTCCGACGATTACGTCTTGACAAACTTCCACTTCTGCTCGGGCGCCGACGAGTCGCACACTTCGACGATAGCCTAGAGAGAATGGCATATTATCGATCAATCAATAGTTACCGAACCCACAGATCTCACTCAAAAAAGTTTTCATCTTTTTTGACAAATCGTATTGTCCAAAAATGGAATAATCTTGACAATAGTGTTGTTTGTACCCATAGTGCCAATGTATTTAAGTCTTTTATTCGTAACTCATAAGTATTGTATGCTACGATCAAGTAATCGCAACCTTCTTTCTTACCTCCTGAATTTATCATATTCTTCAAACATTTAATTATGAATCTTAAAAATACCCTCCGAGGTCAGATAAATTTATTATTATTATTATTACCGAATGCCATACTCAGACAATCCGTTCAGGACCCACCTTTTCGCCCGACTTGACGCCTCTCACCGACAGACACAGACCAGAGTCCACGTGACGGAATAGATCACCCTGAGACAATCAATGATCAGGTACTGTATCGTACCAGACATCAATCAATAATCATCTATACTACAGTACTCTCTAAAACCATTAATACTCAAATCCTGTGTGTATAGTACTACAATTGTAAAATATTGATACAATAGTGTATGGTAGATCATTCTTTAATTACATACAATTCAACAACTGTTGGATATGGAGAGTGAAAAATCAATAATCAAGCATGACTACCGTACCTCCCGCTTCCACTCATCTCCGCCCCTCTGACTACACGATCTCATCACAACCGACCCAGACGTCTGCCGATCTCGGACGACTGCGTGAGCGCACGCCGTCTCTCGACGCAGACGACCATCCAGGGAGTACGATATCAACTGAATGAAAAGAGATCAAAGATCAAGCAACAAAGATCAAAGATCAATTCAAGACACACGCACACCTCTCAGTATCATGAATCTACAATTCATGAAGGGTTAATAAATGATTGAGTGTATAACTTTATACGGGATTGATCTGCTTAATAAAGTTCCCGACAAGAAACGACTGGGGTTAATAAATCATGAGGAACACGGATATCACAGGTGTGACACCATCACATTTCTCCCAACAATCCAAAGGTCAGAAACACTTCGATCAATAATAATTTTAAATTTAAATTAATAATAATAAAATTAATAAAATGAATTAATTAAATATGTATTAACCTGTGCCGAACTGCCGCCACCCTGGCAATGGTAGATGCCCATTCCGAACGAGGACTTCTCGTCCTGTTGGAGGGTGTCCAGACACAGATGTACACCGTCCACGTCCGCGCGTAACTACGAGAGATCAAAGATCAAATTATGAACCAATGACCAACGCATGGATGAGAGATCAAGGATCAACTTTTGGAGTAAAGATCAAAGATCAAAAGCTACTCGAGAAAGACTCAGTTATTTTCAGCACTTTTGAAAAAGATGGCGATAGGGCGCGATACAGATATTACTTGAATTTACATATGTCGTTTGCTTATTTTATCTTCTAATTACAAACAGGTTTCATAAATCTTCATTTGCATATTTCATTTCTCATCAGACTACTTGTAACATACCATTCCGTGATCTTGCACGTTTTCGTCGGGCACAAACTTGTCGGGCGCGATGTTATCGAGGAACCTGAGATGAGCGATTAGAGATCAAAGATCAAAGATCAAAGATCAACTTGCTTACCACTTGAACGGCTTGCACTGAAGCTTCTCGCGGAGCTGCTTGCGCTCACTGAGATCACCCACGTCCTAAATCACACAAACTGTCATTATGGAAGACCAAACCAAGAGATCAAAGACCCCCTATTGTCACCATCAGATATTTTGCCACAGTTGCGACCTAGTAATCTCTATGCTCTACATTACTACATTTTGTGTTTGTTTTCTTCCACTGTCCTCATAAAGAATATTATCCCACCTCACCCCCTTTCATTAATGCGAAATCGCCCTTCTTACCTACTTGTGCTGTTCTCTCTCTATTTGAAGGAACAAATAAGGAGATCAAAGATCAAAGATCAAACCTTGGTTCTGAGATCGTTCCGATGGAGGTAGTACAACCGCTTGTAGTCGTCCATCCATACCTATGTAGGCACGCAATTATTATTTTTTGTTGTGAAAACATGGGAAAAGTTAACACTGACAACCACTGAGATCTAATCATATGAGATAGCAGAAACAGCAATCCAGCAGGTCAAAAGCGAATTTTGTTTCGCCTTGCTCTGCTGTGCACATCATACATTTACATACCCTCGGATATTCCGAGGATGAGCCCACTAAATACGGCTCACTTTCAGGCCACTTGATGATTCCATTGTAAAGTCTCTCTTTAGGGAATTCTTCCCTTTATAAGTCCGGAATTCGACCGTAATCCCTCACCTATAAGATAATGATTCCCTTACCCATGAGGGAAAATATAATTTCGTAAAGAGACGTTGTATATTACAAAGTACCAAGCCTGACCGGATTTTGAGCCAAAATTTCACAAAAATCGAAAAATCTGACCGGATTTTGAAAACCGATAACCTAGCTATTCGCCTATGACACGAATTCGTAGGCATCTAACGATCCGAGCTGCATAGACACGTATGCGCGACAAATTACCAACAAACAGCCAAAGATCAAAGATCAAACTTCAGCGAGCCGCTTCGAGTTCGTTCCGTGCACGTCCTTGTTGCCGCCACGGCCGGTCATGTTGTACGGGTGACCTGGGAATTGATCAATAAATCGATAAATCAATCGATAAATCAAAATACCCGCTCGGAAGATGTGTCCAACGTGCGAGCAGGGAATGAACTCGATGGAGCCTCCGCACTGCCATGTCTGTAACCAAAGTCATAATATTTCGTTAAAAAAAGAAAAAAATCAAATAGTTGAGGACAAATTATACGCTGAAAAACAAACTTACAGCTCCAGAGACTCGAAGTCACGAGATCAGTAAAAATCAATATTCAAAATTGTGCTAAATCAATCAACAATCAATCAATCAATACCGTACCCTGAACGATATCTCCAGATTCTCTCCACCCCAAATGTCCATCTCCTCATCGTAGCCGCCAACATGGAAGAAGTACTCGCGATTCGCAGCCAGCAGACCGCCAGCCATGGTTGGTGATCTATATAATAATAATAATAATAATAATAATAATAATAATAATAATAATAATATTAATAATAATAATAATAATAATAATAATAATAATAATAATAATAATTTATTCACGTCAAGCGATCATCGATAGGCGACCTATATCAGCCTGAATTAATACTTATGTTCTTTATTCCCCAGTGCATCCAACCATAGGTCGAACAGCTAGGCTATCGGTTTTCAAAATGCGGTCAGGTTTTTCAATTTTTGGCTCAAAATGTGGTCAGGCTTGGTACTTTATAATATACTTCTCGACCTATGCATCCAACCGTAGGTCGAATAACGACGTACAAGATTAATTAGCAAAATGAGGAGGACATCGTGATCATTATCTATTTTATATTGCATGATATATAGTATTACTAGGGCACATTTGCATGCTTTTATATATTAAACTTCGCATTTAATTATTATGATGACACCAATGATTAATTATGTTTACTGATTGATTGATCATTACAGTCAAGCCGATAATTGAATTAATATTTCGAGGAAATAAGTACAGGGCTATTGGCCCAACAACTCGCCTCTCGAATAACTGAAGCTTGAGAAACATGAAAATCACTGGTTCTACCTAGCAATTGTGTTGCGTTAGAAATAAATGATAATGCATGTTTTTATATTTCAACGGCTCTATCAAAGCAAAAATTTGAGCAAAAGAGGCAGAAGTTATGAAAATGATGGATGAATCGTAGAGATGACAGGGCTTACATAAAAAAAAGATTTCCAAAATCTAAGAGATCAAAGATCAACAAAGCACCGGTAGACCAAAACATGAGCTCCCTCTATTCCTTTGCCAGCAAAATGTACAGGAATATATTTGGCGAAAGATAAATATGTAATGAGATGAATAATAAATCACGATACCGTATGTGCTCGGTAGGGGACTTTCGTCGCTTCTTCTCACTCTCTGGCAGTGGCTCCCATGTGAAGTGGAGTGACCATGTGAAGCCGCCCACCTGCAATTCATTCAATATAGTTAGATTTTAGAAATAATAATAATAATAATAAAATTGTTGTTAATATATATTTAGCATCCGAAACACTATGAAGCACATTTCATTTACCTAACACATTTATTAATATTATTAAGCTCAATTTAACTAAATAACTAATGAATGATTAAAAAAACAAAGAATAAAAGTATAAATACAGATTGGGCGTAGGGATCTCCCGAGTAGGCCATATTCTCCGCCGATATGTAGTCGATCACAGGACACACGATGGAAGAGGGAGACTCGGCGATGCGGGCCACGATTGGCTCCAACCTGACACCCGAAGATAATGGATTTATTTAATTTAATAAAATTTAAAAATTACTCTTTTAAACGATCCAAAATTCTCGATATTCATTTGCATGCTACATGTTCATTCCACCCATATCAATTTACTCAGTTTCTACCATGTTTCCACACAATTTTGCCCCAAAAATTCCAAAAAAAGGCTCAATCACAGGTGCACTTGGTCCTGTCAAGGCACCTATTTTTGTAATTTTTTCTCATGAGAGCTAGCCACATGAGCCCCTCTCATCAGTACCGCTCATGTATGATTGATTACACTACCAACTCTCAAAAATCAATAACTATGTGCGGTTACCGTACCATCCATGATTAGCTTCGCAGTGGGAGTCGAGGAAGACGATCACCTCACCCGTTGCCTCCTTAGCTCCAGCAATCTTGGCCCTGAACAACGAGCGTCATTCAATCTATAGTCAATTATGAAGATACGGTAGAAGACGATTGATCTCTGACAAGAACGAGCGTAGTCGAGCTCAAACCATGATCATTCATTGCCATACCCTCGTAATGCGAGGATTAACCATGCCATACATGCGCCATACCCTCGTAATGCGATAAGCGAGGATTCATTTATGGTTCATTTTCAGCCACTTTATACGAAAATAAGCTAGCGAAACAATAACGAATTTTATATTATAAAAAACCACTATATTTCGAAAATCAACCCACTATATAAAAACAATGGCGAGGGCACCGAAAATATATGAGCATGATTATTGACGCAACTAGGGCAGAGTTCATGGAACTATTATGAAGAATTATTCGGGACGACCGTCAAGCCTCATTCCCCAAACGGGTACCCTTCTCATCAGAGATCAAAGATCAACTCTGGGTCAGGCTTACCGAAAGATCAAAGATCAACTTGGCTTACCGAATGAGCCCATGGCGCACATTCTTCCTTACAATCTTGACCAGTCCATCGAATCGCTTCACGTACTCGTCCAATTTGTCCTTCAGCTCTTCTGTACAAAGTTATAGATTAATAATAATAATAATAATAATAATAATAATAATATTGCTATTAAAACTATTATCAAAGATGTTTAAATTCTACACTAGCTATCGCCAGATTTTACAAGATACCAAGCCTAGTTCAACCACAGCGCCATATTTAACCTGTGAAATGCATGTTTCAATATATTGCTAAATATGCATCAAGAAATTGAATAGTCGATTAGAATGTGGAACCAGAGAGGGTATCAACGATTAACGAATCAACAAAAATAGTTAATTTTAAGGAAATTTTTCGTTAAATTTTAACGATTAACGAAAATAATCCGTTCGATGCTGGAGTAGCTCATTTTTTCTTACACATTAACATTCCCTTTCTAGGCAAATATAATTGTTGAGAATTCCTATGTGTTTTTTAAACTGTTTTCATTTTAAAACAAGTCAACACATTATCCTAATACTGTGTACAATTTGACCATACGAACAGAACATCATACTAGCAATCGCTCCCACCTCTCTGACTGTTATCATCCAGCAGGATGACCTCTTCGAGGAGCTCGACCGGACTCCGATTGATCACAGAGTGGACGGTTCTGAAACGAACGAACGTACCGTCAAAACGAGAGAAAACGACAGTGGGAGATTATACGGAAAATCTCCTAATTTTTTCATGTTATGGTATCATATCTTACTTTAATATCGTAATAGCCAATCAATAATATCGATCTATTCGATATTCGAACAGTCAACTGTATGAGTTGCACCACTTTATGTTATCATTTTCACACATCGAGCGAGCATAACGATCAAACGATAATCCTAATTTTTTGGCAAGTAGCCAAGAATCAAAAGAATCGATCAATAGCCCAAAGCTACCGTACCTGAGCAGGGGCGACCATGCTTCATCAGTGAAGATGATAACGACCGAGGCTCGGGGCAGCTTCGTCACGTCATACTGTATGAGCTTGCACTCTTCCCGTCGGGAGTCCTTCAACGATCGATCCAGACTCATCTTGTCACTGCAAGCAGGCATAGGTCGAAAAATATGTTACAAAGTACCAAGCCTGACCGGATTTTGAGCCAAAATTTCACAAAAATCGAAAAACCTGATCGGATTTTGGGCCAAAATTTCACAAAAATCGAAAAACCTGACCGAATTTTGAGCCAAAATTTCACAAAAATCGAAAAACCTGACCGGATTTTGAAAAGCGATGACCTACATAGCTATTCGATCTAAGCAAGCAGGCCACGATTAAGAGGGAGAATTGTACGGTAAGAGTGGGCTTAGTATTGATTCATTATTTGAACAGGACTGGTTACGGATTACTGTAATCCGAGTATCGAATCAATAATTATCCCTCGTCGGTGCCCCCTTCATCAGTTAACGACAGTTGGAGCTTATAGTATGGAGTAGGTATCAAAGCTGGATTGGCAAACTACCCCTACATCTTTCCCTTCAAGTATGATTGAGACGAGAATGCACAAGGCGTCCTCGCCCACAGACTTCTCTGTTCCCGCAGAACTTCGTGTGCATTGAATAACGGGATTTACATTTGCCTTTTTATCTTTGTAAAAAAAAGGAGTGAATGTCATCCCATGTCTATGAAATTCATGATAGAAAAAAATAAAGAAAATTTTGGGAAAGATTGAGGGATCATTTTCGGCAGGAACAACCGGTATTTTGAGAATATCCTCAAAGTTCAGAGTACCCCCAGAAAGTTTGAGGACAACAACTTTTATCCCCATGATACAGGTTTATTTCAATCCGAGTGTCTAGAGCAAAACAATCTATAGGCCAAATGTCAAGCGGATTCTATTTTTCCCTTTTGTTTTCCAGCGTTTTTTTGCGAACACGATAGATATTAGTTAGTGTCAGAGATCTCCTCCCTGCACCTTCTCTCTCTATCTATATCTTGAAAGAAAGAACTAAAGAATACAAAGGCACAGAGTGCTTCCGTCTCTCTAACTCTCTCTCTCACGCACTCTCTCATTCTCTCTCTCTCTCTCTCACTCTCTCTCACTCTCTCACTCTCTCTCTCTCACTCTCTCATTCTCTCTCTCTCACTCTCTCTATCTCTCTCTCTCTCTCTCTCTCTCTCTCTCTCTCTCTCTTTCCCCTTCATTTTGTTACACCAGGCAGAGGAGAGGGAGAAGAAGAAGAAGCAGATACAAGAGGATCGGAATCAGGAGGAATCGGAACAAACAAATCTTCCATCCATCATACTATGAGTGAATATAAATTTATGAAGACTAACTATAACAAGAACAACACAACTGAAAACAAAAGTGACGAGAGAGTGTGGGAAACGATGAGAGCATTCACTACTTTTCCTTTGCTATTCGATCGACCTTTGAACAGAGCACTCAACACATTAAAAATATAAACATATAATTTTTAAAAAGTAATAACTACACTGACCTAGCGACAACATTCATGAACCACGTCTTCATATCCTCATCACCCTTGGTCTTCTCGTCTCCCTGCAGGTACACCGCTTCACCGTGTTCTCCCGGACCCGATCTGCAATCGATAATCGTTTTCAATCAATAAATCAATCAATCGATATTGTAGTGTCATTACATAAACGACCATAACTAATTAAATTAGTACCCCCTTCCCCACTGCCGTATCTATCCGATTAGCATTAGTGACGGAGTTCTCCCAATCCACCCCCCGTCGTTTGTTTGCAAATTTGAGAAATCAAAGATCAACATATAGTGAAACCAGGGAACAACTTCATACAGGAACACAAGCATTGTCATGATATACCAATAGCACTTATACATTTTCATGCCCTCACTGTGCGAGTATCGACCCACTGTATATGGCTCATTTTCAGGATCGACCCACTAAATAAAGCTCATTTTTTATGCGAAAGAATACAACTTAAGCGAAAAATAACGATTGTTCTAGATCGACCCACTATATAAAAAATCCGGTGAGGGCGCCGAAAATGTATGATCCCACTAACAATAAGATTCTTTTCAAATGATACCCCTCCCCATCAAAACACTCAATAACCTGCTCTGTTCCTCGACGATCCTCGCGTACCCGGCGCCAATCGGTTCACCGCCGCGTCTAATCCTCGACAGCACGCCATAGCCTGCGGTGGTGGCGATGAACTGACGGTAGAACAACACCGACAGCAGCAGCAGACCACAGAAGAACAACAACGTCTGCACGGCTGATGAGAACCTGAAGCAGATGGTAGGTTTATGTACTGTGTAGCAGCCCCACTCTGGTTTTTTTTAAAACTTAAATTCTACATAAAATACGCCACTGGCTTGAAGCCTACTTGAAAGAACATTTGATGAAATGCATTGCAGAATATACACCACGTGAAGTAGATTTACAAGTGAAAATGATAGGTACACTTTAAGTTTTGAAATAACAGAGCCTAAGACCCGGAGATATACGGTGCCAAAAGGCTGATGCACAGTGGCCTACATTATCCATTATCCAGGTTGGAGTGTATAGCAGCTCTTTGATACACGATATCAAAGAGCCTCCAAACAGCCAATAATAAAAATTTATCTACCATGAGATACCATGTATAGTTTAAAAAATAAAGTTAAATAAAAATAAAATTGCATGAAATGCGTACCTTCTCGGCGACAGGAAGCGTGCGAGCAGCCGAATCGCCGACATTATCGATTAGTTCTGATCTCTATCTATGTACACTACTAGAGATACGGTAGGCGAGTGGGGTCGTACTGTAGACTATAGTAGACCTGACGGCATGCTGAAACAGAACGAATGAATCAAAACGACAAAGGTACGAGGATAATATCCACGTTGCTGAAACACAAAAATGGCGAGTGTACTAAAACGATGGATAGGAAAAATGAAGAAAAGAGGAAGGGAATCAAACTCTGGCCATCCCTTGGAAACGCAGCTATAATAGATAGATGGAGAGAGTGAGGGAGCGAGGGAGACAGCTTGCCTGCCACGTTTTGTTCCCTAATACGCACCACAATCGATATGACAAATATAACATCTGGTTGCAGGGGAACTATAGTTTTTTTTCATAGAATATTCAATTACAGCAAGGTGATCAATCATATTCATTCTATGTCTAATTCACTTCAGCGATCAAACTATATGCAATGTATCTGTCTTTCTACAAATATCATGATCCTAGTCAACCCCTTTGTGTTCAGTGACGAGATGAGTACAAGAGGGTTAATGCACATCGGTTTATCAATCCCAGAGTGTGTGAACTGAATAATGACCCTTCCATCATCTACTATTAAACTTGATACGAATGATCATATGAAAGATGTTTTTCCTCCACCTTGTTTTTGCCAACAAAAACAGTTTATATTCTATTATAACACAACTTTCCACTTTCACAACTGATCACATTAATCAACACATCTTTCTCCCATTTCTTGATAAGATTCTTAATCCTAATTCTGTTTTTTTCTTAATTCTTAATTCCTTATCATTCGTTATCAAATCATAGATAGCACAGATGCCGGTAGTCAAACAGATATTACCATGTTAATGAAAACACATAAACAATCGTGCATATCATATTTTCGAAACACTTTATCCGTCAAGAGTTACAATAGACATACAAGAGAGGTCTGAGCGGTAGAAGAGGGGCAAATGAGCAAAGATCAAAGATCAAAGATCACCAAGACAAATACGGTTGTGACTACTATGTGTGTGTGTGTGTGTTATGGATTTTTGTGTCCTTGAGCAACGATACTGTAGGTGGTGGGATGGAGAAAGAAAGGGACGATAGAGAGAGTACTGTAGCTTAGTAATAGTAGTACTGTAGTGCAACGATCAATATGAAAGAAGGTGGTGACCAAACAACATTAATAGATCATTCATAGTGAAAACATAAATGAATGAATGATATATATACTCTAACAACGGCTATGCAAGGAGACATAATGAATACATACTTAGAAGATACGATATATAGAGAGAATATAGATAGATAGAGAGACAGAGACAGGCACCGGAACTGAAAATAATATCCGACTACATAAATTGATCTTTGATCTCTCACTATCGAATGGTAGCCAACAAGAGAGACCAAGTGGAGAGAGAGAGAATGCAATACAACATGAAATGAACCCGCCGATTTTCGTGCAGCGCTACCGTAAACCAAGCGGATACGGTATCGCTCGAGAATACGGTAGGGAAGGCAAATGGTGGGGATCGGGACGAAAAAAAGGATATATAACTACTACAAATCAATCTACACTACTCGTGACGCGTGCCATCCCACACCTCATAGAATAGCAAAACAAATGGAAAACTACGACCGGGAAATGGTAAACCATTCTCCGGTCGCGGTAAACCCCTTCTGAAGAGCTACTGTAAGAGGTGAGAAGGACACGTTAGTGCACTAATGCACCTTGTATAGTGGATGGGGGGTCGTGTGTGGTGTATGGTGTAGGTGGTGTACTATACCAAATGGTACGGTAGCTGACCCACGAGTGCACTGCTGGCACCGCTTATTTCTTCTTCTTCTGATCGTGGTGATGGTCAGGGCTCACTGAAAAGATCAAAGATCAGTCTCGTGAAATCAACTTTTTCATTTGCTGAAATCATTATAAAAATCATGCTAATTTGAATCTGTTTCTGCTTCGAGGTGAGTTCAACTTTCATTCCATGCATGCACCAAAGATCAAAGATTAGAAAACCCACAAAATCTGACCGGTAGTAGCTAGGTGTATACGGCTGTATGTTTGTATAAATATAAAAAAAGGTAAGCACCCTCATACCGTTATGGAAGTAAGAATAAAAAAAGATAGAAGAGAAGAGGAGTCGGAAAGAGACATCGGACACCGTGTGTGGGTGTAGAAGCACGTCGGAGGACAAGATGAGGACCGGTGGTGTAGGCGACGAATGGGAAACGGCGACGACGAAGAACTTCGTGTGTATATATGTACACCATGGTGTACGGTAGACACACAAGTAAGGAAGGAAAAAACAAGCACACAGGGTTGTTGTTATTGTTTGACCATGTTTATAGAGAACGATGGAAGAAAGGTGATAAACAACGAGGACAAAGACAATCAATGATCGAGAGAAAATCAATAATCGAGAATGGGTGATAGTGATAAAGGGGACGAAGATGATGAACTAGATTTGACGTACAAATGGGGAACAAAACAATCGATACTTCGAGATATACGATAGGAGCAATCGAAAGGGATCGTTTTGCTTGTGTGTGAAAGTAATACGCATACCCAACAAGGCTTCGGAACAGCACACGTCTCCTAAGCGTACGGTAAGCAGTCAATAGTTTGACACAATGTGATACAGTTACCGTAAACCCAGAGGGTGGCATTCGAATGATACAAGTGGAATGGACTATTAAATGTGAGGGAAGGGCGGAAAGGGACTGGAAAATTTAATGGAAAGAAAGAGTGAGAGCAACACCAATCCGATAAAAGACATAGTGGATAAAATGTCAGATTTTGCGCACTTTCGAAAATGGCCTAATCGATATAGTTATTATGTATGTCAGAGATAAATTTGGCTCGCAAACAATTGGGAAATTGGAGGTCCTATAGCAGGTAGGCATCAGGCTTATTACAGTACCATTCAAAAAATCAATAACTTATCTGGGGCAGTGGGGGGACTGAGGAATATATAGATGGGAGTGTATCACAAATGAGAACTGTGACTTTGCGCGCTCTTTTTTGTCGATTTACAAATATGAATATGATATCCAAGAAAGAATATAGAGAATAGTATTGCATAGATATTGATAGATGCTCCAGGAGAGATTTGATCGCGTTTTACGTGCGTTAAGTGGTGGGATGTATAGATGGGATGGAGGCCTTAAAAGGCTCGGACGTACAGACAAGCTTACAGACAGACAATGCATATATATAGTGTAGGAGTGAATTCTGAAAAGCCAATGGACTTAGACATTGTGTTGGTGTGCGACTTAGAGAAATACGGGCGAGGAGGGAAAGGTGAGGAATGAATGGACAAACATCGAGGGATAGAAGAGATAATCGATAATCGATAAGAGTATCTTAATACAGTAGGGAAAAGGGAGCGGGGTGGGACGCAACAAACAGGGGAGTAACAAAAGACAGAAAATGTGAATACAATTAGAGTATATTAGATTTCGGTTTCACTCTCAGACAAGAAGATGTAATAGGGATGCCATTAGAAAGGAATCGTGAAATGAAAATCAATCAATGATTAGATACACTCAATCAATCAATCAATATCCAATCTATAGCTCGGCTTTCATGGATGCGGCCAGGGGCACGCCACCCTCGCTCTGTTCTGGATGGGGCGGGCCAAGGAGCGCGTGGCGGATCTCGTCCTCGTATGGACCGAGCATCCAGCAGAAGTACACGCACCACATCGCGCCCATCGCCACCAGCCCAAGGGCGGCGCGGATGGAACGGACACGCGTACGTGCGGACTCGCGCTTCTCACGCGGAGCCGCCGCGCCTTCCTCCGACGACATACCGTCAATGTAGTTGCGCGCGATGAACTTGAGGATCTCGTCGAGCAGAATGACGGGCAGCGAGATCTTCAGCACGGCCACCCATTCGGCGATGCACAGAGGAGTGAT
The DNA here is from genome assembly GCA_943737045.1 of Parapristionchus giblindavisi. Lineage (NCBI taxonomy): Eukaryota > Metazoa > Nematoda > Chromadorea > Rhabditida > Diplogasteridae > Parapristionchus > Parapristionchus giblindavisi. Next base: position 113,778 of record CALSFV010000656.1, read on the forward strand.
CTACAGTGATTATCGATTAGCTACAGTATCTAATCAGAACTACAGTATACCTGGAAGATCGTGGCGAGAATGTCGACGTAGAGGATGACGAAGTGGAGCGACATCGACAGAGCGATGGCCATGCACAGCCAGATGTTCGTCCATGGGGGCATAACGAGCACCGATTGGTTCTCAGACAGACTGCAAGAGATACGGTATGATAGGAAATATTGATTGATTTACATCGCAATATTCGCTAATCAATATACAAAATCTATAATTCAAATATATAACTCAAAATAGTGTCCAAGCGTATCAAAGACTGTCCGTACTAATCAATAACTGTCAATCAATAAATCAATGTCACGAACGAGTTGACAGCATTGAGCATCTCGATGGTGACAAGGACGGAGAGGGCCATGGCGTTGGGGTGGTTGTCCTCGAAGACGGCACAGTCGAGATCGGCAAAGTTGTCGGGCTCGATCTCACAACGCATCCAGTGGGTCTGCAATCACAACAATTTATTATTACTTCATTATTTATTTATATATTATTATACTTTTATTTCATGCCATGTAACGATGAATACGCGCGATTACGCAAGTGTGCAAAAATGGAAATAAATTTTGCCAAATTCACAAGAAAATTCTGGCAAAAATGCTTACAAGCTGGTAGTAGGTGATCTGGGGACCCTCCTCGTAGAGCAGGAACCACCACATTGACGCTCCAACGGTGGCAACTCCGACGTAGGCTGCAATTTGATACAATTTAATTTAATTTACTGAGAAAAAATGTATGCGACTCGAAAGAGAGGTAGTTGCACTGCGCGTTGCAACGTGCAACGATTCAAACGAAATCGGTTCTCGTCTGTAAAATAAGGAATACGGTATAGGCACTCACTTCCGACAGCGAGATAACGGAAGAAGAGCCACTTGGAGATGAGACCCTCGTTGGCGGAGCGAGGAGGACGGTCCATGATGTCACTGAAAGGCATTTATTTAAATTTAGAAATTAAATAAAAAAAATAAAATCGTACAGATCGGGTGGGTTGAATCCGAGAGCGGTGGCTGGCAGACCGTCAGTGACCAGGTTGACCCAGAGAAGCTGAACGGGAATGAGGGCCTCAGGGATACCGAGAGCGGCGACCATGAAGATGGAGACGACCTGAAGTCAAAGATAAAACTGTAAAGATCAAAGATCAAACTACAAAGATCAAAGATCAACCTCTCCGACGTTGGAAGAGATGAGGTAACGGATGAACTGCTTCATGTTGTTGTAGATGGCGCGACCCTCCTCGACGGCGGATACGATAGAGCTAAATGACACCGATCAATAACGCTACCGTTACCCTGCATCCTACAGTATCCACAGGATACCGTAATCTCATTCGGAGTTACCGTACCTGAAGTTGTCGTCGGCGAGGACCATTTCGGAGGCGGACTTGGCTACGGCAGTTCCGGAACCCATGGCGATACCAATCTCGGCCTTCTTGAGGGCGGGAGCATCGTTCACACCGTCACCAGTCATGGCAGTGATCTACAATAAATCGATTAGATTGCAAATTCAATTATTGATTGATTTTTCAACAACAAAAATCAATAAATCACCTCTCCGTGGCTCTGGAGGAACTCGACAATCTTCGACTTGTGAGAGGGCTCGACACGGGCAAATAGTCTGGCACGTCTGCAAAATCAACCCATTAGCCTCTACAAATCTCGAAATAAAGTCAGTCGACGATTCGTCATCTCTACTCTCAAATACCGTACCTGCAGGCATCGGATTGCTGGTCAAGGGGCAGGTCGTCAAATTCACGTCCGGTGAAGGCCTGTAATCAATCAATATATGCGCAATTCAAAGTTAAAAACAAAAACGTGGACCATTAAGAGAGATGGCCGTTTATACTCGACCACCCCCCGGACACGTGCGCTAGCAATGGGAACTGGGGGTCCATACTTGGGTGTTAGGAGTGTCACCGGCCCTTATTACACAAAACAGCAGAAATTTCCTGTTTATGCCCTCAGGCTATTTAAAAAAATAATTTTAATAAAAAAACGTTAAAAAATCATAATTTTTCAAATTGTTGAGATGAAGTCTAAATATCATTTGCGATGCGTCTAGGGTGCACAGAGATTGCTAATACACTATTAGCATCGAATGTGCGTTGATTCCTAAACCACTTTTTAGACTCAAAATTATGGTTTTTTCGGACAAATTATCGCTTGTTGTAGATTGCTGCAAAGATTTCCGACCAGGTATTGTAGCCTAAGCAATTCTGCATTGATTTCACTTAAAACCGGATTCTTCCCGTTAGACCATCTTGCCGAAATTTTCGTTCGAATTTCCGTCATCGATGGTTTTCCCGAACAAATGTATTTTTCAAACGTATTTTCCAAACGATTGGTGCGGAATTGTGCTCTACACAAAGTTTCGAGGTGAGACCAGTAAAATGGCACAAGAAGCCCATCACTTGGATCAATTTGAAAATTTCGATTTTCATGACCCGGGGGTCATGGTCTGAAAATTTCAAAATTTCTCAAGTTTGAAATGTTTTAATTTATGTGGCTTATTGTGAAGTACTAATGATGTGAATAATATTCAACCAATGCTCAATGGCTGATCTATATTTTCAACCATTTTTTCGAAAATTTTCATTCTGATTACGTGCGAAAAATCAGAATTGTGCTTGAATCAGTTTCCAACTTACTTTCTGTAACATTCTATCATAGTACTTTACAATGTGCATAATCAATATGAAAATCGTTCAATTTCGAAAATTCATATTTTTTTACCATGACCCCGGGGTCATGGAAATCGATTTTTCAAAAGTGAGCCGAATGACGGGATTCCAGTTCTACTATGTTTCACTCATCATGAAACTTCACATTGTCATTGTCATTTGCTCATTGTCGCAGCATTCGAGTCGAAAAACTGCAATATTTTAGCAATTTGCCGTAAAAGTAGGCACTCAAATTGAATTTTATGAATTTTCGAAAATAAACGATTTTCATATTAATAATGTACATTGCAAAGTACTATGACAGAATGTTACAGAAAGCAAGTTGGAAACTTATTCAAACACAATTCTGATTTTTCGCACGCAATCAGAATGAAAATTTTCGAAAAAATGGTTGAAAGGAGAGATCAGCCATTGAGCATTGGCTGAATATTATTCACAGCATTAGTACTTCACAACAAGCCACATAAATGAAAACATTTCAAACTTGAGAAATTTGGAAATTTTCGGACCATGACCCCCGGGTCGTGAAAATCGAAATTTTCAAATTGATCCAGGTGATGGGCGTTTTGTGTCATTTTACTGGTCTCACCTCGAAACTTTGTGTAGAGCACAATTCCGCACCAATCGTTTGGAAAATACGTTTGAAAAATACATTTGTTCGGGAAAACCATCGATGACGGAAATTCGAACGAAAATTTCGGCAAGATGGTCTAACGGGAAGAATCCGGTTTTAAGTGAAATCAATGCAGAATTGCTTAGGCTACAATACCTGGTCGGAAATCTTTGCAGCAATCTACAACAAGCGATAATTTGTCCGAAAAAACCATAATTTTGAGTCTAAAAAGTGATTTAGGAATCAACGCACATTCGATGCTAATAGTGTATTAGCAACCTCTGTGCACCCTAGACGCATCGCAAATGTTATTTAGACTTCATCTCAACAATTTGAAAAATTATGATTTTTTAACGTTTTTTGTTAAAATTATTTTTTTTAAATAGCCTGAGGGCACAAACAGGAAATTTCTGCTGTTTTGTGTAATAAGGGCCGGTGACACTCCTAACACCCAAGTATGGACTCCCAGTTCTCATTGCTAGCGCACGTGTCCGGGGGTGGTCGAATATGATCGAGTCTTAGGGAGCAGGCCTCTTAAATACACGGATATCATAAAATGCCGTCTAAACTGTTCCCCGACATCTGATTACAGTAACCACCACAAATACATTATTCACCACCGCGTTTTCTTGTAAAACGCATAAAATCATTATTATTATTATTAGTATTATTATTATTATTATATAATACCGTACCAATCCGGTGGTATCCTCATCCTCGGCGAACAGACCGATTCTTCTTCCGATAGCCTCAGCGGTGTTCTTGTTGTCTCCGGTGATCATGATGACGCGGATGCCGGCATCGTTACAAGCGCGGATCGAGTCCATTACCTGTATATTTTGTATAATTAATATTAATATGATTAATAATAATAATAAATACTAACGAGAAAGGCCAAACTTTAAAAAATTCCAAACAATGATCGAGTTCCACTGAAACAATATTTTCAACCCGTGAAATGCATGTTTCTACATTTTGATAAGGATAGAAAAGAAACGATTGAGAAGTAATACACAATATTTCAATAACTCATTGTCAGCTCTCACCTCAGTTCTGGGAGGGTCGAGCATACCGACGACTCCGACGAATGTGATGTCCTTCTCGTACTGGGCGAACATGGTGGCCTCCTCGAGGTTCATCTACAAGTCAATAAATATAAAATCAATAAAAAGAGGGCGGAGTCAAACCTGGTTGGGGCTCATTGGGTTGTCAATGGTTCCGAGGGCGAGGCAACGGAGGGTGTCACGACCGGTACCGTACTGGATGCACAGGTCTTGGATCTTCTGCTGCATGGCGGCCGTCATGGGCACCTACAATGAAGCATTAGCGTGACCCGATTGAACTACCGTAATCGACAGCATTATCATTTGTCGTGTCAGATCGGCAATCTGACCCGAATGAACTACCGTACCTTCTTGTTTCCGACGCGAACATGGGTGCATCTGCCGAGCACTCCCTCGGGAGCTCCCTTGACGAACATCTTCGAGTCTCCGCCAGAGACGGGTGTGCAGAATGATGACATGGACTTACGATCACGAGAGAACTCCAGGGTGAACTCCTGCATTTATTTATTTAGTTATCACTATTTATTTAATTATTTAAACCTCAAAAAACTATTACAAATGTGTTAGCGTGATGAACATCATATTTTTTGTCAAATAATTATGAAACTAACTATTAAATATTTTAATTTAATTAACAACAAGCAAGCTTACCTTCTTCCACTTGCTCTGGATCACACGATTGCAGACGTTTCCGAGGTCACGGGCAGAGAGGCCAGACTTCTGGGTTCCTGCAACCAATTCACTCAATCCATACTCGCCTAGACTACAGTAATCAATCGAAAATGGCAATCGTCACACACTTACCGTATACGTTCATCTTCTCGGCGAGAACCACGAGAGCGGTCTCGGTGGCTTCTCCGACCTTCTCGTAGCAGCGCTTGGCCTGAACAAGCGCGCAATCAATAATCTGCTCACATCTACCGTATACCAGCAGCTACAGTACCTCGTTGTAGTCGACGGCAGAGTCATTGCAGAGAGAGCAGATGGTGGCGAGTTCGGAGAGGGCCTCGTAGTCACCAGATGAGCAGTTTACCTGAGACCACATCAATCAATAAACTGCTCATATAATCAATAATCGGACCAGGACCGGGGATTGGCTACTTACGGGACGTCCGTTGTGGGTGACCTGTCCGGTGGGCTCGTAGGTCGATCCAGAGATGGCAAATTCGTTGAAGGAGATAGAGTCGGATGATGCAGCGTCAGCGACGAACATCTTCGAGACGGACATCTGTAAACAAAAATCAATCGATAAACTAACGCTATCGTATCCACACACAACTACAGTAATCCCTGCACCCATAATACTACTTTTTGATACTACAACAACTACTACAGTACTCTCCTACCGTAACCAAGTGCACCTACAGTAATCCTACCGTACCTGGTTGGTGGTGAGGGTTCCGGTCTTGTCGGAGCAGATGACCGATGTGCATCCGAGCGTCTCTACCGAGGGCAGTGAGCGGACAATGGCGTTCTTCTTGGCCATACGACGGGTGCCGAGAGCGAGGCAGGTGGTGATGACGGCGGGGAGACCTGACAATACAATTTCATTTATATTATTTATATTTATCGACATGCTAAGCATGAAACAATACAGGTGAATAAAGCAAGAATAATAGATCGCAGAATACTCGCGGCATGATTGATATTTATTCCTTGTGTTGAGAGTTCTTATTATGCTATTTATTATTTCTTCACTTATTTCGACTGTCTCGTACATGCGTGAGCGTGTGAGAAGAAAATATATTGAATGAGGGTAAGATTAGACAGAATTGGGATTGGTTATATGAGAAAGAATGGATGGAAAGTTTTCCACCCGTCACATTCACGTTTCTACTCCATCATAAGTGCGACAAAACAAGCGTACAGCAATACTTCTAACATCCCTTTCGAAAAAGTAACTATCAATCAATCGCATATTCTTTCTTGCGCGCTCTACTTAAAATTATAAATAAACCAATCAATACGATCAGTTACCGTACCCTCAGGGATGGCGGCAACGGCGAGAGCAACGGCAATCTTGAAGTAGTAGATGGCACCCTTGATCCATGATCCACCATGGGCGGGATCGTTGAAGTGACCAATGTTGATGGCCCATACGGCGACGCAAATGATTGAGATGACCTGAGGATATGATGATACATGTTATGTGTCCATCATCTATATATTTAATTTCTATTATTATTTACCGTGTTTTCTTGTACAACGCATAAAATTATTATTGTTATTATTATACATACAGTAGAATTTCATCAATAAAGATTACGGTATAACAATATACAGTACTATAAAATATAGTCAGTTCACGATTTGATAATCGGAATACTCCGTACCTTGGACAGCTGCTCTCCGAACTCGTCGAGCTTCTGCTGGAGGGGCGTCTTCTCGCTCTCAGTCTCAGCCATCTCGGTACGGATCTTACCAATCTCAGTGTTGAGACCGGTACCGAAGACGATACCACGGGCCTACAATAATACGATATTAATAATAATAATAATTTATTTATCGTTTCTTGGACAAAAGAAATAGCGATATTCTTGCATATATTAAAAATGTCGGTTAGGACAATGACAAGAATCACAACCAGAATTCGGATCACTACAACAATTTTAATTTCGAATTTACAACGAAATTATCAAAGAACCAAATAAATAAAGCCCTAATCTACTCACTCTCCAACCGGTCACATTACAGTTTCAACATTACCCCATAAGCAAGCCAATACCTTTCCAGAGGCGACATTGGTTCCGGAGAAGAGACAGTTCTTCTTGTCCTGGTTGACGGCACGAGGATCGGGCACCGAGTCGGTGTGCTTGATCACGGACACGGACTCTCCGGTGAGGATGGACTGATCGATACGAATGGTGGTGGAGTAGATCTGGATGAGACGAAGATCGGCGGGGATCTTGTCACCGACTGAAAACATGAACACATTATTATTATTATTATTAAAAACATTATTATTGTTGTTGTCTATTATTAATATTGTTATATTTTAAAATCTGGCTACATATACCCTTCCATTAACGCCATTTGCACAAACCATCAAACATAGCCCAAATTCTCTCCAGGGACCTTGCTCCCTTCCCTTTTCCCCTTCACATGTCCATATTCATAATCATCATTGCCTCTTCATTCCTCATTCTCTACCCTCCATCCATCCTTTCATATCAATCCTCCTTCACTTCCTTCTTCCCAATCAAATGAGAACGAGAAGAGAAGAGAACAACCTCCCCTTCTCTTCTCATTCTTCTTCTATCTTCTTCTTCTTCTTCTACGTAAGACCCAAGCAGCGGACTTGTTACACTTGCCAGGAGAAAAATGAAGAGAAACGAAGGAAGAAGAAGAAGACTGAGAAGAAAAGATCGGCAAGGTAGAAGATGAGAAGTTGAAGATATGAGATTGAGAAGAGAAAGATAGAAAGAGTAACAGTGAGGAAAAAATTTAAGAAACTATCAATTTTCAAAAGTAACCTTTGGTTGTTACTAGTTTTTGTGTCCATTTCGAATGACCTCCCTTGTGAAATTACTATAGTTCATGTAGATATAAAAAGGATAAAAAGTATAGATAGAAATAAAAAGATAGATAGACAGAGAGAGATAAAAAGACAGATCAACCCCTCCAATTGCCGTCTATCCTGCCATAGATCATTCACTCAATCCCTTCTTCTCACAAACAAACTAAAATGAAAAAAATCAATCGATATATCCCAAACCGATTTATGAAATTTTGTGAGTAAAGGTAGTAAGTATGTTGATCACAACTCCACTTTACTAAAACACAAATAAGAGTTGTTAGACAAACGGACCGTTCAATCTCTTTCGCCTCTCAAGAATCATTGGTTGATAGATCAGAGGAAGAGGAAGAGAGAGAGAGAGAGAGAGACGGAGAGAGAGGAGGGAGAGAGGGAGAGAGAGATAAAGAGAGAGTGAGAGGGAGAGAGAGAGATATGATAGACAGACACGAATAAGATATCCTCCATGCCGATATCATCACAAAATTCGAGAGAGTGCACTCCAATATCAAACAGTGGATAGCAGAGATAGCATGATTGATACTCACTCACAATCCACCTACTCCCTAGCTTCGAATCTTCCAACGATGCACCCACACGCAGATAGAACGCAACATACATTTTTGTTCAATTCACATTTTCAGAACTATAAACTCGCCCGATTATAAACTGGCCCGTAAAATCGCCTCTTTTCCGGCAAAATATGTGGTAAAGTGACACGTTTTTTAAACCGCCGACCAATATATAAACTCAGCCATACCCACAAAGTGTATTGCACACAGATCGCTAATTCGAATACGAATCACAGTTGCACCATTCACAATACATTTAACTGATTCGTGCCTGGGAACCATCCACACAAGCCTATCTCATTGTATTTCCAATTCCATTCTATTCTGCAGATGTACAGCTCAACAACTGCTACGCACACACAAAACGACACAACATAAAGGCAACAGGCAAAAACAAACTAGACAACCTAGTCGCTGTCATTAATCAAACTGCTTTTTTTTGCAACTTCAATAATAATATTATTACAGTGATTGATAGTGTGAGAGCAGCCTATGTTCAGAGAGTCGCGAGTTTGACTCCCGCCAAACCAGATCCAATGCCCAGGAGTCAAGAAATGTCGAAAGTCGAGTCAAAACCAAGATATAAATCATCCACTGAGAGCTCCATCACTTAATTGATGTTGCGCCTCGGTCGTAGATAAATAATAATAATAATAAAGTTTGATCAGACCACTGGTCATTCATATCAGGATAGGTCCTCTATGTCAATAGGTTGGGCGCGTTAATACATCGTCACAGTGTCACCCGAACTTAACTTTTTATATTATTTGCGCAATCCTTCTCGCTTACACTGTAGCACTTCTTCTTTCTTTCTTTCTTCTTCTTTCTTTCTTTATTCCATCATAATATGCATAACAAGAAAAATAAGGACATAAAGGGAGTGATGGATGTCCGTCGCTAATGTAGCGATATCGGTGAGGGTTCTTGGGTACAGTGGCAGTTTGGGAGCTATGGGCGAATCTTAGAAGAAGGTATAATTATATCTGGGGAGATCTTAACTAGCCCTGCACGGAAAGGGGATGGTGGGGATTTAACTAATTCGATGGGTAAAGAGTTCCATATATCTATTGCTCTAGATGCACAGGTAGATAATGTAGAATTAATACGATAAGGGAGAGATATACGGTAAGGATGGGAGAATCTGTGATCGCGGTTAAGAGGAGATACAACAAAAAGGTTTGAATAGTCGTACTCGTAATGGCCATGAATGGTACTATGGATAAATTGCAAATCTCTAATAAATCGTCGATATTCAAGGGTCGGCAGATTCAGGTAAAAATTTCTATCGAAATGATTGGATATGGGCAATTTGCAACGGAAAAACAGCCTACGAGAAAAATTTCTCTGGACATCTTCAAGAGTATTGGTCAATAATTTGGAGGTAGGATTGAAAATGATAGGCGACGATTCAAGGAGGGGACGAATATAAACACAATATGCTTTGACGAATAATTGAGGTGAGTTAGAATAGATGGATTTGAACATCATATTAATCATGGTACGGGCCTTATTAGAGATTACAGAAATGTGATGGTTAAAGGTAAGATTAGGGGTCATGAAAACACCTAAGTCCTTAATAATTGAACTGGTAGATAAGGGATGACCGTAGATAAGGGATTCTTTATAATCACTCGCGCGCTTGCTATTTCTCTGTTCCACCCCCTATTTCAAGTACAATCACACAGGGACCGAGGCAAAAAAAGATCAGCGAGACAGATCGCAACCACCCGGTGCATCCCTGTCTCAAGAGTTCTATACCATGCTAGAGCGAAGAGTTTCAGCAATGTAGACTTGGGAACGTAAACTATATACCATCAACAATAATAATTAAATTTGAAGTGAATTTGAAGTATAATATAATAACCTTTTTTATGTCCACTTCGCAGTAATGAAAATTCATAGATTTTCGAATAAATAAATAATAATAATTAAATTAATAAAATCTCACCCGACACTTCAACGAGATCTCCGGGGACGAGTTCGCGAGCGCGAATCATCTGGATACCGTGTTTGCCGGCGCGGACAACCTAAAGATCAGAGATCAAACAACAAACTCGATCAGAGATCAAACTACGGATTAGATCAACGGTCAAACTACAATCACTCCAATCAAGACCTTACCTTGGCCATCTCGGGTTCGTACTCTTTCAGGGCTTCAATGGCGGATTCGGCATTACGTTCCTACAAGTGCAATCAATCAATAACATAATAAAAAATCAATATTTCAAAAAAACCAGTCCACAATCGAAATCAGCTACCGTACCTGCCACACTCCTACGGTAGCGTTGGCGATGAGGATGAGGAGGATGACAAAGGGTTCGACAAAGGCAGTAACGGCGGCGGTCTGATCATCGTGCTCTTCGAAGAGGGCGAGCACCTGAAGGAATACGGTATTTATTGATTTATATATGGTATTAATTTATTTACAATGTATTGTACGATTTCGAATCCGTTCCGGAGGTTGTTTTCGACGTAGAAGAAAGTAAAAACTCTTCTTGTTTCGCACACTCTCGACTCTTTTTCTTTCTTTCCGTAACTTTTTGCCTAACAGAATTTTTTTAGATTCGCTCCACAACATATCCTTCGCTTTTGAATCACTCACTCAATACGCCCATTTCGTTACCCTTGATTCAATCGATAATTACAATTTCCACTTCCAATCATCAATATATCGGCATCATGCAGGTAACACTATACTCTCTGCAGGGATGGATTCTTTGCATCATCATCATCTCCTCTCCCATATCACATAACCCCCTCTCATTCTATCCAATCTTTCTCTACTCATTTCCACTCCTCTCCCGTTTGTTTCTCGTCTACTCTTCATTCTTCTACCTTCTCCCCTCCCTCCCTTCATTCATTCGTTGAACATTACAACAGAACACTTCTTCTTCGTCTTCTTCTTCTTCATCTTCTCCACCCTTCTCCTCCTCATCTACCGTCCCCCACCACCCCTCCTCCTCCTCCTTCACCATCCCTCTACTCCTACAGACAATTCGACGAGAGTAGGAGATAAGGATAATGATAGACAGGAGCACAGGCAAGGATCAAGAGGGAGAGAGAAAGGGATAACAAGAGAGAGAGAACGAGAGGGAGAGAAACGGACAGAGAAAGAGAGAGAGAGAGAGAGAGAGAGAGAGAGAGGCACAGGATATCTGTGTAGATACAGACCGTAACAACCACTTGTTCTTCTCCTTCTCCTCTTCACGAGGATATACCAGTATGAGGAAGTACAAGGGTAAAGGTCAGGGATAAGAGGAGCAAAGGGAGAAGAAGAAAGGGGAGAAACACCGAAACGTCATCAAGCACTACCCACTTCTTACTCTACCTCTCTATCTCTATCTCTCTAACCGTTGTCCACGTCCCGGTGATTCCCCGTTTCACAACTACCATATGAATACATCAAACATCCATAGCATTCTGCTCTAATAATTGATAGCCCGCTATCAATCACATGGGAGTGCACATGGTCTATTGTTCTCTGTCTCTCATCAATGATCCTCGTGATCTCCTACACACTCACCCACTGTATACAGGATCAATACTCTAATCATCTTCTCCAACTCAATCAAGAGGTAGAGAGAGAGGTAAAGGCAGAGGTAGAGGGGGGAGAGAGGCAGAGTGATAAGATCCTATCACTTATCATCAATTGGAAGAGTCTATCCCATTGTGCTTACGTCAGTAGTGGCCCTCTCAATCTGTCAGAGATCATCGACTAGCCTGTACTATCTGACAAGATTGTAAATTCTGTGTACTATATGACCACAAGACCAGAGTCGAGCCATCCATCCAAGGCCCATTCATTGCTGTATACAGTCCAAGTGCGTCAGCAAGAGAGCGAACAACTTGTCCTTCTACTCTCTAACTGTCTGGCGCTCTCTCGTCTCGCCACACTCTCTCGGCCCCCTGGCACAATCTTATCACCCTCTTTGATAATTGATAGCGGACGATTCCAAACATAGCATCGTCTCTCGTACTTTTCGAGCTCTCGCTTGCTTACGTCAATACCAATCCAATAGAATAGACAGGAAATGAGCACAATTAAGAGATTATAATCAATCAATAAAATGTCACAAAATCAATCGATAATCAGGCACTTACAAAGGAGATAATGGCGGCAAGAAGGAGAATCTTTACGAGGAGATCGTCAAACTGCTCGAGGATCAGCTCCCACAGGGATTTGCCCTCCTCAGCGGGCATCTCTGAATCAGTCAGACATTATTGATTTTGTCAGTTAGCTTTATTGATTTCTGTTTTTCAATATAGAATTTGTTGCAACTCATTATCGATCGATTTTATGTATTTTACTGTAACGACTTTCTTATATAATCATTGTATTCAATATTGGTGTGGCTTGAATATCGGGATGTACCTTTTTTTAAACGAATTTTTGAAATATTCTTTATTGTGTCTCTTCATTGTGACCTGTCCGTAGCATAATACCCCCCAATGTATCATCGACAATGTACCACTCCGCGTCCACCCCCACTAATTTATGCAAATCGCACAGACTCTCTCATTGCCTCTCTCTATTTCCCTCTCCGGTGTTGGTACACGAGTTCGCTTCTTCCCTGACAAACGATCCATCATGGGGCTTTTTGGCTTCGAATAGAGAAAGGGAGAGATAGAGGCAGGGAGAGGGAGAGAAATGCATCAACTCAACTTCCCCATTCATCCTCGTTCACTCAACAACACACAAAATCCCTTTGTATTCTTCCTCTATTCTCGAATGAAAACACAACGTGTCTATGTATGTGTGTATAGCATATACGAACATTGTCTAGGCTAGAGGCGAGGAAGGCCTAGTGGCCAGGGAGTCCGTTCGCTCTCTCAAATCCAATTATGACGGGCAGTGCATGTTAACTATCTCTCTCTCTCTATCCCTCCACTCAGTCCCTCTCGTGCGTTTCCTCTTCAATGGGAGTCTTTGAGAGCAAAAGGGATTAATACACCAATCAATACTAGGACCAGTAATAGAAACCTGCGATTATACGAGCGGATTTGCAGTCATGAAAAGCACTTTTTCTTATAGCTACAGCTAATTCTTATAGTCTCGTATGCTCATTCCTCATCAAAATATAAAATTAAATATAAGTAACAATACATAGTGTGATCTCTGTCTATGATGTGATCTTGGCCATACAATGATAATTGTTGGGTGCAATGTCTCCTTCATCGAGCGTCCTTCGTTGAAAGTAGGACAATCTACCACTCTCGCCTATTCTTTTTCTTCTACTTTTCCGTCTCCCTACCTTGCCTACTACTTCTTCGTCTATATCTCTACTCTATGTCTCTTCCAGTATATTCTTTATATCATTTTGTTCCTTCCCACACATCTCAAACGGCCCCGAGAGAGACACATCCGTGGGATAATACAAGCTAAGGGCGACGTGTGGATAAAGGATTAGTGAACTCATTGGAAATGTATATCTATCTATAAAGATGGAATAAATAAGCGAACAAGTTACTATTACGTAACGAAAGTTGTGACACGTCAGCAAAGGAGATGCGTAAAATCGTATTTGGTAAAGGTCAAATACATCACAATACAGTGAACTACAGATTGCTGTTGTATAGATTAAATAATATTAAAATAAATAAATTGCTCACCGTTGGGGCCATATTTGGCGCGTAGCCGTTCGACTTGGTCGTCGGTCAGACCCTCTTTGTCGGTTCCGAAGAATCGGAGTACCTAAATTTGAATAAGCCATAAATATATAATTTAATATTTAAATGATTAAGAAAGTAAACCTCATCAGAGGATTTTGCGTGAGCGTCTTCCATGATGAAATATGGGGAAAGTCGCAGTGGTCCTTTCCTCGTTCGGTTTCGGTATACCCACTAGAATATTTAACTATTTAAATAAATGAAATATATAAATGATAGAGCAATGTGGGGGGGGAACAAGAGGAACAAACACGAATGGCGTGATGACAATGTGTGTGGATATAAAATTGAATGTATGGAGAAAGAAGATTCTCGAGATCATACTGTCTATCTCTCTTGTGCACTCACTAATACTGTTGGACAATGAACAAGAAAATGATGAGAATGATTAGAGAGGCAGATAGAGATGGATCGGAAAAGTAAAGATGGGATATCGGAGGCGGCTCAACCTGAGCTCAGATCTTGAAGGAGAGAAGAAGAGGTTGAGACGGGGCAGAGGAAGAATGAGAAGGGGAGGAGGCAATGGCAGGGGAAGAAAGAGGAGAAGCTCGACATATGGTGTAGAAAGAGAGGAAGAAGGGAAAGAATGAAGAAATCTATCTCATCTTCTCTTACAAAATCTGATTGAGAGAGATAAAGCCTAGAAGAAAGAGGAAGAAGAGCGAAGCCAGGTAATCAAATCCGTTAAATATGGTGCAAACGTGGCGAACAATATATGAGAGAAGATGTTATTGATTGGTTTGTGTCCAGACACTGCCCACCACGGCAGAGTCCGTCATTTCTGATCGGGAACACACAAAAATCGCCAGCATTCGTATGCGCGCTTGTCGACGTCACCACTCAGGGCCGACAGAATACGGTAGCGCGCGCGATTCAAACGGGTGTTCAAGGCGAGCGCGCCGTCGGTCACACTTCTGACTAACCCTCTTTAGCAATAGCGTTAAAGGAGGAAAGGCGCATTAGGAGATGGTACTATGACGAGTGATAAGGAAAATGAATAAGGAGAATAAGAGGTATGGAGCACTACTTTTATCTTCGCCTCTCCTCTCCTGCTCTCTCTACCTCTCCAGCTCTACTCTCACTCACTCAATACATTGATCTAGAACCATGACCTGGTGATAAAACATCCCATTTTATGGGCTACTAAATTAGGTGATTACATATATATTTGGCAGTTCGATTGGACTCTGAGAAAAAAATAGTGTACATTTTATAACTGGAAAAGCAAACTGTGAAGGCATGCTGATAAAACTACCTGCTGGGAGAAAACCAGAAAGTTTCAAGTCAATTCTCCGGGACCAATATTTTTGATATGAGTGAAAACATAACGAAATATTCGAGTTGAGTTGCAAGTAAGAACTGACCTGGTTCTTATCCAAAGTAAAATCTAGATCAACCCAATGATTATGAGCCAAGTTACCTGTGGAGTGAGATGCCACTAATTCATTGATTTTTGCTGCGACGAAAAACATATTATTGATTGATCAAAAGCGAAAAATATTGTGAATCTCCTCTCTCGGTGCAACTGAAAGTGAGACGCTCTCGGCAGGCAGTCTTGTGCGTCACATCCCTCATGCTCTCTCAAATTCGCGTGCTCTCTCGCCGGCTCTCTGCTTCTCTCGCACCCTCTCACTTCTGCACACTCTCTCGTCGGTGTGTAAAGCTTCCGATTGTCAATTGACACATACATACACACTTACGATTCGGAATATGAACGGCGACGCCAAAACATCATCCCGACATTACGTACACATCTCTGCAGACTACGGTAGATCAGGGTAGATTATGCCTGATTGCATGATTGATTTATTGATTTATTGATTGATTGTTGATTATGGCATATCCCTTGCATCCCTTGCACATTCCCTGCAAACTATGGTAGACCAGGGTGGATTATGCCAGACTAGAGTACGGTAGCATCTGATTTTCGGAAGCACTCGAAGTCAAATAGATCCCCAACCTCTTTGAATAATTAGTTCCCGAAAGTAATCGATATTTAAACTACGGTAGATCGTGCTATCGATCTATGCTTCGCGACAAGATGCAGTGTAAATATTGTACAGTGTTCGATGGACAGCGCTAAATAGCACAAGTCAAACAGATTGCCTGTTCTGTGAAAGAGGAAGAGCAAAAAATATGAAAGACTAACAATACTCAAGTAGCAGAGCCAATAGACTGATAACTAATCACTACTATCACTCCTGTCTGATACGATAGCGGCCCCTGGTACCACAGATCACCATTGCTTACTCGGGATTATAGAAGGCAATATTGATTGATAATCAATACAAAATTAAGATCAATCACGAAGGCTCTGCTTCTCTCGCACACGCTCACTTCTGCCTACTCTCTGCGCTCTCGCCAATGTGTAAAGATTCCGATTGTTGTATATAGTTACATCTCAAAACAGAGATCAAAGAAATAATGCGAATAACGAAAATGAAATACTCTTGAAGAAATCGATTGGCTAAATAAATCAATCGATAATAGGGAAGTATCGGATTGGGCATCACGTGAAAGGCAGATTGTCAATAGAAAAAGCTCCGTCGCACAATATTTCTCAAGAGATAATCACACTTTAGAACGATTTCTTCTTCAGTGTTTGAACAGGGGAAAGAGATATGGGGGATGATATATGTCAGATCTGTCTCAAGGATCACTACACAACGTTTGACTAGAGGATAGTACCGAAATAATAGAGAGATTTCTTGTCTGCAATGAGCCCAAAAATTAAAAAAAAAGGAGCATTTCTTAAGAATTTCTAATTTCGAATGTTTCAATTGACCCTTGTTTTTGTGCGCTGTGCATTGGTTTTGTGCTGATCTTGTAAGATACACAAGTCCTAGAAATATGTCAATAAGGCCAATGATAAGAGCTGTCAATTCTATTTGCGTAAGCGAACTGATAAGAACACCTTCACGGAATGAATTCAATTTTTACAAATTCGGTCGGGAAGATCATGAAGCTTGACATACAGTGGACAAACACAAACAGAATTGTCTAAGAATTTTTGGCAAACGCCCCCCCCCCCCCTCCATTGTCAGACAACCCATGTCATGGATACCTATGTTTTATATTTAATCTTATTCTCGATATTGGAGAGTACCGAGAAGGAACGGAAATAAGGAGGATAGACGGAGTGATACTTTCACGTGATAACTATCACTTCTCATACAAAAGTATTCTCTCCACTTCTTGTCGTCTTGTAACATTTTGTGTCTATTCCGAATAATACAAAAGTAACGAAAGAAATCTTTGCTCAGGATTTTTAGCATCGCACAAGACACACCACTAAACCAGATGATAACGTTTTTTTTTAAAATTAAAATGTTTAAAAATCAAGACGTAATTGATTGAAAGAAATAATGCGGACAAAATTCAGCGCATATAATGGAAAGATGGGAAAACGAAAAGACGAAAAATAGAATTGAAAGGTGAAGCACAGCTTTTTAGAGGCGGACATTGCACACGAAAAAAACAACTTTAAAGGCACACCCCAAGCCGCATTGACAATACTCTTTCGTAGACAAAGAAAACGAGAGAGTGTGGCCAGAGCGGAAAGTTTTTAAAATTAACTTGGGGTGTCGTTTTAATTTAAAATTCGCCTTCTCTTAACAACAATCCACGTCACCATTGCAATGCAAGGCAGTTCGTCGGCTATTCGAATAAACGACATTTCAACTCACCCATGAATTTCACAATTTGTCCAGGCATGATAAGAAAGATAACAAGGAACCACTACGCGTACACTCGACCCGATCGAACTTCGGATTGAACTCTGCGGATTACTGTAGTCGAATTGGAATTTATTCAGTACTTTAGTGCACTTCCTCATCACATCTGAATCTGTCAGCGTTTTGTAAATAATCAATTGACTGCATCCCTGATTTTTACGAACTTACACTAATTTATGAAAAATAGACCAACAAAATGAATATTACGGGTTACGGGGACCCAATCTTGTAGTCAAAAATCGCAGAATCCGAATAAAATCAATAAAAAAAACAATCTATAAGTGATCACAAAGCAATAAAAATGCAGTGTTATCTTTCATGTTAAAGAAAAATCTGTGAATTTTCAGCTAGCCACGAGCTAATTTGACTGCCCGCTCTGGCCACACAAAGAAAACGAAGAGAGTTGCCAGAGCGGAGAGTTTTAAATATCATTGGGTCCTTCGTCGGTAAATGTTTTCACCGGACATTTTGCCAAACAGGAATCAAACCCGTAGTGAAGTCGACATATGAACTGATTACATTTTCCTCGCTTGCTTACTCCGTAATGACGGAGACGTCAAGGTAAACTCTGCAGAATGCACAAGCGTCATTAAATAGTTAGAAACAATACATTTATGCCAACATATCATTCGAAATTTGCATTCTGCAGAGTTTACGTTGACGTCTCCGTCGTTAAACACGTAAGGAAAATGTAACACCGCATTACCCCGTAGGTATCACCAGTAGGATATACAAAATTAGGAGATGGAAAAAATTTTATGTTTAAAATGTCAGCTTATTCTCAATTTTCGATTACTTCATTTTTCCTTCCATGCCTTTTCAACGAAGTATTTTCCCCCCACAAATCTCTTCCAGACTATTGTTCATTTTATGACTCATTGCCAATTTTCAAAAAAATAAATATTAAAATCAGCAACCTCAAAAGTATCTCCGAACCACCAACTCCATAACTCCGTAGCCCTCGTAAAGGATATTTTTTTCAAACTTTTTCTGACTCATTATTGCGTTATGATAAGACTGCGCCAAAAGAGCCTCATTGCTTGATTCTCTCATTTTTCTCATCTCTCTCATCATTCTCAGCGGTCTTCCATCCACAAATACAATCGATCTGACTCATCTCGAAGATTCTGATCGTACATAAATATGGCTGTGATTCACTCTCAGATTCTTCTTACTATTCTGCCTCTCCCTCTGTCTCTCCCTCTGTCTCTCCCTCTCCCTCTGTCTCTCCATAGTCTCTCGCATGATAACAATCAATCGATACCATCTATCTATAGCTTATCACTACCATTGCCATCCATCGTCTTCGCGATGTTGTTTTGGTTTAAAATCGATTTTTGTAGGGTTCGATATTATTGAACACGTTTTCAGTTGATATTGTAAATTATCGATCTATGTACTACGATATCTAGCGCTATGTATTTTTTTTTTTAAATTATTCATAAATTGAATACGTATTGCTCAATCTTTCCTAACTAAACGCTTATTATCCCAAACCAGCGGAGGAGGCAGTAGGGATAGATACTCCTATTTACCTCTTTCAAAGGATCTCCTTCATAAAAAAACATCTAATTCATTCAGCCCATCCATGTCCTATGTATATGAAAAAGTCCACTCTGAATATTGATTCTGATTGATTGATTCTGAATTATTATTTAATTTCATTTAAACTATTCAATTGCGCTTGGGTACTCATGTTTGATAAACCCGAGAAATAGTGAAACTTCATCGCAACCTCCATTAGTATTACTTTGATTTAATCCAAAAAATATTTATTCAAAGCATAAATTAATCTATGAAAAGTCGATATAGGTTGGGATTGTAGAAAGTGAGGCCAGAGCGGAGAGTTTCAAATCAGTTTGGAATGTCATCTTCTTCTGAAAATTAGGCTTGAATTTGAAATTAGAAAATTATGGGGAAAGTAGTAAATTAAAAGTAAAATAAAATAGAATATGGAGATACAATTCATTTCATATATGTTTCAGACGCATCTTTTTGCTGTAAAATGGCTAAAATTAAAAAAAGGTTTTGTTTTGTTGGCAAATTCACAATTCATTCTGGTGTTGTCCCCTGTTTCATCGGTCATTGTACCTCTCCTTTTGTTTCTATCTCTCCCTCTCTCCCTCTCCCTTTCCTTCTACCTCTATCTCTCCCTCTCCCTCTCCTTCTACCTCTCTCTCTCTCGCGCACTTCCGTCCCATGTTTGCCTAGTCCCAAGTCGTCTACCTTCATCATCTGACTCTCTCTTCCAATCGCCTTCAGGGTCTTCTTTCTCTCCCTCTACCTCTCCCTCTCTCTCTCTCTCTCTCTCTCTCCCTCTCCCTCTCCCTCTCCCTCTCTCCTCTCTTCCCCTCTCCTTTGCCTGTATTGACCTGGTCCCTTTTCACATCGACCACCCATCTACATACACCTACAATGTTTCCTCATACGCCTTTTCCTGTCCCATTTATTGATTGATTTGTTTGATTTATTGATTGATTTTGAGAGTGAGCTCTGATCCCTTGTTCAGATCCATAAACCGGTATTTGTTATATGATTAAATAAACTGTCAAGACTCACCCCTTCTTCATGAACTCAATAATCAATTTTTTTATTCTTCGCTTTGTTCCAAATTTAATACGATGAAAGACCGTTGCATAATGATTACATCGTATTTTTCAAACATTATTTAATTTTAGCATTATGTGCATGCAAACATATATTTCTACCTTTGAAGTTTTGATAATTTACTCATCATATTATTATCTTCATATCTTCATGTGTTCAAAAGTAATAAAGTTAAAAAAAAGTAAAAAGTAAAAAAGTAAAAGTAATAATACCAAACGAAAAAGAGACAAAATTTCATTCATTTGATAATAGGAGCATACCCGAGCTAATTTGAAACTCTCCGTTCCGACAATGCAATACTCTCTCGCTTTCGTTGTCTGCGAGAGAGTATTGCCAAAGCGGAGGGTAAAAGTAGCTTGGGATATGCCTGTAGGAACTTTATCGTATTTATGCCTCGCTAATTTTTGCGACACCAATAAAAATATTATCGTTTTTTTTCTATCATAAATCCTTATGCTCTGTTCAACAATCATTAAAAGAAATGAAAAAGGCGAGATAGCATGTAAAACGAGGATAGTTTTCGTTGCTTTTCATTTCTTTTCAGGACTTTTCCTTATTGTTGATCTTCCCAGACTATCTCTGCCTCTTTCTCGAGAGAGTAGCTAGGCAAATACTATACTTGTTTCTTCGCCACCTTCTTCTTCTTCCTTCTAACCCCCGTGACTTACCTCCGAAACCAATCAATCGATATTCCCTCCTTCAGGCCAGAAATCAATCGATAATCGACCATCTGAAGTGACTCGATCGTAATGGGTGTACTGGGCAACTATTACAATTATCAGGTTGGAAGTTGATCTTTGATCTTTGATCGCTGTTTTCGGATTTTTTTCGTTTAGAATATTTCGTTGAAAAGTAAGTAATAAATCAATAAATGTCAGACGCGTAATGATTCGCCTTTATCTTCAATTCGTTTGATTTCTCTCCCTCTCTCTCTCTCTCTCTCTCTCTCTCTCTCTCTCTCTCTCTCTCTCTCTCTCTCTCTCTCTCTCTCTCTCTCTCTCCCTTCCCTCTCTCTTCTCTCTCGTTCTCTCTCTCCCTTCCCTCTCTCTTCTCTCTCTCTCTCTCTCTCTCTCTCCCCCTCTCTCTCTCTCTCCCTCTCTAAATTCTCTCCTCCTCCACCTCTAAGTCAACACACTGATTGTATCGGCCCCTCGCTCCGTATACAAAATTCCAAATAGCCTCATTCCATCTCCTATACACGCAGGAAACATGGAGAGAGAGAGGGAGAGGTAGAGGTAAAGGTAAGGGAGAGGTAGAGGGAGACGTAGAGGGAGACGTAGAGGGAGAGGTAGAGGGAGACGTAGAGGGAGACGTAGAGGGAGAGGAAGGGAGATTACATTCCAATTCGATTTGTGAAATGAAAATCTTAACCAAATTTCAAATAGGAAATCTTGTTTGGGGCTTAATTTTGAGATTACCAGAAGGAACGAGACTTTTCTTATGCTCTGTTCCAAATTTAATTTAATTTAAAGCTGTGAAAAAAATAGAAAAGTGGTCCTCTAATACTTTGTTATCACCATGCTTGAGCCATGCATAGACGGAATGACAATAAAATGTTGTTGTTTCAAAAAAAAGAAACAGAGAAAGAATCGGAACACAGTGTACACGCGATTGATATGAGAATAGTGAAACTTATTTAAACAAGAAAAGTGTTCAAGTCACCAAGAGACGAGATAGTTTGTTAAGAACATTTTCTATTTTCTTTTCGACTAAAATGCTTTGGATGGGCACTTTAAAGGCACATCCAGCTCTCTCGTAGACAAAGAAAGCTCGAGAGCATTGCCAGAGCGGAGAGTTTCTAATTAGCTCTGGATGCGCCTTTAATCAGACATAAAAAATACATAGAAATATATGTGCACTGTCTAGAGTCTAATGGCCGAAATAGTGAATCTTGCTACAAGTAACTTTAGAATTAATGATACCAAATTCAATGAGTACATTTGCATTTACATTAATATTATTAATAGGTGTGCAAGAATAAGTATGCGAACACTTTAAATAAAAAAAATTATTAAATAAATTAACTAGCAATGTACACCTATGGTGTTTCGGACGCTACGTCTGTCTATTATGATCTATTTCTATTTTAATAAATCCAACTTTTCAGATCGCAGTTATCTTCGCAATTCTAATAGGAGGATGCATCGTGCTCGGGGGTACGGTAGCCGGTATCTACTATATATGTGTCAATAATGTGAGTATCGATTGATTGGTTGATCTAATATCGATTGATTTTTGACTATCGATTCTGAGAGTGATGAGAAGATATCAATATCAAGTTACAAAGTCTCTCTCTTTTCTCTGTACAAATCAAACAAATCAAAAATCGCTTTGCAGTTGTAGATAACTAAAATAACAGAGAGACAAGAATAACGTTTAGCGTTTTAGCCGAATTTCAAACCAAAGATCACAAATCAATCAAATTGATCAAAGATCCACTCCCAAATTCAAATATTGAAATTTCGGATTTATTAAAATATTATTTACATTGTCTAATAGTTTAAAGAGCCAAGAGAAACGTGATTGGTGATAAAAGCAAAGATCAAAGATTTATCCTTTTTGCCCGAACCGACACGGAAATCCATCTATCCCTCTTCTGCCCTACGTATCACCCCTACTCATTATATTTGATGGAATAAATAAATAAATAAATAAATCCTCACCTTCAGATGCGTGAGGACAAAAAGAAGTTAACGGCTCGTTCATCACCGGCTCCATGGGTGGAATCATCCGTTCAATATCGACCAGCCGAACCCATGGCTGCCTCGTCCCAACAGGGCTTCTATCAACCACAACAACAGCAACAACCACAGTACTCCATGCCGCCCCCGGCCAGCTATGCACCGCAATATGAGTGAGTGGCATTGGGTTCGGGTACGGGTACAGATTTATCCGAAAAGTTCAGAATAAAATGTTTTAGTATCTATTAATGAACTCTTCTAAATAGTATGGGTTTGGTTTTGACTTGACTCTCTATAATATCAGAAGGAGGACTTTCAACAGGAAGCATGTGATTGAAAACTTTTTCCATATGTATATCATTTATGACTCTTCTTATCATAAAATATCGCCGTTGTTTTTTATTTTATATTTCCCATTATGTAGAAAGATACTGTATGAATTAACGATGCCAAAGCTGAATCGTGGCTTGACTACTTTGCCTGTCTACTTCAATCTCTCTCCATCTCTCTCCCCCTCTCCCTATCCCCCCCTCTCCCTCTCTCCCCTCTCTCTCCCCTCTCTCTATCTCTCCTCTCACAATCTCTAATCACTTCCCCGTCTCTTCAATCAATTTCGTATAGTACTAAGAGCATTGCACGTCTTGCGCTTCAAACGCAAACATATAAGGATAGAGAGGGAGAGGGAGAGGGAGAGAAAAGGCAGAGGGAGAGGTAGAGCAAGACAGAGGGAGAGATAGAGAAAGGCAGAGGGAGAGAGGAGAAATTGCAGAAGGAGAGGGAGAGAAAAGACAGTGGGAGATACCGAGGTAGACCTCCAGTCAACAGGTAGATTGGTTGCTTGATAAATCGGGAAGATCGAGCAAATGCCGGGAGATAAACACGAATTACAACAGAATGATATTGAAAGATAGAAGGAAGGACACATTGGGTTCGTGATAAAGATGTAGCGAGTGTTTTGGGTTAGTTATTTTATCACCCGGGGGTGCACCAGAATACAATCCCTTCGTTCAGCCTCATATTAGATATGAATTTGGATAACTTTGTTTGGACGAATTTAAGTGAAATGTACACATCGAGCTAATTTTACTCTCTACTCTGGCAACGGTCTCTCTTATTGTTAGACAAAGAAACCGTGAGAGTGTGGCCAGACTGGACAGTTTCAAATCGGATTGGGGTATCACTTTCCTAAAGTAGCAGTTTTTGCAAAACCGTCATTTCATTAAAATCCCAGCGAAAGTTAGCTGATTAGTCAAAAAGGAACTGGAAAACAGGGATTTTATTCGGGTTGAATAAGATAACTATCCCAAAAAAGCAGAGGACTTGTACCGAAAGGTCAAAGATCAAAGAGCATAAAGGGATAGGAAGAGGTAGAGGTAGATGGAGAAATAGATTGAATGGGGAGTATCAGATGAGAGTTCCTCTGCCTCTACACCTATCTCCTCCATTCTGTGTAATAAACTCGTAAAAAGCGGGATGATGGCACTTACATATTCGAGAGAAGAAGAGAGATATCGAAAGAGTTGAGAGAAATCGATAACTGGGTATCGATTAGATTCAACTAAGTAGATCAGATACAGTAATATGGTGAGCAAATGTCATGAAATATAAAGAGAAAGGGATAAAGAGGCAAAGAGACATTAGTTGGCTATGGATACTCATTTTTTTATAAGAGCGGTCATGGTGTGACAGAGAAAAAGGTAAAGTGAATGGGAGAGAGTACGTAAAAGTGAGAGAGCGCAGAAGGTTAGAGTACATCATGGTGCATCATACCGCAATGTTTGTACCTGTGTTGAAAAACACTGTGGAGTTTTCAGAGTTTTATTTTGAAATAAGTCGATTCTAACATTATGAAGAGGATATTTCAATTTAAAAAAAACTATTTTTCATTGAATGATCATTTCAGAATTTCCATGTAAAACGATTATGGTATTATGCGTCATAAGTTTATGAACGATCAATCAATCGATAAGTCAATCATTAATTGCAGAACCGGCTACACCCGTTCGGTCGGCCTTCCCTCTCCCCAATCCGTCCAACCTCAACCACTGCTCACCCCTCAGAACTACGACATGTACCGACCACAGTATGACGATGTAAGTCAGAGATCAAAGATCAAAGATCAAAGATCAAAGATAATATAGATCAAGATCTATTCTTCCTTTGACTGCATAGTAGATAATTTAATTAATGAAAAAAGGCGATAAATATGTCAATTTATTTTTAGACATCTCGTTTTATCAGTGTTATTAGCAATAAGAAAAAAGAATTTAAATTTATTTTTTCTCTTTTATATTTCAGACACGAATGGTGAGCATGCAGCAGCCCCGCAGCTATAACCAGTCTTCCGTCTAAAGGTCAAAGTTCAAAGATCAAAGATCATCAATCGTCTAGTCTTTCTGCCCGCGGGCCGCCTATCACTCCGGTCCGCTGTAGTGTGTACAATGATGTGCTTTTGAACCAATATATTAATCACCTTAAATTATAATCATCTCTTTGTTTTATTCGTCTTATCAACGATTCCTATCAGTGGCTGATTATCGCCTTTGATCACTCTCTCACTTTTCCATGCTCTCTCTCGCTCATCTCTCGATATCTCTCGACTCTCTTCAAGGGCCATTGTCTCTCTCACTCATGTATATACAAATACGCAATCCAATCAATCAATCAATAATAATATCATGATCTACTTATCGCCTAGCATGTGATAGATTTCTGTCTTCTGTGAACGAATAAAGTTGTGAAACCGTAAAAGAATCCATTATTGATCAGTAAACGGAGCAGACAGAGTCAGAATCTTGTTGTAAAGATTTTGAAAAGTTGTAAAAATGACGAGATTAAAGCGCAAAAATGCAGTCGGCGAACAATATAAAAAACAGATACACACTCGATAACAACCTCGAGCGAGCATATGGCTGGAAAAAAAACGAGAGGGATTCAGCGAGGATATATTTATAGATTATATATTTATATATAATATATTTATATATTTATTGTCTTACATTTAACAGAAAATAAACGAGATTTGATAGGAGGAATTTAAATAATAAGGGATTACTGGATGACAGTGTTGTGAAGTTGGGGTGGGATAGAAATTACATGGGATCATGAAGATATCATGGATAATTTAGAAGAGATCGATAGAGAGAACGGGAGAGAACTTTCTAAATATTCTGCAGCTAATATTATTGATATAATATTTGTCAAAAAACAACCCTGCACAAGCGATAATCAAACTGGAAAAAGTAATGCGAAAAATGTTACAGTTAAAACAATTTAACTTTTAAAGACTATGATACTATGATAATGAAACTTTCGAAGATAAAATTTTATCACAAAATACATTTACTCTTTAAATAATTAATTGAAATTTGAACCCGATGATTTTGAGATATGAGCAACTGTAGCTATTCTTCTGAATGAAAGAGAGATTGAGATTGGGTTCGATGGTGCAAAGTTTTTGTGGCATATCCTAACAGTTGTTGTGTATCTGAAGAAGAAAGTGGAGAAAGAGGAACTAAAGAATGACAGAAGGAATAAGATGGGTTAAAGGGGAATGAAGAATTGATCACGGCAATGGTTGTAACACTAATCGGGACCAGACTATAGACAGCAATTTTAAAATAAAGGTGAAGGTAGCTAGATCCTGTTTTTCAGGGCACGCAGAGTTCTACGGGAGATGACTGATAGGCCAGTGATGAAGGAATAGCGATGCTGATTTCCAAGACTACAGCTAAAGATGATGAGACTTGCGAATGTTTATGCAAACCGTTAACGATTATCTTATGCCAGGGACATCTAATAAGCAAGAATTTACAACGCCACCTGAATTAGAATGAAATCTATCCAACTGTAAAGACACTCCCCGAGCAAATTTGAAACTCTCCGCACTCGCCACGCTCTCTCACTTTATATACCTATTAGAGGTTGTGGTCAGAGCGGAGAGTCAAATTTGCTCGTGGTGTCCCTTTAACGAGAGTTACCATTAAATAATTGAGACTTGATCTGGAAAACTGTATCGAATTGTTGTAATTGAGACTCTAGTCAGAATTCTCATAATGAAAGTCGTAAGGCACCAGATTAATCAATTTCAAATAAATCGATTAAGCTTCATGCGCTGTTCTGAACTGTATGTGCATATCGTTGGCTAATTTAATTATAATAGTCTCTGATTTATCTCATTTGCGTTTTCCTTGATCTATATTCTAGGACATATCCATTTCACCATTTCATTCACTTCTTATCATAGCCTCAAGAACGGTCGGTAGTCATGGCAAAGGAAAAAGGTGAGCCATTTTTTTAAAACTTTAATATTAAATATTTCAATTTCTTAAGTTAAAATCGAGCTATTGTCAATGCCTACGTTGTCTAGTTTTGCGAAAAGTTACACTTTAGTTTAATTTAAGGTTCCTATCATGATACATTACAACAGGTTTCATACATCCTTGTGTTAGTGCGATTTAGTTTCACCAAAAAACCCCAGACGTAAGAGACTGACTGAAAAAATCATATATGAGGAACTAAATTCCTCAGAGGTTACGGGCTTGAGAGGGAGAGATAGGAGGGAGGGGGAGAGATCCTAGAGGGAGAGGGAGAGATCCTGGAAGGGAGAGGGAGAGGGGGAGATCCTAGAGGAAGAGGGAGAGATCCTAGAGGGAGAGGGAGAGAGGCTGGCCATGTAAAACAGTTGGCACTTTCTTCTTCTTCGTCTTATTTTTCTCTCATGAAAGTGCGTCATAAGAAGATGAAAACAAGGAGAGGAGAGGAAAAGATCAGAGGGATCGTGAACTGAGCGAGATACTGTAGTTATCGTAAAATGAATAATGGGTAAAGGTAAAGGTACAACCTGTTATTCACGGCACGTCCTGCGGGTGATCACTGTTATGTCATTGATAATTTTAAAAAATAAAATGGACTGAATGGGTACTGTAGATATTGTTAACTTATTAGATACGGTAGTTATCACAAACTGAGCGAATCTTGTAGTTACCGCCAACTCAAAGGGTACTGCAATTATCGCATATTAAATGAGTATTTTAATTGTAATAGCAAACTGAAGGGGTACTAAAGTTATTGCCAATTAATTGGATACTGTAGTCATCTTCATAATAGTAATATGGCTGCGCTCTTATAAAATTAATTTCGATTGCCTCCTTACGTGGGTTATCCTCAAAATACCTCCGTGACTGTAGCACCTATCGAATTTCGTATCAGAAGAGGAAGCGACGAAGCAGACTACGCAAACCGAAGCCGAGACTGAGGAAGTTAATCATGAAGCCGAGAAGAAGAAGGTATACTGTAGCTGATAGTCTAGATATTGATTTATCCCTGATTAAAGGCGCTCGTGAGACGAAACACCGTGAAGGAGACTCTGGCCAAGAAGAAGAACATCGAGAAAGCACCACCCAATGCTAAAGACGTCAAACTCCAGCCTCTCATTCTCGCCAATCCTATCATAGACAAAAAGAAGAGGTAACATCTCCTTTCTTGGCGCAATCGGCAGCTCGTTAGTATCAGAATCTGAAGGTTGTGTGTGTTCACGCTTCGCAGGAAACAAGTTCTGTAGCTAAAATATTCGCTGAGCTTTCCAGGATCGATCAGTACAAAGGAATGATGGACGATCTCACAATGCGCATGGAGAAGTGCGCGCAGCCAGATCCGGATGTTCTGGCCAAGAACAAAGTGTCTACTTCCCGGTTTCGATATCAGGCTCTGAATAGTCTATGCATTCCAGCTGAACGAAGAGGATGGCGCCAATCCGTATGAGCAGTTGACCACCGCTTTACTCGACTATTCTAATTGCTTCCCTGATAGGGTGAGATTACAGATTAAAGATCAAAGATCAAAGATCAGTTGCAGACCATAGGCACTCGCCTAGTAGAACTTGCCGGTCAATGTGCATCCATGGCCAATATTCAGAGAGATAGTCGAGTAAGTTTCTTGGGTCCTGAGCGGAATTTGAGATTACTGTAGTCCATTATTGTAATACAGACTGTCAATAGATGCTTTGACTATCTGACTAATGTTTTTTTTTGTTGAAAATCAAAACATATCCAATGGCGATATTATGTTAAATGCATACTGTGTATATAATGCGCGGGCTTGGACACTCCTTCTTATTTTCACAATTTTGTGATTGATGGAACACTTAAAACAAATACGAGAAGCAACTTTTGTCTCTTTTGCCATTCATTCATCCAGTGCAGAGCAGTTGTCGTTTGACACGAAGATAGAACGAAATGAGGAAGCGATAAGAGAAAAGTTGAGAGAGACCTAATTGCTCTCGATGATATTTCTCGAATCAATCAATCAATAATCCATCAAAATATCGATTAGTAACAGACTCGCGAACATCGCACCCATTGAGATTTCATGAAGTACTGTAGTTCGGACTGGTAGATTAAGGAAAATATTGATTTTTATCGATTTATCGATTCGAGATTATCGATTTTTGTCAACAGGACAAGCTGCGCATCTCGATGCGTCACGCACGTCGCTTCTCAGTCAAGGAATACGTCGCCCTGCACACACTGTACACGGAGATGGAAGAGTAAGTGATCAATTGATAATTGAGATGATACTGCAATTTTACAGTAACTTTTCTAAGGTGCATTAGGATAGAGACCAAGAGACCATTCTTCTGACATAAGCGTCCGATGATTTTACAAATCAGAATATACAAATATGCTTTTTATTAATCAAAAATCAATAATTGCAGTTCGTTGGCTAAGATGGATCTCGCTCGTAACGCTGTCAGAGATTGTCAGAATCCCAATGAACTCGACAAGATTGTAATATATTGATTGATTATTTCAAGGACCAAGGGGCTACCGTAACTATTGTTCTTTGTAGGCTCTCGCCTTCAAGCAGTCCATCTGCACGTTTGAGGCCAACATCGCATCGGTTAGTTCAAAGATCAAAGATCAATTTTAAAGATCAAAGATTAAAAACGGATAATAATTCAATGCATAATTGTAGGTGCAAGCGCAGCTCAATGGCTTCGATGGACACGTCTTGTTGCATGCGGTAAGATTGTTCGAATATCAATAAAATCGATAATCGAAAGATCAAAAATTTCAGCAAAACATCGTCTCGTACATGTCGATGCTCAAGATTTACTACGCAGAGCAGAAGATCACCAAGGTATGGTCCCGACTAGAATTTGATATTAAGGTACACTAACCTACTGATTACGACGATTTTCTAATATAGAATTTAAGGTAAAGACTCACCCCCAGCTAATTTTACTCTCCGCTATGGCAACATTATGTGGTAAAGCGAGAGAGCATTGCCAGTGCGATGTTTCAAATTGGCTCGGGGTGTGCTTTTAAGGAGTGAAGAATAGAGTAGAGAGGAACAATACCGTAGCCCTTCAAAATATTGATAGAAACTCAATCGATCTCGAATAGTAACTGTATAATAGATTACTGTATACTCCACGGTTCGATTGACTGCACGTGCACTTCATCCCTTTTCAGGTTCCAGGAGGCTGTCCAACCGCAGGCAGCGTGGGCGCAGCGAACACCCCAGCTAAAGAAGGAGCGAAGAAGTCAAAGTGATAACCGGAACACTGTCCCCTTGACTCCCTCATCGTTCCCTTAATCAATTCGATCATAAACGAATTGTATTACAGTCTTACATTGTGCTACATGGTTACTATTTTTTGATTCAATTCCACAATTCTTGAGTCCGGTTGAATAGTGTTGGCTAGAATGATGCATTGTATCTCACATAATCAACTACTTTAGTGTACAAATACCGTAGTTTATCACGCATAAATAAATCAAATAACAACATAAAAAATTGGGAACAGTAATCATAACAATGGGTACTGTAGATCAGCAATGAAAAGATTGAAAATTGTGTTAAGGATTCATATTTTAGTGATGAACCAATCAATAAAATATTGTTCAATCAGCGAGATCTTTCTGGCTAAAGGCGTGCGCGGTGAGACCGATAAACAGGGAGTACTGTAGTCGTATCGATTCATCCGTTTCTGTCGTTCGATGTCTACGTATCGAATTTACGAACGCACGAAGAGATGAACACACCTGAAGAAAGATCTCTGTTCAATCGATAATCAATCAATAATCAATCAATACTCAATCAATAAACAAAATCATATAGACAACGTAATAAGCTAGGCTACCGTAGCCCATTATCAATTCAATTCAATTAATCATATCCGGTACATAAAGGGCTATCGAAAGTAATCAATAACTAATCCGACTACAGTATACCAATCGATAGATTGGACTTACATCGGGCATAATGGGAAGATCAACAAAGAGGAACAGTGCGTGAGTCCACTCGAGAATCCACATCAAATGCCGTTATACCATTGCAAAATCGCCCGCAAGTTAGGAGGGATAAGGTAGGGATAATGATTTTGGTGCATCTCGCAGAAATAATTAGAGTGCAAGCTCACTCGCTAGATTTAGGTTTCATCTTCGCTATAACAGAATAGACGTAACTGTGAAAGATGCTTGAAGTTTTCTTTCCTTAATTCACAAAGATAACGAATCTTATGTGTTTTCATTCTGTAACCTATAAGTATAACAATCAGGGATGTGCATTTTACGTTCTACGATATTACGGGTTTTTGCGAATTTACGACTTTTTTCGTAATATTTTACGAAAAATGAAACTACACGAAAGTGGCAAAAAAGCTGGAAAATTGTTGAAATTAATTTAGAGAAGTGGAATAAAGTCATCTTTGGGTCTGCCTGATGCATCATTTTCTCCACGTTTACTGTATTTCAATATTTTATGAAATTTAATTCTATTGTGAAATTATCTAGTTTTATTATCCTTATTGAAAGAAACAGAGTTAACAAGATCAAAACATTTTTTTCTTATCTTATTTTTATCTTTTTTACTGATTGCAAATACGGGAAAGTGTTTCGAGAAGAGAACACAATTCACTGTAGCGAGGGATAGAGGGGCAAAAATAAGAAGAGATAGATACGCCGAGAACATCATAAGATTAGCCTTCCATCCTAGACTAGCATAAGATTATCTCCCAGCATCATACCTATCTGCCAGAAAAGTGTCTGATATTCGGATCCGCTGCATAGTGTCGATTAGAAAAATGGATGATATCTCACATAATCAGTTACTTTAGTGTGCGTAGTTTATCACGCATAAATTAATGAGATAACAACATAAACAAATTGGGCGCAGTAATCATAACAATGGATACGGTAGATAATGATCAGCTTGACAATTGTGTTAAGGTTTCATATTTTAATGTTGAACAAATCAATAAAATGTTGTTCAATCAGCGAGATCTTTCTGGCTAAAGGCGTGCGCGGTGAGACCGATAAACAGGGAGTACTGTAGTCGTATCGATTCATCCGTCTCCGTCGTTCACAGTTTGCGTATCGAATTTACGAACGCACGAAGAGATGAGCACACCTGAAGATAGATCTCTGTTTAATCAATAATCAATCAATACTCAATCTATAAACAAAATCATATAGACAACAACATAGCAAGATAGGCTACCTTACAATTAATCCTATATCAACTAGGGCTACCGGAATCAATCAATAACCAATACTACTACAGTATACCAATCAATAGATTGGACTTACATCAGGCATAATGGGTAGATCAACAAAGAGGAGCAGTGCGTGAATCCACTCGAGAATCGCACGCGTCGAGGGGGGCGGGGCTGTCAAGGAAAGAGGAGGAGACGAAGGGACCGAGACGTCAAACCAGTGGTCGATCAGCACACAGATCAGATGATGAACCTGAGGGATACGGTAGCGATTACGGTATGCATAATTAGGAAGGATACTGTAGTGATTAATGGTGTATCGTGCACCACTTGGTTACAATAGTCTAATGAGCATATGTCGACGTCTCTCACAATCAGATGCCATTAGTTCAAAATCGCCCGCAAGTTTAGGGTTTCGTCTTCGCTATACCAGAATCGATGTAACACTGAACGTTGATTAAAAATTCAGATTGTTTTAGAGAGAAAAAAACATTCTAACACTCTTTTCCTATACGTTCCTTCAAAAAAAAAACGTATAGGAAAAGAGTGTTAAAATGTTTTTATAAGAAGAGATAGTTACGCCGAGAACATCATAAGATTAGCCTTCCATCCTAGACTAGCATAAGATTATCTTCCAACATCATAGCTATCCGCCAGAAAAGTGTCAGATATTCGGATCCGGTGCATAGTGTCGATTAGAATTATGCAGGACATTTCTCATAATCAATTACTCATAATTAATTAAGTAGTGTATTGTAACTCAATCAATCTCGAACAGTACTGTAGATTGCAGAGTACTGTAGAAAAATATGAAAAAAATAGAAATATATTACTTTATGCTTCCACGTTCGATTGACTGCTCGTGACACTTCGTCCCATTTCAGGTCCCAGGAGGCTGTCCAACCGATGGAAACGTCGGTGCAGCGAATACCCCAGCTAAAGAAGGAGCGAAGAAGTCAAAGTGATAACCGGAACACTGTCCCCTTGACTCCCTCATCGTTCCCTTAATCAATTCGATCATAAACGAATTGTATTACAGTCTTACATTGTGCTACATGGTTTACTATTTTTTGATTCAATTCCACAATTCTTCACTCCTGGTGAATAGTGTCGGAATGCATTGTATCTCACATAACCAATTACTAAAGTGTAGTTACTTTACCGTAGTTTATCACGCATAAATAAATCAGATAACAACATAAAAAATTGGGAACAGTAATCATAACAATGGGTACGGTAGATCAGCAATGAAAAGATTGAAAATTGTGTTAAGGATTCATATTTTAGTGATGAACCAATCAATAAAATGTTGTTCAATCAGCGAGATCTTTCTGGCAAAAGGCGTGCGCGGTGAGACCGATAAAAAGGGAGTACTGTAGTCGTATCGATTCATCCGTCTCCGTCGTTCGCATTTTGCTTATCGAATTTACGAACGCACGAAGAGATGAGCACACCTGAAGATAGATCTCTGTTCAATAGATAATCAATCAATAATCAATCAATACTCATTCAATAAACAAAATCATATAGACAACGTAATAAGCTAGGCTACCGTAGCCCATTATCAATTCAATTCAATTAATCATATCCGGTACATAAAGGGCTATCGAAAGTAATCAATAACTAATCCGACTACAGTATATCAATCGATAGATTGGACTTACATCGGGCATAATGGGAAGATCAACAAAGAGGAACAGTGCGTGAGTCCACTCGAGAATCCACATCAAATGCCGTTATACCATTGCAAAATCGCCCGCAAGTTAGGAGGGATAAGGTAGGGATAATGATTTTGGTGCATCTCGCAGAAATAATTAGAGTGCAAGCTCACTCGCAAGATTTAGGTTTCGTCTTCGCTATAACAGAATAGACGTAACTGTGAAAGATGCTTGAAGTTTTCTTTCCTTAATTCACAAAGATAACGAATCTTATGTGTTTTCATTCTGTAACCTATAAGTATAACAATCAGGGATGTGCATTTTACGTTCTACGATATTACGGGTTTTTGCGAATTTACGACATTTTTCGAAAAATATTTTACGAAAAATGAAACTACACGAAAACGGCAAAAAAACTGGAAATTGTTGAAATTAATTTAGAGAAGTGGAATAAAGTCATCTTTGGGTCTGCATGATGTATCATTTTCTCCACGTTTACTGTATTTCAATATTTTATGAAATTTAATTCAATTGTGAAATTATCTAGTTTTATTATCCTTATTGAAAGAAACAGAGTTAACAAGATCAAAACATTTTTTTTCTTTTCTTATTTTTTTCTTTTTTATTGATTGCAAATACGGGAAAGTGTTTCGAGAAGAGAACACAATTCACTGTAGCGAGGGATAGAGGGGCAAAAATAAGAAGAGATAGATACGCCGAGAACATCATAAGATTAGCCTTCCATCCTAGACTAGCATAAGATTATCTCCCAGCATCATACCTATCTGCCAGAAAAGTGTCTGATATTCGGATCCGCTGCATAGTGTCGATTAGAATTATGGATGGTATCTCACATTTATGTATAATCAGTGTATAATGCATATGTACACTGATTATACATAAATTATTGATTACATGATTACTGATTATTTTTGCTCTGAGCATCAAGAATCCCTGCCAAGCCGGATTGGGTCATCGTGTCAGTGAGACCCAATCATGGGAAGCCAACTTCTTCGGTCATCTCTAAACTGCCTGCCGATCTTCTCGGATTTGTGAAATCGAAGACGCGCATATGAAGATCAACGTCGGTGTTCTGGGACTGTCGGAAGTAAGAACAGCTTTTTCCCCATGCACATCAGAGTCCTACTTTTGATAAATGTGTGTTAAATCGTAAAAAAATGCATATGTATTTATGTATTTATTTATAATCAGTTACTTTAGTGTGTTACCGTAGTTTATCACGCATAAATTAATGAGATAACAACATAAACAAAATGGGCGCAGTAATCATAACAATGGATACGGTAGATAATGATCAGCTTGACAATTGTGTTAAGGTTTCATATTTCAATGTTGAACAAATCAATAAAATGTTGTTCAATCAGCGAGATCTTTCTGGCCAAAGGTGTGCGCGGTGAGACCGATAAACAGGGAGTACTGTAGTCGTATCGATTCATCCGTCTCCGTCGTTCGCAGTTTGCGTATCGAATTTACGAACGCACGAAGATATGAGCACACCTAAACATCGATCAATGTTCAATCAATAAATAATCAATCCATAAAAAATAATATAAACAACAACATTGCAAGCTAGGCTACCGTTGCCCGCTATCAATCTAATTCAATTAATCATATCAGGTATATGAAGGGCTATAGAAAGTAATCAATAACCAATACTACTACAGTATACCAATCAATAGATTGGACTTACATCGGGCATAATGGGTAGATCAACAAAGAGGAGCAGTGCGTGAATCCACTCGAGAATCGCACGCGTCGAGGGGGGCGGGGCTGTCAAGGAAGGAGGAGGAGACGAAGGGACCGAGACGTCCAACCAGTAGTCGATCAGAACACAGATGAGATGATGAACCTGAGGGATACGGTAGCGATTACGGTATGCATAATTAGGAAGGATACTGTAGTGATTAATGGTGTATCGTGCACCACTTGGTTACAATAGTCTAATGAGCATATGTCGACGTCTCTCACAATCAGATGCCATTAGTTCAAAATCGCCCGCAAGTTTAGGGTTTCGTCTTCGCTATACCAGAATCGATGTAACACTGAACGTTGATGAAAATTCAGATTGTTTTAGAGAAAAAAACATTCTAACACTCTTTTCCTATACGTTCCTTCATACCGCATCATACATCTTCATACCTTTCTAAAGCGAGGGTCAAATTACAATATACAGCCAATTTTCAGGATTGACCAAATACATGCAAAAAAAAAATCTATGAGGGCGTCGAGAATGTATGTTCCATTCTATTGGAGAACACTATATTCAAAAAACAACGCGCTCCTATGTTTCTGCCCTCGGCTCTGGACACCGGAACCGGAAATTTCGCAATTGCTTGATGCGCTACAGTATCTTCCTTCACTAGCAGAACAATAAATACATCATTACACAAAACACTAATAAATAAATAAATAAATAAAATATTAAAACCTGTGCAGTGGACATGGCGGCGAGAACGCTGAGCGATGGCGGTGTGCCCGAGTGGTTGGGGAAACTGAAATAGGAAAGGAATTAACGATAAATTAATAATAATAATACTTAATATGAATAACCAAAAAACTATTACAAAACTTACACTACAATCATTTTTGTAAAAAAAAACGGAAAGAAAAAAACATTCCTTTTTTTCCAACGTTATTGATTGCAAATATAATACATCTCATTGTCAGTGTTTCGAAAAGAATAGCTACTCACTTTGCGCAAAGCCCACTCGCCTCTGGAGCACACCGTTCGAGCGCCTGCGCCACCCAAGCTTCAGCTTCCGAATCGCTCTGAAATTAAAGATTAAATATCGGTCAATAGGACCTTTAATGTTCGGGAATAAATAAAGTCAGTTGTGGATCACGATATCGCTACAGTATCTCCAGTTTTGCAGGCTAATTTTACAGTAAGTAACAGCAACAAAAAAGTAAGTAAAAAGTAAGTTGCCTTTTGCGCGTAGTAAGTTAGTAGTAAGTTACTTACTGTATATTACCCTACAATACCGTAGATCGCATCACTCTTACCAGGACCGGCCATTCAACTGGCGTTTTCGGGAAGCTGGCGCGGCACTGCGTGATTCGATCGCGATTCGCCACGAACGCTGCCACCTGAGGAGTACGGTAGGTGGTGATTAAGATCATACATTTTCATACCCTCACAGTGAGATGATCGACCCGCTGTATATGGCTCATTTTCTAGATCGACCCACTATACGAAAATGTACGATTAAAATCGATAAGAGAAATCAATAATCATAATTTTTTTGAGAATTCTCCAAGTAGATCTACATTTACGCCCCCCCCCCTAACAGGATTTTATATAGTGGGTCGATTTAGGAAAAATCGTTATTTTTCGCCTAAACTGTAATCCTTCGCGTAAAAATGAGCCCTTATAATGGGTCGATCCTGAGGGTATGAAAATATATGTCCCATCCCCGATGGGTTCAACTGAAGGATTACTATTATTCTTTTTATAAATCACTAAATATAATCAATCGATAATGCACAAACCTTAGCCTGTATCCACTCTTCAGAAGGTGCGAACGCACTGCGAGAAGTCGACGACGAGGTTACGGTAGACGCGAATACCGTAGTCGATGAGAAGACCGCATCGGTTTCCGTTGAAGATGAAGAAGTGGGCGGAGCTACGCGTCTGACATTGGACGCCCGCGCCACTTCGTCGCACTTTCGGCGTCCAGCGATCACCTTGTAAAGTTGTTGCTCATAAACGAATTAAAATAAAAATTCGGGAAAAATCAGCTAGGGTCTTTTTAACCGATTGTACCCTTCTATTTTTCTTCCTCCCAAAATTCCAGTTTCCCGTAAAAAAAAAGGAAATCAGCCCGTTTTACACATTTCTACTCGTATAATTTGACCATTGCAATAAGCCAAAATATATTTATATATAATACCTGTGCAAGGTAGTGTTCAGCACTCGAAGGAGGTACGGTAGTATCAACATCGTCGAGATTATCCGGAACGGGAAGCAGTTGATCTTGCTCCATTACTGTAGATCGAAAATCAATAGAATAATCAATATTCTTTCGCGATTCCGCCAAACCAGGTATAGTACAGACGAATCAACTAATCTCCAGCAGTACCCTTTCATGTCTATAATACAAAGTAAAATCTTTTTATCGATCGAAATAATATAATTTATCTTCTAAATCAATTTCATTTGTACAATATGAAACGTAATATCATTGCGCACCAAATCTCCTACAGTACTGTACAGTACGCCTACAGTAATCTAGGAAACGTCGCGATTATACACAAGTAAAATATAATCACAAGTGACATCATCGTTTGGGAAGGGTTTTGTTGGTTGCTAAATTAGATAAAACTACCATCTACAAAATTATTAGACAATCGATAATGGTCGTGTTGAAGGACGCTCGATACCGTAACCGAAACCAGGCAATCTATTTAATGGCTACTGTAGACAATTGAGCTAGACGATAGCGAGGGGAATGCTAGAGCGAATGGGCAGGCAATCGATAAATGGTCAGCTAATCGATAAAATCAATAGTTCTTGGTCACCTACTACCGTTATTCTCGCGGTTCATTGCTTGTACAGTGTTAAGTGTTGACAATTTGCACACAATCTAATTACAATTACAAGGGAAGAAAGGTTTAAAGCCAATCAATCGATTACAGGTTCTCAGAACACAGTGAAGGTGCACAAATAGTCTTTACAAAAAACAAAACTGAAAAGTGAGCAAGGTCGATCAATAATTCACAAACACACACTATAATCTATCGATTGATTGATTAGGAATGTCCATACGGTAAATAAATAATTACGCACACATTAATTAATATTATTGGCGGTGATAAGATAGATACATCGTGTGAGACTTGGCAAGAGGGTCACGTTTTGGCTCACAATCAGTGATAAATTCAGTGAGATAATTGACTAAACACGGACTACCGTATCCATTGGCATCGAGGTACCGTAATCAATGGGTGATCATACACATATCTAGGCAATGGAAGAAGGAAACACTAGGGGTATTGCCTCAAAGGGCAGGACGGGCTGGCACCGTTCGAGTGCCGCTGCGGTTGCAAAGCACGGCACGGCGTCCGCTTCGAGTCCCCGTGACAGTAGACAGTCGCCCAGTTCATTCCACCAACGACCCTCCACTGGATCTACGCGAACGAGCTCTCTGTGAAAAGGAAAAGGTTTATTCTTTTGTTATCACTTATACTTCGTGTGCCTTGATTAACGGGTTGTACCTTTACCATTACCTTTTCATTTATAACAAACAATTTTCAGAAAAGATGAATAAATTGAATACAAATTTGTTTTCGAGGTGTTTATCTATGTTGGACAATCAACACACCTAACTATTTCGAAAGTATCCGCTCAGGCAATGCTCTCTCGCTTTCTTTGCTTACGAGAGAGTCTGGCCAGAATGGAGAGTAAAATTAGCTCGAGGAGCCTTTAACTCTACACAACAAGAGCGATGAAAAAATGCTGTACATCTAATCAATGTTTCAACGCAATATATTAGTTTACAATTAAAATAA
The DNA here is from genome assembly GCA_943737045.1 of Parapristionchus giblindavisi. Taxonomy (NCBI): domain Eukaryota; kingdom Metazoa; phylum Nematoda; class Chromadorea; order Rhabditida; family Diplogasteridae; genus Parapristionchus; species Parapristionchus giblindavisi. The sequence goes on from CALSFV010000656.1 coordinate 153,632, forward strand.
TATCATAAATAATTAAACAAATCAGCCAACTTGTAGCAATGCTCGGCCATCTCATCGTGACCATCCTCCTTGCACAGAAGGGCAAGATGAGAGAGGGCGCCCACGTGCTCTGTAATTTTAATAATAATGTAAGAAACAATATTTAAAATAAAATTTCTTAAACAATTAGCAACAATACGTGAAGTGATTATGGTTTACAACATGTTTCATACATACAGCTCTTTATCACACTTCTCAGGACTCACCGACAATGAGGTGAGAAAATATCGTGAAAATATAATAATAATTGTTATGTATTGCTGTCGGCCCCCGTTGTCGTGTATTGTAGTGTGAGTGCACAAGGGTTTACTACTTAGGCTTTATTAGCAGACTAGGGAAATTACAGGTTAATACAGGACTAGAGAAGGGCACATCTCGTGTGCGAGGATCAAGGGAGAACTGATCTAGACTGATTGGGAATCTAGACATAAGAGTGGGCGGGGCCAGACACGAGAGAGCATTAGAGACAGAGGTAGAGTGGCGAGAGAGTGTGTGGATCAGAGAGACTGTAGTCTGATCGCGCACGTGCACATATTTACATGATGACATATTCTAATCAATATGCATAGGGAATAGAGATGATCAATATACATAGGGAATGGGGTATCTACACAACACCTCCCCTCTAAGATGGGACATCTTATAAAACATGAAACAATGGCAGAACGAGAAAACTACAATACATCAACAAGACCACTTCGTGGTAAATCTTCTTCGTTGAATCAACATTGAGCTTCTTCGGAGCTTTTCTCGTTCGCGTTGATCATCTCACGTGCGATTGACGTTGCTGTTGCATCGTGGATCTCGTCAGGCTTGCCCTGGATGTTGGTGAGCGGTGATACGGTAGATGAGCGTGGCGGCGATACTGTAGTTGGTGCTTCCGTCGGCACTGTCGCTGTGACATCCTCATCCATGATGGCCACATCATCATCGTTCACTATCTCAGGCACACCGAATGTGTCGATCAAGATATTCATAGATGTCTCTTCACTGTGAATTATTCATTCTCAATTGATTCACATGTACTCTTTACGTTCGTAGATTCACATAGATCTCGAACATCATTGAACCTTTCCTTTTCAGCAAGGTCGCCATGACTCATTTCCACTGATCAGGACCAGAGTACTTCTAGGAGTAGACAACATATCCTCTGCAGGATTTCCTTCCTATGATATCACGATTTATGATCGACCTGATTGGTCATTTACTTTATGACCTTGAAGACTTCTTCAGTCTTCATACATGCTGCATGACTATCTTCTGTAGCCTTGACAAGCATATCATCGATCATCCTTACATGATCGGTCGATGGTCAGCTTCACTGTGACCTTGAAGACCTCTTGGAGCGTCTTCCATTATGGTGCATGACTCTTCCGTAGCCTCGGCACGCATATCATCGATCATCCTTACATGATCGGTATCATCGGTCATCTAACTCGTGACCTGTGAGACTTACATAGTCTTCATACGTGCTGCTTGACTCATCCGTAGTCTCGGCGCACACTATCAATCATCCTTACATGATCGACATCATTGGTCATCTAACTCGTGACCTGTGAGACTTACATAGTCTTCATTCGTGCTGCTCGACTATCTTCCATAGCCTTGGCTAGCACACTATCAATCATCCTTTCATGATCGACATCGTTGGTCATCTTCATTGTGACCGTGAAGACCTCTTGGAGCGTCTTCGCATATGCTGTTTCACTACCATGCGTAGTTTCAGCGAGCATTTCATTGATATTCGGTCTGGAGCTGTCGGCGCAGACTATTATGCAGTTCGCCGTTGAGCAATCGGGCAATCCGATCTGCTTCCACACCTCATCTGACGTGAGTGAGATGCTAGCTCCCTTATCGATTTGTAATCGATTTCTCGTGCAGACGCACATTGACACTGTAGTGGTGGTGTCTCTTTTAACGACACGCATCTTTTTGATCTCGTTCAGATCACCATTACCATCCATACGCACCACAACATTCTTTCCACATTTGCTGTAGGTTGTATCCTTGTGTCTACCTCGACCGATATCCGAGTCTCTCCTCTTGATGAGTCAGCCTTACTGCTGCTCAAACTCACAACTACCATCTGTAGTAGAGTTATCCTCTCATTCATTGAATGAATGATCTCCTTCTGTGATGTAATCAGCTCCTTGAGCTTTCGTACTGTCTCTATAGCCATTGTATTGATTGTATTTCGAATGATGACGAAATCACAATTTCAATCGATTGGTGAGTTATAAAGTCTCTTTCAGACTGATTTCACTCCACCATCTCTGCATCACTATCTGCTACTGTCTTGGTTAATTTCACTTGATGATGAAATTATTCAATCTACTTTCCACCGCAAGGATGCAACTACCAAATCATAATTTGGGCAGAGCCTTCGGCGTACTTCGTTCAGACACTTGCCACACCTAGTAGCTAGCCACACACAGTAGCAGTGATCAGTCCTAGCCACACACAGTAGCCTGATCAACCAATTTGCCACACCTAGTAGCCATCAGCCTCTGCCACACCTAGTAGCGCTGATTACACGATTTGCCACACCATAGTAGCAGGCCACACCATAGTAGCACTCACAATAGTTACCACTAGCAAGCTAGCAGCATACACTTCACAACGAGACAAAACAAAGAAAATAATTCGTATACCTTAGACAGAGATATTGTTGTCCTCGGTGAATCCTGGTCGCCAGTTGTTATGTATTGCTGTCGGCCCCCGTTGTCGTGTATTGTAGTGTGAGTGCACAAGGGTTTACTACTTAGGCTTTATTAGCAGACTAGGGAAATTACAGGTTAATACAGGACTAGAGAAGGGCACATCTCGTGTGCGAGGATCAAGGGAGAACTGATCTAGACTGATTGGGAATCTAGACATAAGAGTGGGCGGGGCCAGACACGAGAGAGCATTAGAGACAGAGGTAGAGTGGCGAGAGAGTGTGTGGATCAGAGAGACTGTAGTCTGATCGCGCACGTGCACATATTTACATGATGACATATTCTAATCAATATGCATAGGGAATAGAGATGATCAATATACATAGGGAATGGGGTATCTACACAACAATAATAATAATAATATTTTATTCCTTCAAATGAACGCATCGGGGATGGGGATCGGGAATATCTGTTAGATAGTCTTGTGAAGGATGTCCGTCGCCAAGGCGAATCGGTGAGATGTGGGGGTGGAGGAAGAGACAGCAGGAATGTTACCAATTCAGAACATTTCATGAGTGAATATGTACCTCAGGGACAATCACATTATATGGGATATTTTTAACATGATTACGAAAGACTGTTGGTGAAGCCTGCACAATAGCATCAGGGAGATTATTCCAAATATCAATAGTTCGTGAGGCTAATGTTGAATGGGAAGTGGTTGATATTTTGAAAGGTAGAATAATTCTCAACGAATTGCCGTTCCTCAGATGCAAAGCGGGAACAACTTTAAAGAGGAAAGAGGAATTGTACTCATAATTTTGATGGATTGAATTATGTAGGAAAAGCAAATCTGTTATCGCGTGTCTATGTTCGAGCGTAATTAAATCTAGGAAGTGAACACGATTGAGATAAGTATCATAGGGAATAGAACAACGACTGAATAGTCTTCGAGTAAAATCTCTTTGAACAGATTCAATTTCTTTTGTCAATCCAGATCTTTTAGAATTCCAAACAACTGAACCATAGCTAATAATAGGCAATATGAAAGACGTATAAGCGGTTTTGTAGACCTCAATTTCGCGACTACGGAAAGTTCTAAATAGAATATTAATTTTTGATCTGGCTTTACGAACAGCTTTATTAATATGGGACTTGAAACTTAAATTAGGCGACATTAATATGCCCAAATCCTTTACCTCGTCAGAACAAGAAAGCTTAAAACCCTTTAAAAAGTAATTACTACAAGATTTCTGATTACCGTAATGCATTACAACGCACTTAGTCTCAGAGAGAGTTAGATTCCAAGCATCAGCATATGGAAACATAACCATCCTATAGTATCCACACTCAGTATAAACGCTCAGCCCATACATTTTCGGCGCCCCTTACAGGAAAACCAACAACCTCGTACAATCAAAGATCAAAGATCAATCTCACCTGGCGCCAGCGACAGCGCGGACAGCAATGCCGCTCTGGCTTCGGCTCTCACTCTCTCAGCTCCATTCGCCTTACTCATCGGTGCCGCTCTCGCTGCCAACAGGCGACCCTTGAGGTAGAGTGCGTGAGCAGAGTTGGGGAAGAGTTGACTGCAAAATGATCAATGATCAAACTACAAAGATCAGAAAAAACATAGAACCGATAAAAAAGATTTTTTTTAACTAAGAAACACACGCACTTCTTGCAAGAATAATATGACTAAAGATAACCGTTTAAACTACAAAAGATCAAAGACCAGTGTACTCGTCATCCATTCACCTACTCTAATCTCTTACTCAGAAAGTCATCTCCAACCTTCACTTGAATCACATTATTATTCTGGTCCGTTTCGCCTTGTTGTTTTACTATCATGGCGTCGATAAATATTATTATACTCACACTGCTTGCTCCACGCACGGTTTCACGTCTTGCATCCTGCCCTCGGAGAGGAAAAGCTCAGCGAGCGACACCCAGATGGACGCCTGAACATCATTTAAAATTTAAAATTTGAAATTTAAAATTAACCGCCGCTCTAAACAGGAGAACAATCTTCCGTCTTATTGTTAATATCTTACAGAGGGACACATAAAATCATTACTTAAATCATATTATTAGTTTGGCTACATCCCTTACTTACAAGGGAAGTGTAAGAAATATCTTTTCGACCTATAGACGAAAGTATTTTTCCTCGATAGCTATAGCCAATATAAGGTCGGAACCTAAAAATCAGCGGCTGGCATGCACTTTCCGATTTTATATAATTAATCAAATTTTGTACATTCGAACGCGCTGTTTTCAGGCTGTGTATGCTATGAAATAAGACACCCCTGATAGAGTCTTTGACAGAGCAGTGTCAACATGGCGACGTGGTGTAGTGGTAGTGGTAGCGTGTTCTCTTCTTGATCACTATGTGGGTGGTTCGAATACACCTACGGACATTTTTCTTTTGCTAATTTTTAAACGTTCCGGAGTTGTAATTTTTATCAGAAAAAAATTTAAAATCTTTTCCACAATTTTTATGTAGCTGTTGAACTTGAATTTCATCATTTAGGAAAACAAAAAAAATAAATCTTGTCCAGCATTACGTTTGCTAGCATAGTGATAATTTGATTTTGGGAGAGAGCTTATATGTACCAAGTTGCTACGGAAGAATATCATTTTGATAACTTCTGCAAATATCCTTGATCACATTTTCCAAACTACTGTTCCTTAGCACGGGGACATCGGTGGAGTCTCAAAGGTGAATCCAAACCTATCAACGGGCATAATATTATAATTTTGCCATAAACCTGTGGCCATAACTTTACCGTATTGCAATCGGCTATTCATTCACATTTGGAGCATTTCATAAATAATCTCACTAATTAATTGTCCCTGTCGACAGGAATAGTAGTTTAGAAAGTTTGATGTTGCTTAATTTTTTGTTTTCCTAAATGGTGAAATTCAAGTTCAACAGCTTCATAAAAATTGTGAAAAAGATTTTAAATTTTTTTTCTGATCAAAATTACAAGTCCGAAACGTTTAAAAATTAGCAAAAGAAAAATGTCCATAGGTGTATTCGAACCACCCACTTAGTGATCAAGAAGAGAACACGCTACCACTACACCACGTCGCCATGTTCACACTGTTCTGTCAAGCGCTCTATCAGGGATGTCTTATTTCATAGCATACACAGCCTGAAAACAGCGCGTTCGAATGTACAAAATTTGATTAATTATATAAAATATGAAAGTGCATGCCAGCCGCTGATTTTTTGGTTCCGACCTTATATTGGCTATAGCTATCGAGGAAAAATACTTTCGTCTATAGGTCGAAAAGATATTTCTTACACTTCCCTTGTTAGTACTATTTGATAAGCGACTTCGGTCAGAAAATGTGCCCGATTTAAGGATTGGTCTCTCTTCTCTCAGGAGGGGGAGGGGACCTCAGAACAAATTGACAAAAGACAACTGCTCTGACCGGGAGTCGAACCAGCGACACATTGACTCGAAGACCCAAGCGCTAACCAGTATACCACGGGGCTCGGTATCGGTGACGAGTGATCGAGTGCTATGGGGGAGAGGCGAGCGCGCGGTCACTATAGAGAGTCTACTAAGTTATTAAGTAATTTTTTTAACAGTAAGGAATAAAGGACTGAAGGACGCAATACAAATTATAGTATTTATCTCCAGTAGCCAGATTAACGACACGATAGTATTTGGTATATAGCTAAGAACACCTAATTACTAAGTTTACTAAGTTACTAATTCACGTTTTAAATAGTAAGGAATAAAAGGACTGCAGGACGCAACACAAATTATTGCATTTATCTACAGTATGCCAGATTAACGAGTACTGATTACTATAAATGAGTTAACACTATATTATTTTTCATATAGTAAAGAATAGTAGAAAGCCTAAAACACTCTACCATACACCGTATGAACTGTATTAAGTATTGATTAATGCACTGAGTTATTACTGAGTAAGTCAAGTTATTCTTCAGACTAACCTACTAAATTATTCAGTTATCACCCTAAAGCTTTAGTAATTGCAAAAAATGTTGTGCATCGTTACATTTACCTTACTTGCCAATGTCACAATGTATAAGGTTAAAGAAGAAGCAAGAGTTTGCAAGAAATATGCAAACAGATCTCATACAATGTCTCTCTCAGAAATTTTTCAAGTACGAACATTTGCTTCACTGCTTATCACACATTTTTCCCTCTTCATACCGTCAAAACGAAAAAAAGTGGAATATTTTTGACAAATTGTCGCAAAAGTTCACAAAGTGCCGATTTTTTTAGCGTTTTTCACATACTTCAAAGTAGAAATCGTGATACAAAAAATTCAGTAGGACATCCCTAATCCATAGTAGCAAGGATGGTAGATCAAACATCTCTTCAGAAGCTCACATCAAAGTTCTCCGTTGAGGCTCCTTCCGATGCGATTTTCACGGCCCACAGTAGAGCTATGGAAAAATGTTCAACAGATGAAATGTGTATTTCTCGAATACTTTCAGATAAAATGTGAAAATGCAACTTTTTGATTTTGCGTTTGATCTAATCGAAATTGTCAGCTCCTTGTCAGGATTTCCCTGTAATATATAATGGAAATGAATTCTCTCAGATACGAAAGGATACATCTTGTGAATAAGAAGATTCCCCCTGTTTTGGCCCCCTCTGCATATAATATGCTGACAGGATAAAGTATTATTATTATGCTGGAGAATGGTGCAGCTGATCAATCTGACGTCGAATCGCTTACCCAAGTTCGTTTGGTATAGGCATTCATGAATGTTGGCAAACCGTTTGCCGGCAAACGTGACGTCAGAACCGAAGGCGGAGGCGTTTGCTACAGATCCTACCCCTGCGCTTGTGCCATCACGTTTACAGCGGTTTGCCAACGTTCATGGATACGGCCTGCCTCTGCTCTCGCTGCAACAAAACCATCGAAAGGAGTCCCTTCCGAAGGTTCGTGGTACAGATTAACCGACGGATACTTTAAATATGAGTCAATGTTCCAGTCCAGACTCTCGTTCTCTGACCAAGTGATCGATATTTTTCGATGAAATCCCAAGCGAGTTCCTGATGGACAGAATATATCCCATTAGATTAGATTTTATACTCGTCCATTGGGCCAAACTGAAACACTCTCATCATACATTGCCATACCCTCGCAATGCGAGGATTGACCCACTATATAAGGCCCATTTTAGGCCACTTGATGAGAAAGGAAGTCTAAAAATAATAATAATAATATTTATACGTATTCATGAATAAACAATGAAACGTGTGGTAAACAAAAAGAAACGAAGTGAATCGATAAACGAAGATGATTATGCTAATGATAATGAATTGCTCACGGGTTTAAGAATGGACTGATCTTTGGGAAATAGAGACTAAATATAATTCATTAGGGAAACTCTATTTGATTGCCAGGTTGTACCAAAAGTCTTGCCGTTCTAGGAAAGAAGCTGTAATGTCTATAATTAAATCGAGATCCGGGGTTGTTAAAGTTGAGCCTGTTTCGTGTGGTATAAGGGCGAAAATAGTGGGATTTTTTATTGGAGATTTTATATTTTCCTCTAAGTAGGTTCATGGCTGTCCTCAAATCTATGTGCTCTCTGCGCCTCTCCAAGGACTCTAGGCCAAACTGGGTGTTTCTCAGTGCACTACAGGGCACAGTGTCCCAAGTATGCACTGAGCTGAAAGATGCTTAGCAAATGCGTTGCTTACGCATTTGCTTAGCGACACGATCGCTTATAGTTAAGCAAAACGTATGCTTAGAAGAGAGATGCTTATATTTAAGCATAGCGTATGCTTAAATTGAAAGAGGCGGGCGTTCGCCTCCCGGAATAGACTTTGAGTTATACTAGTCACAGTTACATGGTTAGGTGGCGCGGTGGTAAGCGCCTTCACTAGCTATCGGTAGGTCGTTGGTTCGGTCCCCCATTCTATCGCAATCTTTTGCCGAGTTGTTTCTTTCATGTAAGCAACCCGGTAAGCATTTGCCCATGCTTATATGTAAGCATATCGCCATCTTATCCGACTGAGGTAGCAAATCGTATGCTTACTATTAAGTATCTTTCAGCTGAGTGTGGCTGTAACAGCGCATAAAAAGCCTTCTTGTGAAATAATTCTGGACTCTTTCGATGACTATTTTGTCTTGCTTTTTGAACGGATTAAATACTGTTGATGCGCTTTCAAGGATTGGTCTGATAGAAAGGCAGAAAAGGGAAGTAATTGATATCGGACGGTAGTTCATAGGGTCGGAATAAGGGGGCTGTTTCTTTACCGGGGTAACTATGGAATGACGCCATAAGGAGGGAACAACGCCCGATACATATGAGCTGTTGAAAATAATTTCAAGAGCTTCTGAGATTGGAACGGCAATGTTTTTGATGAATGATAAATCAATATTTTCAGGCGTTTTGCAAGAAGAGCGTTTCCATTTCTCAATTAGTGCACAAATCTCATGACGGTGGAATTGAGGCTCTTGAAAGTTTCCTAAATCAGGGTAGTGTGGTGGGGTAGGGATGGTACCATTATCAATTGTAAAGACGCTCACGAATGTAGAAGCTAGTAGGTTTGCTTTTCCAATGTCATCCATAACTGTCTGACCATTATTATCTAAAAGGCCTTCTACTCCCTTTTCTTTATTTCTACACTTTTTCATGAAACGAAAGAACCTATTCTTATCTTTGCTATCAATAACTCTGCGTTCAACTGTCTTATTGTAGCGAGACAACTCCGAGCGAAATTTCTTGTTTAAGGTTTCAAATGAAAGAGTGCTATTGGCGTCATTTGAGGTGATAGACCTCTGCCATGCAACAAAGCGTTTGTGCAAGAGTCTTTCTAAATGGGGTGGGAGCTTTCCATGGATGATATTTATTCTAGTCCATGGCACGTGTATTTCAATTGATTTGTGGATAACTTTTAAGAGTAAATTGTACATCTCGTCGACTGATTTCATCGTTGAAAATAGGCTGGACCAGTCAACATTTGCAAGCTGCATATTGATCAACGCATAATCAGCTTTTTTGTAGTCTCTTTTTAAAGTTGATGAAGGAGCTGAGTGTTTTAATGATAATTGGAAAATAATCGTGAAATGGTCAGAGTTTGAAATTGGTGGGTTTATGGTACTAGAGTGAATAAGTCCCGGTTTATTGCAAAGTAGAAGATCAAGTGTGTTATTTTTAATGTGCGTGGGCTGTAATATAAACTGAGCAAACTTTGCTACACTACAGAAATCAAGGAATGACTGAGAGGGTGAAGTAAGTTTATTTGTTTGGGGCATAGGAAAGATCGACCAGTCAATATCAGGGAGGTTAAAATCACCTGTTATGAGTGAGGGTTGGGGACATGAGCAAAGATCAAGAATTGATTTGGTCAGGGTTTCCATTTGGGTGTAGTTTGCCCTGGGGTTACGGTATACACAGATTATTCTAACGAGGTGACGATTTTTAAGCGAAAATAACGAATTTTGTTGATCAACCCACCCTATTTCGAGAATTGGCCCACTATATAAAAGTAAACGGCGAGGGCACCAAAAATGTATGACTCTCATATATGATCTACGAGCATTAAAATGCATTTTTTGGACGTCACTCAGCCACATGCCAACGAAATACGCCACTGAAGAGCTTACTCGAAAGCTGTCGACAAGCTCTATCCATTTAGCCTTTAAAAAAAATCCTTTCCGGAACTGTGGAACGCGACTAATTCCTTAGGGAACGCAAAATAGAAAAGTTGCATTTTCACATTTTTTATCTGAAAGTACTCGAGGAAATACATATTTCATGTGTTCTACAATTTTCCATAGCTCTACTGTGAGCCGTGAACATACATTGCCATACCCTCGCAGTGCGAGGATTGACCCACTATATAAGGGCCATTTTAGGCCACTCGATAAAAAAGGAAGATAAAAATGACGGTTTATTAAGCGAAAATAACGAATTTTATGTATCAACCCACCCTATTTCGAGAATTGACCCACTATATAAAAATCGACGCCGACGGTACCGAAAATGTATGGCCGTGAAAATCGTCTTGGAAGGAGCTTCAACGACTAACTTTGACGTGAGCTCCTTTAGAGATGTTTGATCTACCATCCTTGCTACTATGAATCAGGGATGTCGCACCTAAGTTCCTTCGAAAACTGGACATTTTCAAAAACATTCGCTTCACGTTCGCTTCACTGTTTGTATGGGATCAATTTGCATATTTTTGCCAACTCTCTTGCTTCTTCTTCAACCTAACGTTTTTTTTTTGCAATTACGAAAGCTTTACGCATCGTTACCTTTGCATTACGTGCCTGCGCCGTAATCTCCGCAGTAACGACTGAGACGCGGCGGAGGGGGTTACGGCGTAGGCACGTTAGGTAAATGTAACGATGCATTAGAGTGATAGCTGAATAATTTGGTAGGTTAGGTTGAAGAATAACTTAACCAGCTTAGTAATAACTCAGTTACATTAATCAATATAGTTCATACGGTGTACGGTAGATAGGAGCAATTCATAAATTGTGCAACTGGAAATCTTCAAAGAATTCAATATAAAAATCTTATTTTTCTGAGAGAGACATGACAGAAACAAACATTTTCTTCACGTTCGCTTCACTGTTTGTATGAGATCAATTTGCACATTTTTGCCAACTCTCTTGCTGAAGAAGCAAGAGCCTAACGAACCTAACGTTTTTTTTGCAATTACCAAAGCTTTAGAGTGATAACTGAATAATTTAGTAGGTTAGATTGAAGAATAACTTAACCAGATTAGTAATAAAAAAAATAAAATAAAAGATTAACGTTGACAAGGTATACGGTAGGTCTTTACGTTTTGGCGATTTGTCAATTGCGTTGCGTACGCGTCACTATTCTTAGCTATATACCAACTACTATAGTGTCGTTAATCTGGCACACTCAAGATAGAATAGTTTGTATTGCGTCTTTCGGTCCTTTATTCCTTACTGTTTCAACCATTACTTAGTAACTTGGTAACTTAGTAGATTGAATAACCCTAGTCGTAATTACTAAAGTGTCGTCGATACACTATTATATGTCAGCCGCTCGCGACTCGAAATCAACGGGCACATTCACAAAAATTTTTTGAGCTAGCAAAAAGTTGTTTCTTTGCTACTTAAGTTGTTGAATCGTATTTTATGCAATTCACCACTAAATCAATTGTTCATCATTTTCTCAAGCTATTCTTGTAATGCATACATTTATTATTATTATTATTATTATTATTCAAAGTAAATCAACGGGACCGGACTACTATTATAATTTCATTGGAGACTAATCTTAAATGGGGAAAAGAATCGTATGATAATAACAATATTATTATTATTATTATTATTATTAAAAGATCAAGCATCACCTGTGCCCTGTAGCGTGCGGCTACGGCGGGATGGACGCCTCCGTGCAGCGCGGACATCTCGGACCGCGTGGACGCGCCCATCTCGGAAGCGGACGCGGGAAAGACGCCAGAGTCTGCAGAGATAAAACAGAAATGAAAGATCATCGATCAAAGATCATTTATGTGCTAATATCATAAGTAAAGGTTGCTGGTCCTCAATTCATGCAAATAGCAAGACACGATCGGACTCGATGGAGAACCCTAATGGCGACCCAGCTAAAATAACATCCCAATGCTGATAAAGTTGTTTTAATGCAAAATGTAAATGTGAGTCTGCTGAGACAAAAAAAGGAATGATAGATCATCGATCAAAGATCATTTATGTGCTAGTATGATATAAACAAATGATTTCCATGTAATAGAAAGAAACGATTACCCGAAACATCGAATCCGTTCAGACTTCCACCAGCGCCCAGTGGAGCCGAGTAGACCGTCTCTCGACCCCATCTGACAATGAGCATTATTATTATTATTATTATTTTATTATTATTATTATTATTATTTTATTATTATTATTATTATTATTTTATTATTATTATTATTATTATTTTATTATTATTATTATTATTATTATTTTATTATTATTATTATTATTAATAATATTAGTGCTGTCGCTATCTCACATAGCATTACACACAAGTCCACTACTACCGCAAATATTCTGGCAATCTACCCCGGTGAATTCACGTCGCGTCACAGACATATAGGAAAGTGTATCTGATTGTTGCTCAATGGATTGCTTATATCGTAAATTTGATTTACTCATTTTCAAATTCCTTATACCCACCCACCAGTGCTTGAAGTAACAAGGATTCGCATAAGGCAGTTCAAAAACACTTATAGCGCATTATGACCACCAATAAAATAAAATTTCGAATAAAAAAACCAAAACAAACAAAGCTCCGCCCTTTTCGTAAGCTCCGACCTCTCACCTCGATCCTCCTCCTCCTGCATTCCTATACACACTACTACTCGTATCCACTCCTCCTCCTCCAATCATCATCGACTCGTTCGCTGTCCTATCCATGGCTCCAGATGTCGACATCGACGACGATGAGAACGCCGGCATCTGACCCACCATCAACGAGCCTGCAAAGCGAATTGTCATTGTCATTGTCATTGTCATAGCAAAATCATTTTGAGAAAAATCTGAGATAATTTTCAGTAACCACATTGTCTATCAATTCACGTGTTTCCATCTTTTGCTAGATTTACAAGATGAGTAGTTTTCAATCGACACAAACATGGTATTATATTATTATATTTCATTGCCCAATCAATCAAAAGGCTTTGGTCGACCTGGTCACACTTCACGTGACACATTCATGTATCACGTGTTCCAATCAATAGCGCGACGTCCGATCCAGTAGATCGAACTCGCGCGTCTCTCGAGTGAGATAGTCTCTCACTAGACCCCTTCCCGTCACTGTTCTTCGTGTGTTCGGCTGTGTTCCCTTCTTCCTTTTGGAAGTTTCCGTTGTTTTCACACGTATTATTTTGCCTTGTCGGTAATCCGGACCCCATGGTCTCGTGCGCCCGCAAGTGCTTATCTGTCGGTAATCCGGACTACGGTCTCGTGCGCCCGCAGATTTTGTCGGTTATCCGGGTCATAGCCCTCGAGAACCCGCAGGTTAACGATAGACTACTGTCGTATTTTCAGTCCTAACTAGGACACAAAATACCGCAGAACTGATAATGGCTATTCGTAATCACGTTTATATCGTGCTTCGAGAACCCGCAGGTTCACGATAGACTACTGCCGTATTTTCAGTCCTGACTAGGACCCAAAATACCACAGAACTGATAATGTCTAATCGTAATCACGTTTTTATCGTGCTTGATTGCTTAAAGAGTATCTCATGTCCAATCTAGATACCCGCAATATCGCCGTTTCGTGATTAATTATGCTTCAATATCATCGAAATATTGTCAAACCAGCCATTTCAGATGGTAGACAAATGTCGATCAAGAGACGACCACCAATCGACGTCGTTTCCATTCAGGGCGCTACGTCGCATAAGATGAATGAACGCATATAAGGTTGATCCTAAGAAATCCTAATTTTTCATATTTGATAAATTCAGGAGACGTCGCATCCGTCGACCCCGACGATGAAGATTCTTCATCTACTATATAGTAGGAAGTTGTATCGTCGCAATCCGAAAGGGTTCAGCAATTCGGGTTAGTTCTTTCTTCGACTGATTATATTATAAAATGTTTATCAAATTATGATAATCATGATATATAATCTCACTGATTTTTCAGTGCTGACCACCTCCAATGGAAATGGAGGCGAGCTCCAGCCGCAATGTCTGATGGTAATATCAGTACTTTACTTTAAAGGAAGTCTGCAGATCAAGACGATTTGATGATTAAGGCTTTATATCGTTATGTTACAACAATTGATCGAGAAAAAAAATTTTTATAATTAAAATTAGAATTTTAAAATAGGTTCGAAAATTATAATCTTATTAAATCGTTCCGGTCGTGCAGCACAATTGCGTATTGTCTGATAAAAATATTTTGTCGTCGGCAAGCATTTTATGTCGTCGGCAGTCGTTTTTGCATGTTGTTTTCATCTTTCTTGTGTTTTTTTAAACGTTTTACTCTTTGATTTATTGATATATTTAATGCTTGTTACTATTCACAGGCATAGTTTCGCTTATTAATGCGCATCTAATCATAATTAACTCTTTCTTATGCTTATAGCGTTGGAACTTTTCACTAAGTTAGCTGAAGTTGGCGTATCTTTCATAACTTCCAAAAATTTGAGCGAAATAAATGCTATATCAAACAGCTTGTTCCTCATCTCATCTCATCGAGCTCGACAATCCCCTCTTCTTCCTACCCTCCCTTAATACAAGACATTCTCGTAGAAACAATTTCATTTATAGAAAACATATTTTTAAATCCACTCGCTTTGCCAATTTCATTTCTAATCGTGTAGTCAACTCTTGGAATCAGCTTAATAATAATATTATAATATGTCCTTCTGTAAAATCTTTCCGAAAATCCATCGCTTCATTACCATCGTTGTAGGAATTTCTTTTTATTTGTAATTTTCATCTTTGCTACCCAAGTCGTAGCATCGTATTTATGCATACTCCACTACCTATCAAATATTTGATCAGAAATTATACTTTACTTTCGCACCGCATAAAGTATATTATTATTATTATATTATTGGTCCTCAGAAAACATCTTCTTTCTTGTCATTGTCAACCTCATTTCCATATAACTTCTTACACGTGGTGACATTCTCCCTTTCGACAGCACCCATCCGATTTTTGCACCCGATCCACCCAACTTAGCCAAAGTCGAGAATTTTTTTAAACAATTTTTCGAAATTATTATATTTATATGCTCTTTTTGCTTCACAACCGCACTATTTTGATTTCTAGCGACAAAGGCTGCCCAAGTATGACTGTTAGAACTAGCCTCTTCATGCTCTCGTTCATTCCGCTATCAGCCTTGCTTTCATCATTCAGCAGTAGTGTATGAATCACAGCGTTCTCATGACTTCCAAAGCAAGAACGACCGCTCAACATACAAACTCTCTCAAATACAATGGTCTCTCCTTTGTCTTGCTTTGGAAGATACAGTACCGTGCAAAAGTCTATCCACTTTTGCTTTTTTCGTCATAACTTTTTTCAAACTCAACCGATCATGTCCAGCTTTGTAAATGGCTTGGACCAGAATACTGTGGAATGTGCCACAATGTACTTACTAGGGAATGGTTTCTTTGATGGTTGAAATTACGGGGAGTGACCTACATAGCAATATTCAGCATGGTCGACTTAGTAAGAATCAACTTTCAAAAGTTGCCATTGATCGATTTTTTAAGCGAAACCCGTCTCATATGCGCCGCACGAAAGACAGCCAAAAACGATTTTTTCGACTTGATTTCCACTGAAACAGCATGCTTTGCTTGAATTACAATGCAGACATGAAATGCAATCGAATTCGCGTTCAAAAAGTGAGAAAAACAAAAAATGCAACTTTTTGGTTGTCTTTCGTGCGGCGGATATGAGACGGGTTTCGCTTAAAAAATCGATCAATGGCAATTTTTGAAAGTTGATTCTTACTAAGTCGACCATGCTGAATATTGCTATGTAGGTCACTCCCCGTAATTTCAACCATCAAAGAAACCATTCCCTAGTTTGTGCACTCATTCATTATTATTACGCGTTTCGCTATCTTTGGAGTTATTTAGCTTATCTTTCTAGGGTGTTTCAATTCATGCATGTCCACCAAAATTGCTCATTATCATGCATAGAATGTAGTATATAGTATGATTTTACTTGTATACAACAATAACGATTGATTCCGGGCACGGCGGGAAAAGCATTTCAAAGTAGCTCTGATGACGCCCGCAACGCATGGAATTATGTTAGACGTTAGACCGATAATAATATCAATTTTTTTGTTTGCCAGGACGTCACGTTTGTCGGCAAACGGTTTTCCAACATTACGTCTACTGAGTTACCGCTCTTATTTTAACGAACTCTTTCTACTCTTTTAGATAATCAATCCTATCTTACACTACTTAATACATTCATAATTGCTATGACTATCAAAAGCGTTACGCTCTTAACGGACGGACGTCCAAATTGCGGCCGCAAAATGGCCGTCGTCGGATAATGACACTTACGCTCTATTAGCTCTGTTAGAAATCGTTTTGATGTTATTGCTCAATACTTCCTCAATGAAATCATTTTCAGATTTACAAGAGGACGATGCTTTCTAGATGACGCTCATCGATAATATCGAATCGATATCATAAGAAGACAGCCTACCATACCACGTATCCTTCGTTTATTTTGTGATTATTTGTGTCATATTAGCAATTGCTCTGTATTGATTAATCTTGCTAATATAATAAATACGTGAATAATTTCGCTCCTAGAGTTGTTAGTGGCAGTTGAAAGGATGATCGGATACGGTACATGCAATAACTATCGTATCTTATTTTATAGCTATTTCCTGCATGTTATTTCTTACTACACTAAGATCATCATACTCATACATATAGTCCAGAAAGCCAATATGCGAATAAAATTAAAGAAAAAATCTATGAAAAGCTCAGAAAAAGTGAAAACTCTAACGATCATTGAAGAGGTGCGGTATGCACACCACGTGGTGCGCCGAGTGCGCGCTCTGCCGACATATTTTTTTTTGCTATATTTTGACCCCTACATGCCCATCTCTTCACACTCCCTTTAACCCACTAATATGGCGAGATGTTCATCTCTCTTTGATCACCTAGAGAATCTCGCCATCTGTTCGTCAAGAACGTCTTGTAAGGTAGGCATTACCTAATCATTGCACTACATAATGAAACATCTATGTATTCAGGTCAAAGTAAGTGTATGCTTACAAATGGTGCTGTAGAAATCAATTCTGGGTGCAGAACTCCGAGATGTCGTCGACTACACCTTCTTCTCCATGAAGGTTAGTTCACGGTCCTATCCCAAGCTCTATTAGCAATACGATAAACAGGAAACTAAATTTATAAAATAGACTGAAAATATGTCTGACAATTTTGTTTCCCGACTTTCTTGGATGTTCATTTCAAAAGAATTAGTTGCACAATAAGTAACTTGCTATCTCCCATCCCACAACGCCGTGTTCATGCGTAGTGAAGGGTTATAGATGCTCTTTAGACCACGAATAAGGGCTTTGAAATTTCAAAACACTGTATTTTGGATTTCGTATAGTTCAGTCTTTACAAAGAGGCAGATCCATCACGTGTTCAATAACTGTTCACTGACTGTGAATGTTTCAAATTGAAACGTTTAATATGATGTTAGTGATTAAGGGGGTTTTTATGAGAAAAATCGATATGATAGAAACTAAAAGTTTTTTATCGATCCATCCATAATACCTCTTCCTCTCTTTGGATGTAGAGGGTACGACGTATTTACATAGGTCGAATAGCTAGGTTACCTGTTCTGAGAATGCGGTTTTTCGATTTTAGCCAAATCTTGGCTCAAATGCGGTCAGGTTTTTCGATTTTAGCCAAATTTTGGCACAAAATGCGGTCAGGTTTTACGATTTTCGGTAAATTTTGGCTCAAAATGCGGTCAGGCTTGGTACTTTGTAACACACTTTTCGACCTATGCGTATTTATCCCGTTGGTTGATGCACTCCTCATGTTTATACTGATATCATGAGTCGCCTAGTATCATACATAGGTATACTAATTCGCTTTCTGATTGACTGAACAATATTTTATGTATGTTCAAATCGGTAGCTTACTGCATCTGCCTAACAATAGAGAACGTACATTGAAATGGAGAAATGTCAAAGTCTATATCGAACTGCGCTCTCCGACATTTATGCACTCTTTCATTTTCGCTTTCACACGATTCTATGGGCCTTTTGTCCACTCGTGAAGCACTGTGCAGATACTAAATGCAAGAATGTAAAAATTCGCATGAAATCTTCGAGGATGTGGTTCTAATAGTCAATTATGTATAATCATAGTTGAAACTGTTACACACCTCTTTTTTTGTTAATTTTCCTTGAATCGATATTGATTCAATTGGTAGGAAATTCTTTTTTCCCGCTAGACTAAAATAATAGTATTCGGCTTGAATCGTTTGGTTTTAGCGAAAAAGTTACTATCAGTTTTGCTATATTGAGTGGGACTCTCTTTTGGGTCGCGTTAAGCATATTTCTATAATTAACGCTTCTCTGTATTGTACACGAGACATCTACAGAGACAGTTTGGTCCTATAGCTAGGTTGATCAGCTATTGCTTTGCAATATTGCTGAACCAGGAAAGCTTAAAGGATCCGGACAGATATTTGCCCAAATTGTCCACGCAGAAATATCGCTATACTAAAACACCCCGTCCTATACGATCATACATGGGCGCCGACATGGGGGTGCCCCTGTAAAATTAGGGCTTTTCGAAAATTTGTGGAATGCTCCCTGTAAAATACACGTTTAGGTGACATTTTTGGGGGAAAAGCGAAAGGCCCCCTGTAAAATTAGCCATTTTTCGTTCGGATGCCCCCTGTAGAGTCGAGCTCCAGGTACAGCGCCCATGTATGTATACGATTACCACAAATGTTCTCCTACGCGAATAGGGCCTAGTTGGTAATGTTCAATAGAGGAAAAGGGGGGGGGTATATTTAACCTAAGGCTAGCGATAGCACATTGAAGTGTTAGAATTACACGTATGTTAATACATTCCTCATAAGAGGCTTACAAAGAGTAGACAATTACTATCTACTCAGTGGAATATGTTGTTGGGTCATTAGCTCAATCTTTTCCACAACTGCCATCTCAGACCCCGGAAGATTGAAGGCATGCATGAAGAAAGATCATATATTGACCGAAATATTTTCTATTTTATTTTTGAAATATTCGGTAAATGATCTCTAAATCAGTTTGCCCACGAAATTCAGTCCATATCCATATTTCTCATTTCGTCCTGACGCCGCTAGTCTAGAGGAGGACACATTTTCTCAAAACAGAGGGTCCAATAGGCAGATGTTATTCCTCCCTTATTCGATGGCGTAATACGAAAACTATTTGAGATGCAATATCTACCATCATAGTTTTTTTTTCCAGAATGGAAATATCACGCCTTCGTGATTATGATTCCTTATCAATTCTGGGTAAACCGCTTAAGTCTATCGAGTTGAACGGGAAAATGATCTCGAACCCCTCTGGTGATTGTCATCAGGTACTCGTGCCAAGTACCAACACTTCGTATAACAAATCTCACTGGATTCGGGGGTTTTTCTTAATCCGATATGCAAGTTCTACTAAATAGTTGAGAACCCTCAGCTAGAACACAATATTGATTGAGCGAGATTATGAAATATATACTGCGCTAAACATAACTATCCAAGTACCGTATCTCAAGTATTAATCTTGGGCTATTTAGACGAGACGAATGAATATAAAGATCATTCAACACCTGTTTAGCGGCTATAATATTTTGTTATAAATATAACAAAAAAGATGGAAAACCTTGGATAGGAGTTTGGCAGAGATTCATGAAATGATTCTTTAATATTGATCTCGAAATACTCTGATATTTTTCACCAACAGAACCAAAACACGATTTCTCATGTTTTGATTTTGTATTGAGTTCTCTGAATCGAAGACACAAGTTCTCTTGAATAGTTGATCACTCACAACTAGAATAAGACATTGATTCAGCAACGAGATCATGATAAGAATGCTGCGCAAATCCTAACTATCCAGGAATTAAACTCGAATTAAAGCCGAGTCGAATGAATAGAAAAATCATTCAACACCATTGAAAGATGGCGGCTAATATGTCTTGTTATGATAACAACAAAGAGATTAAAAAACTTGGATAGGAGTTTGACAGAAAGATTCATGAAAGGAATCCTTTTTAAATCACCACCAAAGGCAAAATACTCCTTATTGTATACCATTAGAACATTGGAGATATCATGGAATTAAAATCCATAAAATCTTGGGGTGATTCTGTTTAACTCACGTTGAAACAGTTTATGCTGAATCTGACAACATTTAAGTCTATGCTTACCAAACCGTAGCGGAAATTTTCAGTCCAAAAAAACGGTCGCAATTGTCAGAATAATGGCTTTCGTAAACATTTCTATTTAGAGAAGATTAAAATAGATAAATCGTGCAAAGGCCACATTCAGCGAAGTACTTTCACATATAAGAAAGTGATTTATGTCCTATTAGTTCTATAGAATAGATAATCAGAACAAAATGAAGGATAAAACAGATGTTTATCGTATTACTTTCCTCTATACAACCGCATAGATTGGTTTCATCTTGAACGGTTGCACGATAGATAAAAGAAGTACTTGCTCTTTTCGGGTTAACAAATTTGTACCTCCTAAACAAGAGCAGTTTCAATTAGCAGCGCTAAAAGGCTAGATTTTCCTCTATGAAATCCTCGAACTCCCCCGATTTATTATAAGTCATTGCGAAATCAATCAAAGCCCTCCTCACCCACCCTTGATTGATTTATAACCTTGACGTTTTCTGATTCAGGAAGTCGTCTTCATCAAGGAAAGGAGAGCTGAAGATGGATTACGATCGAAGCTTATTCGCATACGAAGCGTTGAGAGACTACGACAGGATTTTTCGATGAAGAAAAAGTGATCCATTAACAGAGACTATGATATTTTCGTTATGTTATTACGAATAAATATTAATCCATATTTCACTATAAAGATTTGGATTTGTTGTCTCTGTTTCAAACACACCCTCACACACAACAGTGAAGGGAAGGGGTCTAGTGAGAAACTATCTCACTCGAGAGACGCGCGAGTTCGATCTGCTGGATCGGACGTCGCGGTATTGATTGGAACACGTGATACATGAATGTGTCACGTGAAGTGTGTTCACAGCCGACCAGGTCGACCAAAGCCTTCTGATTGATTTCACAATGACTTATAATAAATATTTTACTTCAATAAACTTCGTTTATCTAGCAAAATATAACATTATTTTGATCATGGTTTTTTTTATTTAATAAAATAAAAATACCTCTGGAAGAGAATAGATCGAGAAGATGAGACGATGCCTCCATCGAATCCCCAACACGACCTGAACACAGTCCATTTAATTGCTTAATAATAAGATACATTGTTAAATTAAATTAAATTTTATATGCGTGCAAAACATTAATTCTCCTAATGCGCAAAATTAAAGGCACACCCAAGCTAATATTAATCTCCGCTCTGGCAACGGCGTCTCGTAGAACAAGATAGCGAGAGAACACTACAGAGCGAAGAGTTTCAAATAAGCTCGGGGTGTGTCTAAAGGAAGAGTGAATCACGAAAGGAGAACCATTCCTTCCTATCATACTATTACGAAACATGAAAACATCGGGTAGAATTAGGCATATGTAGGTCGAATAGCTAGGTTATCGGTTTTCAAAATCCGGTCAGGTTTTTCGATTTTTGGCAAATTTGGCTGAAAATCCGGTTAGGATTTTCGATTTTTGTGAAATTTTGGCTCAAAATCCTGTCAGGGTTTTCGATTTTTGTGAAATTTTGGCTCAAAATCCGGCCAGGCTTGGTACTCTGTAACATACTTTTCGATCTATGGAATTAGGCACACTCTGAGCTAATTTGAAACTCGCCGCTCTGGCATAACTTTAGCTACGGATCTAAAAGGAATCGGAACTAAACAAAATAAGGGAAATAAATAAATGATACATTACAAAGCTGCTTGCGCAGGAACCATAATTTTAGAAGACCTGCCCTCTGAACGGTAGGGTATCAAAATCGTTCTTCCCAACAAAAAAATTATTTTATGCCCTGAGGGCAAATTACGAGCTATGACTACCGTAATCTGGGGATAAACAATACACGCCACTAGCATCATTTTAACACATAGAACGGGTCGTTAGCACATCTAGAAGCTGAGTTATCAATTTTGGGGGTAAAAGTTGCAACCCTGCTACAGCTTGAAATCGGAGTCGCAGCCACCCCGGATTGTTTGACTGTGCAGCCCTAGTGGGAATCTCCACTCTCACAATGTTTCAGAAGAACAGGAACTTCCACTAAAGAAATGTAATTTTTCAAAAAAGTGTATTTCGATAGCATCATCACTACGCACCAGTGAACTAATTTAATTATACCAACACATCATGGTAATATTCCCTGATAAATTCTGTACATTGACTGAAAAGATCAGCTTGATTGCTTTTCTGGATCCAAAGTTATGAAAAAAATGAAAAAATATCCCATGACTTTTAGGCTACACTGTACAGTAGACAGGAAAGCAATTCGTTAGTCCAAGTAAGTATTTCATATCGGGATATTTTGATCTTTGATTTCAGGACCGGTTGATCTTTGATCTCTCACCAATTTTGATGAAGATGTGCAGTTGCAGCACCCTGAGGGCGTAGTTCGAGGGGAAATCATCAAGGGCCTTCTTCACAATCTCCATTCCTGCCTGAAATCGGAAAAGATAAATTTTTAAAAAAATGCAATCTAAAGGAAACAAGTTCGACCAAATACATCGCTTCCACATTTCAATAATGGTAGTCAATATCATCTATAAAGTGTAAGTAAATAGAAGTACACATCGATATCTACGATCGATTTCCCTAGTGTCGAAACTCAATTGTAAAGACTGTTCAGAACAGCTTCAGGCAATAAAAGAAAGCTCTATAGGTCCTCTTGAAACATTAAACAACCTGTCTGGCAAACTTTAGTTCACCAAACAATTCGCTCGTGACATCACGTTTGCCAACAAACGCTTTGCGGTGTCTCACCATACGTCATAGATAGAGGCACACCATGAGCTAATTAGAAGCACTTCGCGCAATAACTCTCTCACTTTCTATACTTACGAGAGCGCGTTGTCGGACCAACCTTATAGTCATTCTCGGCCGTGAATATAAGCGCCAGTAGGAGTAGAGCTGATGGTTGCTCGCAGTGGAGTTCAAGCGATCGAGCCAGACGTT
Source organism: Parapristionchus giblindavisi (assembly GCA_943737045.1). Classification (NCBI taxonomy): domain Eukaryota; kingdom Metazoa; phylum Nematoda; class Chromadorea; order Rhabditida; family Diplogasteridae; genus Parapristionchus; species Parapristionchus giblindavisi. The sequence goes on from CALSFV010000656.1 coordinate 177,142, forward strand.
CGCGTGCTGCTGAGAGATCACGAACTGGAAGGAAGATATTGATGGAGCAATTATCGATTTTTCAATTTCAGTGAGATCAGGTTTTGGATTTAAAAAAATGTTGAATAAGCAATCATATCTCATGGTAAAGTGACCAATTCACATACTATTGTATGAAAACAAACATAGGTCGAAAAGTACGTTGCAAACTACGAAACCTGGTATTTTGTGAAAACATGAAAGGGATTTTCCAAATTTGTAGCGTAGCAATTCGACATATGCCAACAAAACGTGGTAATCGATAAAATGAATGAATGAATGAATGAATCAATAACAACAAATCAATCAATAAATACCATGGGCATAGTGCAAGGCTGCGTAGTACATGGCGAGATAGTCGTGAGCATCCACCGTGATGCACTCCTCCAATTGGGCACCCGACTCTCTGTAATAATTACTTATTTAATACTTTTATTTACTTACTTAATATTATTTAATACTTATGCATAGGTGGAAAAATAAGCTTCAAACTACGAAGGCTGAACGCTTTTGTTCAGACATGGTCCATGGTTATCCCACGGCCAAAAAATGCGGGTGGGTAACGTAGATTTTCGGCAAAAAAATGCGGGTGGGTACACAAAAAATGGGGGAAATTAAAACTTTTTTAAACATATTATTTTAGTTGACAGTTAGACTATTTATCGTACAGTAAGAACGAGAACTGATTTTAATAATAAGCGATTTCGTTCAATACTGCACTATATTACATGCATAGTATCTCAATCTGATCAGGTACCGACAGAGAAAAACATGAAACTCAAGAAATGTAGTGATCATTGCGTTTAAGAGGATTTCCAGCGCGTTATCCCATGGTACATACGGTGGGATAACGCTCTGTCAAATGAGTTTGACGCGTTCGTTTTACATTTCAACGTGGAAAATTGGAATCTCTGTCGGTACGCGACGAGAAATGACGCAAAAAATAATTTGTATATGCTAAGGCCAAGGAAATAGAAAAAATAAATTCAGTACGCGATAATCATGCCTGAAAATGCACCCCTCCAAACAACACTTTCCCACTATAATTTTCATATTTCTTATTGTCCACTGTGTTCTCTGTCGGTACGCGACTCTCTAAACGAAAAATCAAATTTTTTGAATCAATTAATATTTCAGTTCTTGTTAATGTTAAATTCTGACCATAGGTGGGCGCGTGAAAACGAATTCTTTTTGCGCACAGCCTTGCCTTCCCTTGCGGATAGCTTTGCCTCTCAAAAATTGGAAAATTTCGAGTTAAATCTGCAAAAAATGGCCATGCGCATAGCCTTGCCTTACAATTCCCCGGTTTGCGCACAGCCTTTCCCCCAGCGTGCCCACCTATGATTCTGACACAGCGTACTACTAACACTTCACTGAACTTAAAGATCGTACTCTTCTCATATTCGTGCTCATTTATTCAATTTACTACCATACTATTTTCATCAGATTTTTTCGACATGATTGATTAATTAACAATTTTTTCAAGTCAACATTTTTCCAAATTTTGCGGGTGGGTTACCTACTTTTTTTAAAAAAAATTGCGGGTGGGTCTATCCCATGGGATAACCATGGGCCATGTCTGCTTTTGTTGGAAAAAAACCCCATTAAAAAATCTGCATCGTAGCTATTAGTAAAAATCTTTGTCACATTCGCACATTGATGCTGTGGGTCATGGCAGGAGTCCTTCTACTCTAGATGCTCGCAGCTATTCGACCTATTCTTCTTAATAGATTACTTATTTACTGAATACACTGAGAGAAAAAACCCTAGTTCGTATGCTGCGCTGTAAGAAAGGCTACAATTAAAGCGGAAAAAAAATTTTCTAAATCGAAAATCTACCCACTACATAAAACAACACTGTGAGGGCACCGAAATGCATGATGTCGCATATTTATCTTTGAACACACCACAGCATACTTTCAATAAGTTTCACCCTTATCATATCAAATTAGCTTGAAAGTGCGGCTTTAAACAATATATCATACCATTGATAGGCAGACAAATGTCACTCGCACTGTTACAGAAAAAAAAAATTCAGGAACGACATTCTATGATCGCCACAGTTCTATGCATCATCATATAGCATATTAATCTACACGAGTGTTCCCCTCTCATTACGTATTTTATATCCACAAAACAATTCCTACAATTCAAATACACCCACCCTCCGCTCACCTCAACAGCGCCAGCTTCTTCGCATATCCCACTCCGCCTCCGAGTGCCTTCTGTTGGAGGGCAATCGCTCGTAGCAGCATCGCTCTGCCCTTCAACACTCCTCCGCCAGCCAGTTCCATCGCCTGTTCCGCATGAGAGACACCTAGAGAGGCCATCGATCGATAAATGATCCCAAAGATACCGTAGTCTGACCAAAGATACTTTAAAATATTTTTAAAAATTGTTCGCCGTCACACTATCAAGGTCGACAAACTACCGTAATTTGATTGTAAGGAAAGAATGAGTTGATTCAATCGGCACAGATCCGATATCGTAATTAGATCAATCGATGAGAGGCTACAGTACCCAATCAAATACGGGTCGATATCAGTCATGCATTGCCATACCCTCGCAGTGCGAGGATTGACCCACTATATAAGGCCCATTTTAGGCCACTTGATAAAAGAATGAAGCTAAAAATGACGATTTTTATGCGAAAACAACGAATTTTGTGAATCAACCCACTCTATTTCAAGAATTGACCCACTATATAAAAATAGACGGCGAGGGTACCGAAAATGTATGATATCAGTACTCACCTTGATCGTAGTCGCCCCTCTCAATGTACAATTGTGCCGCGACAAGGTGTTGGGCAGTCGTCTGCGGTTTCTCGGCCACTGTAATATATGATTATAGTAATCATTGGCTTGTTAAATTGACTTTCTTTCCTTCATAAAGGCAATGCATTGTAGACTAGATATATATTTATTTCTCAAAATGTTTCTACGACAACATCAGTTGAGTTAGTTTACAACAAACATGGGTTGCTTCCTTAAAAAAAGAAAATAATATTTATATTACAACGATAAGTGCAAAGCTATTGGCTTCAATCTTATTAACACAATTCAAGTTATGAAGATGAAACATGAAATCACGTACTTCAAAAGTAGAACATGTTCCACATTTTTGTAAGATAAGAATGAAGATGATTATTATTATAATAAGAAATGTAATAAAATTATTCATACGCGGTGACGCGTGGGCGATGGAGAGAGACCGCTCCAGGACGCGGACGGCACGGAACGAGTAAACGTGCCCGCGGCACGCGTACGACAGCGCGAACTGTTGCCTGCAAAGAATGCACTAGTCGATCATTTTTGCCATAATTGACTCATAAAAGCGGGAGCAAAGAAAGAGCCTGTTGATTCGCAGTTACAGACCATCTATACAGAGTTAGATATAAAATCAAAAAGGTTATTATTTCGGGTTTCCTCTACAATAAAAAGTTATTCCATTACGCTATGTTCTACCCCGATACAAGCAAATTTATACAAAATCGTCCCCCAAACATTGTAGAATACGATTCAAAACGACAAAAATAACCTTTTTCAATAAATTTATTACAAATGTTTGCAGCCTGCACGTCATCCAATTCAATTCCATTCCTGCACAATGCAAACCCGCCGTTATGCAGTTTCAGTCAATTTATACAAATCTCGTCAAATAGTACAGTAACATACCACAAGAATGGATCGTCGTTGGCAAACTTCATCGCGCGCTCAAACAACGCCGAAAGTGGTTGGTACTGCCGGAGAGAGGTGAACATCTGAAACAGATATTATTTATTGCATTATTATATTATTATTATATTAACCTGTCCCCTCTCTCAGGCTTATACATAAAACGAAAAGCACAATTATATGTCTAAAACCTTTAAGAAACCACATGGTAATACTCAAGAGAGTTTACCCGGTAAATTATTAGACAAGCGACTACCCAGCATACATTTTCGGCGCCCTCGCAGGATTTGTTATTTAATGGGACGATTTTCGAAATATATTGAGTTTATTTTTTACCGAGGGCTAATTTTACTCGCTCTCTCGTACACAGATAGAGCGAAAGTTTGGCCAGAGCGGGGAGTTTAAAATTAGCTAAGGGTGTGCGTTTAATTTTTCGCAAAAACGAGCCTTATATAGTTGTTCTATCCTAGGATTATGAGGGAAAGATGAAAACTGTGGTGAATTGCTGAAACACTTCGCTCAACAATGATATGGAACTCATGCGACAAGGATGCGCCGGGTGGTTCTTCCCGGTGATCGTTATTTATCATTTCCGATCGAAGAAAAAGCCGAATATAGTGGGTCGATCCTCGAAGTACGAGGGTATGAACATGTATGTTACCCAGTGTCTATCTATCTATCTGTGTAGTCTATCTTATCTTATAAGATCAAAGATCACTAAATCAAAGCACTTACCAACGTGAGCAGATTGTAGACAGCCTTGGCGGTGCCGATCGCCTGCGCTTGCCACGGAGGCACGTCGTCGGTTCTAAACGGAAGCTATGAGGATGGTATACGGTAGTCATAGATTATCGATTAGATAGCACCATGAAAAAAAAAGTTACACAACGATCAATGCAACCAGCAAACATGTAACCATTGTTTACTTAAGCTAATTTGTATTTGCCGGCTAATACAACAGCAATACATTTTCGTTTATCACGAGGTACCCACTAAACGACTGATTAGTCAGGGCGTGCTGAGGTCCCACACAAGGGACACTTCTATCTGATGCGATGAAAATAAAGATTAATGATTATCATACATTTTCATACCCTCACAGTGTGAGGATTGACCCATTATATTCGGCTAATTTTGAGGGTCGACCCACTATATAACGCTCATTTTTATGTGAAAGATAACAATTTAAGCGAAAAATAACGATTTTTCTAAATGGACCCACTATATAAAAATAATTCGGTGAGGGCACCGAAAATGTATGATGATTATGATGGCAAAATTTGCCAATTTGCTAGACAAATATGCAATGAAGCCCGGCAAAACAATAAAGAGGTCGGAGATTGGGAAAAAATGAGGCAAGACAGAGTGCGTAAAAGGAAGAGGTTTCACTGAATCTCTTTTCGCAAATTTATGAAAGGGCATTAGCAGCAAGGATTGATCCACTGCCCCTTCCTTCTCTCGTCCCATCCAAATACAAATATAGTCCTCTTCAATCCTCGCAACATTCATCACGACGACGAATCATCTATGACTGATTCAACTATCGAAAGGAGAGAAGGGTAGATGGAGATAAAGAGAGGGAAAGAAAGAAAAGAGAAATGGCGAGTGATAGGCGGATAGACAACAAAAGCCCCAACTACGGTTCAAACCGTTACTTTTCTATGCCTTCGCAATGCATACATTTGTTATCAACGTTGAGTGAAACGTGCCTATGCCATACAATGATAAACAGGCAGCTGACTGAGAAAAATGTGAGCTACATGCTATTATTTCCTTAATAATTCATGGTAGTTGATGGATAAGCTGACATCTGACATCTGACATCTGATCATTACTCATCTGACCTAAGTCTGTCTGATATGATAAATGAATTTGAATGAATTTGATGGATAAGCAAATAAATTATGAGCTGCTAAATGAATAAATAAGAAAAGAAACAAATAAAACAGGCGGCGCAAATGACCCTGCGGTTCCAAGTTTCAGTCATGCCACATTTTTGATTTTGCGCACTCGCAAGCAGTTTAATCCAACCAAGTGATGCATGTAAGGCAAAAAGTAATGAATAGTCAAAATGAGCCGAAGAAGTTAAATTACTTCACTGACAGCCTAAAGATAATCCATTGAGATACGATACGCCGTCCCAGCGCTTGTAAATTCTATGGGAGCGTAGGACAGAATCATAAAATGATGTCCACTCAGCAAGATTACCAATTCAACCTCCCACTACAGACGATAAAAGTCAGAGTCTACTCTCTGCACCCTCCTCTCTAAACGGTACATTTCCATCTATTAACGCACAAAGTCACGCACGATGGTCACTTTCATAAGCCGATTTCGCACAGATCATCTCCCACGTAAGCCCCACTGAATCATGCATGATACACTTGACGTATACTCAACATAAACCCCATTCGTATTGTAGCTTGCACATAACTATGCACTCGCGAAATATCGTTGCTTTTAAATTAATGAAAATTAACAGGTAGAACTATAGGTTTGCCAGCACATAAACGATAAAATCAAATGTTATAAAAATAAAATAAATAATATAGTATAAATAAATAAACAGGACTGCTCACCTTCCCAGCACGATATCTTTCGTGCAGAGTGCTTCACTGAGCAGTAGAAGGAGGATGATCTCCTCCATTCGTGACTTGGGATTGAAGTACGATTTGTGGCCACCAGAGTAGAACCTATTTATTTATTTATTATTAATGACCAGGAATATATAAATATATATTATTTCATTCTCTAGTCAAGTATCGGCCACACTCAGAGAAATTAATCTGTAAGATCAGGAATGAGATTAATAAATGCATAAAACCTATGATTATTATTAAGTGTATATTGAACAGTTTACAAGATACACAATGTATAATATGCATATCTTGCAATACTAAAGATATCGATTGCAACAGCAACTGTAGTTAACGTACCCTAAACTCTGACTCTTGCTCGACAGCGCCTTGCTGTTGCCAGTCTGCGGCGAATCGGGAATCGCGCGGAGGAGCAGTTCTGCGAATTGCCTAAAATAATAATAATAATAATAATAATAATAATTCCATAATTCCATGCAGGGATACTAAATTTGCCCTCCCCCCCACAACATTATAACTTAATCTCGTATGTGCCCTTAATATCAATGTTCAATTTAACCACTTCCCAATAGAAATTGCGTAAAGTGACGGAACTCCATCACTCCCATATTGCTGTGTTCCCTTTCATTATTCATGTTCTCACTGATGGATAAATAAATCATCTTTTTAATACCTGCTCATTCTCATCTGCAACCGCTCGGCGGTCGACTTGTCGCCCAGACTCGTCATGATCTTACGGTACCTGACCATGATGGTACGGTAGTAAAGGGTTTAAAAGATCAAAGATCAAAGAAGAAAAGATCAAAGACCAAATATTAAATCGAAAGATCAAAGATCAAACGCACCATTCGATGCCCTCATCATCGGCCATACGTCGCTCCATGCTGCACTCTCGCAGTCGCAGCTTTGCGACTCGCTCCAGACAATACTCGAGGATGTCACCTATATTATACAAATTATATAAATAGTGCAATAATATATTTTAAAATATCCATGCAAACTCCTTCTTAAGGCTTAAGTTGTTTATTTCAAAGAAAAGAAGGCATCTAGGCCATACATTGCCATACCCTCGTAGTGCGAGGATTGACCCACTATATATGGTTCATTTTCAGCCACTTGATACGAAAATAAGCTAAAAAATAACAATTTTAAAGCGAAAAATAAAAAAACAATCGCGAGGGCACCGAAAATGTATGATCTAGGATAGTGAGACACACTTCATAGACCCTTGGTAGCGCATGTGCACAGAAAGACAAGAAAATACATTTATTTTTTCAGCACTAATTGAAAGTGCAGAAGGGAAGGAAGGGGAAAAGTGGCAGCAATTTCTTATTCTTCTTATCGGAGTGAGATTTTTCTCCATTCGAAAACGACCCAATTCAAACTTATAACAGCTAGAACTCGAACAAAATATATCTCTCAATACACAATAAACACCAATTATATGATTTCACTTGAAGAAGTGAATAAATAAAGCATCCTCACCAATCCGTTCATTTCCTCCGCCCTTTGTGCCTCTCTGCAAACTGCCACTACTACCGATGGTTCCTGTGCCCGAGGTACCGGATCCGATACCCGACGACCCGCTCACCGATCCACTCACGGTGCCCGACGAGAGCAGTGAACCTAAAGATCGAGAGATCGAGAATAGAAATATGGTTTAGAAAAACAATTTTAAACATAAAAAATCATACATGTTCATAGGTGGGCACGCTGGGGGAAAGGCTATGCGCAAACCGGAGAATTGTAAGGCAAGGCTATGCGCATGGTCATTTTTTAGCAGATAGGACTGGAAATTTTCCAATTTTTGTGAGGCAAGGCTATGCGCAAGGCCCCGCAAGGGAAGGCAAGGCTGCGAGCAAAAATAATTCGTTTTCACGCGCCCACTTATGTACATGTTTGATAGTGTTTTTATAATATAGAACTCAAAAAGCGATAGTCTAAATTAAAAGTCAAATCAATCGAGTTAATTTATTGGGATATACATACAGAATAAATAAGTGAATAATAAATAAATAAAGCAACATTTAAAATTTCAGACCTACCAGTCATCAATCCTCCGGTATTCCTTATCGGATTCAGCGTCTTCTCCAACTCGCCCACATATCTACAATCATAGGTCGAATAGCTATGTTATCGGTTTTCAAAATCCGGTCAGGTTTTCGATTTTTCGCAAATTTGGCTCAAAATCCGGTCAGGCTTTTCGATTTGTTTGCAATTTTGGCTCAAAATCCGGTCAGGCTTGGCACTTTGTAACATACTTTTCGACCTACGTCTACAATAACAGAAAATCTCATTTACGTTTAAATGAATGATAGTTTAGTTGCACAAATGTTACGGTTCGTTCCAATATGGTTATAATCTGTTTTCTGTTCTTCCCTCACAACACAACCGTCTATCTCATCCACTTCGTATTGTTCTCCCACATAGGATTTCTACTACCCATACGACATGTGCCTCTAGAAGTATAGATACTTGGAATACGCTCCCCTCCCAATTAGTTCTTTCTCCCCCCAAACCTTTCCGTGCAGGGTTATCAAATCTCCCCTCCAACTTCATCATTAAAGATTCTCGTATTCGTCCCTAAACCCCCATCAGTTAAAAACTGCCACCGAGCCAAAACCGAAATCTCCTTATGCGACGGAAATCCATCTATCCCTCTTCTGATCCTATACATATCACCTTTTATTATTATATTTGATGGAATAAAGAAATAAATAAATAAATAAATATCCCCGTCTTTTTCACAACGACAATTTATGGACCAATGTTCATGTCGGTACCCAAAGTTCAAAAATTGCGGGTGACATAGGTCGAATAGCTACGTTACACATTTTAAAATGCGGTCAGGCTTGGTCGTTTGTAACGTACTTTTAGAGCTTTCTAATTCTAATTCTATCTATCGGAATGATGCCAAAATTGTAATAATTATGTAAATAACAAATATGATTAACCAAGCACTCACGATATAGTCAGTTCAGCGGCCTTCTCGAAGGACGCTATGATCCTCTGCCTCTTTCTACTCGATGATTCCCTATCTCCACCACCTCCGACCACTTCCGAAGCCAGTGCCGATGATTGCTCCATGCACAAACCTTCACAAATATAAACGATTAATAATAATAATAATAATAATAATAATAATAATAATACTAATATTATTAATAATAATAATAATAATAATAATAATAATAATAATAAAAATAAACAACCTTTTATAGCGTAGGCCTCGGCGACCAATCGCAGTGCGCGTAGCGATCTACAACGATATCGATCAATCGATATTTCTACCTACAGTATCACAGTATTCCCCTTCCTTCCCTATATTCGTTCTTTTCTTACTCTTAATCACTATCATTTTGTGTTGAGAGTTCTTATTATGATTTCATTTTTTTTCTTATTTCAACTGCGTGAGCATGCGATAAATATAAATGTAATATATTCCATCAGGAGCTACAGTAATCCGCATCTACCGTACCTGAATGGCGTATTGGCTCGTTCCATGCCGCTCTCTTCAATGAGTGCAACCGCGGTCCGACCCTCTGCCCGCACGTACGCGCACTTGGCGAGCAGTAGACGACATTCGAGCGCGACTAGCTCCTGAACGGAATGGTCTCAGGTTACGGTATCTTCGCAGGATACTGTAGATACCGAATCGCCGTCCTCGAGGAGGCTTCGCAATCGCTCTTCAGACGCGAGCAGACCGGAGGCGTGCGACGAACGGGGAGTGAGCACATCTGAAGAGATTTTTGTTATCGATAGCTTTTTTATCTCATTAGCGAATTAAATCGAGCTGTAAAGAAATTCTGATCGGAATGATACATAATTACAGACAACGAAACAATATTATTGATTATTTTCCGTTAATCTTCTACACACCATTGCATTGTTTAATTATACGATGCCTATATATGGTGAACAAATTATTATGAAATTATGATGCACACCTTGTGATTCAAGGAACAATTCAATTTCCGCCTCTGCCTCGATCAATTTAGCCAGCTTAGAGGGCAGACCCGACTGCCGACTCTTCGCCGCTTTCACCAACTCCGCTACACGACTCCAGTTGCCTGGAAACCATCGATTAATCCATAATCAGCCAATCAATCGATATTTCCACTTTAATTAATGACAAAACAATCCTTCTTCTAACAATATTACAGCATATTAAAATGATAATGCGAGAGCTAGACGACACACAGCGATACAGTAACCCACAGTAAGCAGCGAGTTTTACTACAGTAACCCATTATACAGTACCTACCTTCAGTACGTGCTCGATCCAACTCAGACTCGAGTCGGCTGCCGCGCAGCTTCGAGCCCATCTTCGATCTATCCCTACCGTAGATTATTGATTGACACGATTATTGATTTACTGGCCATTAAGGACCATGACAACAGATATGTGGTGCGGTGTTACGAACCGATTAGCACGCATGAACAAGTGCGAAATTTACTGTAATTTAATTTACTTCAAACTATGATTGCATTTCTGCTTGTAACAGAGGAATAAATGAATAAACTATCGAGAGAAAGTATAACTAGAGAGGATTGAGGAGAGAAATAAGGGAGTAACAGGTGAAGAGAATATGGAAGAAGATCAAAAGATATGGGTCCTAGATGAGGTTCATGGAGAAGGATTGAAGAGGGGCGGGGTGTGGGTAGAAACCGGTCGACGTCGTCGTCGTTGAGGATCAATCAATAATCGATGAGGATGACGTCATCATAACAATGTGTGCACTATCGATCCCATTCACTGACCGAGACCCTTTTCCATCTTCTGGAGATGCTCAACCTGTAATGTGGTCATATTAAACGGTTACAAGCTACTAATAATGGTCACTTCAAAATGTGAGTACTACAACAAGTTTGAGACTTGAGGAAACGGCAAAGGTTATCGGTTTTTAAAATGCGTTCAGGTTTACCGATTTTTGACAAAGTTTGGCTCAAATGCGGTCAGGTTTTTTTTCGATTTTAGGCAAATTTGAATCAATATGCGGTCAGGCTTGGTACTTTGTAACATACTTTTCGACCTATGGGAAACGGTTGAGACAGGCATCATTTAATGAGAGCACCAGTAACAACCTTATATGATTATTCTATAGCAGTCAATGCACGACAATAATGTAAGAGAAGAAAGAGCGCACCATGAAGTTACTGGCGTCGATCATGCGGTTGACGCAGTTCTGGAGGCACGTCGACGTCTTGCCGTCCAATTTGGAGGGCGGACGAGAGTCACCGATGCACACTTCCCAACAGCGAGAAGTCAGTGTGTGCACCTTAATAAATAAATAAATAAATAATATTTAAATAATAGCAATAATTTTACAATTGAAAAAAAAACGACTCTAATGGCATATTAACGGCTGACGTGATAGATAGCATGTGTTCTCTAATAATAATAGACACGTTGATTATACTCAAAGCATGCAATAGTCAAATACAACATTGCAAGTGTTTGTGGATTGAATAATAAACAAATAAACAAAGAGCCGACCTGTTCAGTGAACTTCTGTCGCTGCGTCTCGGTCTGGAGAGCCTGGAGGAATCGAGCAAGCTGGGGATCGTTCTCCATTATTAAACCTAAGATTTAAATATATAAATAAAATAAATCCGAAAGCACACGTTCAGTTAGAGAAGAGAGAATGGGAGATGGGGTCAGAGATATAAAACGTGACCGTTGACACGTAGGAATCAGAGCCAAAAGGAACAAGTAGAATGAGTTCGAAATCATTTATCGTGCAATCTACTGGCTGAGCCTACTGCTCCAACAACAACAACGGATAATGAAGGGAGATCGAGTATTCTGTAGTCATCTAATGTGCTTGATTAAACGAGGATCCAGTCGAAGCCGAGACGATTCGCTCCAAAGGCAACTGGAATTAACGATTTCTTATAAAACTATTCTCGAATAAGTATATATGTGTGATTTGGAAGAAATAACGAAGCGAAATTACCAGCTTCGACGAGAAGTACGAAAGTGACGATCGTTCCGAAGTCGCTTTTCGCCTTTTCTGATGCAGCTGCTGCCATCTCTGCTCCACCTCCGAACATCATTTTCGATTCTAAACGAGAAAGAGGATCGATTGAACATGAGATCAAGCAGGAAATATCGATTTCACAATTGATAAAAGAAGAATTTCAGAATTTCAAGCAGAAAACACTGAGAGCTTGAGCACGAAATTGTAGCCGCAATTTACTATGCGCACACGACTTATCGCAAACTGATTTATATTTAAGTAATTTGAATGATTTGATTTTTATTTTATTTTATAATAAAATAGCATTTTATTGCACTGTGCCCAAATTTAAAACATAAAGCTTTATCACAATTGAAAAAATAATTAATTTTTAAAAACATCCTTTCATGTTTGTTTATGATGCGTGTTTGACATACATCTGACCTTATTGAACTCCAATTGAGATTACTGTAACTTTATTCCCTTGTAATTTTCCAGTTGCTTTTTGAATCGGGGGCTACTCGTAAAATATAGATATTGTACATAAATTTCAGTGTTCATAGCATTTCGTTGATCTCCGTAAACTTAGTTGCTGTTTGTTTCACAATATCTCATAAACATAATCAAGAATTGTTTTTGGAAACGTTCATTGTTGCGGCACATTCACTGTTGTTTGCTATCTACTTGGATTGAAATGTTTACATTTGTTGTTTAGTCATCCATCATGGAGAGCTCTGGTGACCAATCGGACATTTACTTCCGTGACGATAAACAAGAGATCAGGTATCGTTGCCATAGGTGGGCGCGTAAAAACGAATTCTTTTTGCGCACAGCCTTGCCTGCCCTTGCAGGGCCTTGCGCATAGCCTTGCATAGCAAAAATTGGAAAATTTCCAGTCAAATCTGCTAAAAAATGGCCATGCGCATAGCCTTGCCTTGCAATTCCCCGGTTTGCGCACAGCCTTTCCCCCAGCGTGCCCACCTATGATCGTTGCCGATATGAAACTCACATAATTGAATCCATGAACGGTGGTAAACCGTTTGCCAACAAACATGACGTCACAACGTAGGCGGAGGTACTTGCAAGAAAATCCTCCCCTACGCCTCTTTTTTGGCGGCGAATGGTTTGCCACTGTTCATGGATGAGGCCACTGATTTCGCAATCTATTTTACTTACGTCTTTCTGGTAAAGAGGCAATTACTTAAGGTCTTACTCATAGGTGGGCGCGTGAAAACGAATATTTTTTGCGCACAGCCTTGCCTTCCCATGGGGGGACTTGCGCATAGCCTTGCCTCGCGAAAATCGGGCAATTTCCAGTCGAATTCGTCAAAAAATAGCCATGCGCACAGCCTTGCCTTACCCTTCCCCGGTTTGCGCACAGCCTTCCCCCAGCGTGCCCACCTATGGTCTTACTACTGAAGAAGGCACACCGAGAAAAGTAAACTTAACAGAGCATTCTATTAGAATAGGCAAATAGTTGGTCAATTGACAGCTACTAGAGTTCATTTGACCAAATTTGTTTTCAAATTTTTAGTGCCAATTTATGAGATCATGTAGTGGTGACACCTACGACTATAATACTTATTTCTTATCAGAGGCCCCTACAAGGAATCCGGTCTTCAAGAATGGTATCGTAAGAAGATGTTCAAACCGACTTTCGCCTTCAGATTCGGCACTGTAGGAGAGTTCATTCCTCTCGGTTAGTTGTCGATAGATTTATTCGTTATTTTAATATTCCTTATAATTAACCTAGCTTCTTTGCTGTCAATCGATTTTAATGTAATAATAATAATTATAGTATACTTTTTTTGGAAAAGACAGAAATGTGATTTTAGGTTAATTGACGACGATGGTAGTACTAACCACTATCGTTATATTATAATTACAGAAGTTCTGTGTGAGCTATACGGATCTGCTTGCCCATTCGCTATAACCAACGAGACTGATGAATGGGAGAATAAGGATAGACAACTTAAGAAACTTGAGAAGGTTATTACTTATTAAACGCCGATAATTGAGCTATCCATGATGCTTTACATCATTTGTTAATATTGTAATACAATTTGTCTAACAATGAGTTGTTTTAGTTTTAATGTTTTAGGACGAAAAAAGTAGCTTATCATAAGGGGATTTTTGTGAGATTTGGTACGGCGGCAGAGGCCGTCGTCACGAGCGTAAGGGGGAGGATCTGCGGAAACGCCTCCCCCCCTACGCTTGTGACGTCTCGTTTCTCGATATACGGTTTGCCATCGTTCATGGATACCGATGCAGTAGGGCATTAACGTATTATTCTTGTATTAGCCATTTCGGGCTACATGCCCACATATATATTGATATATCAATTTAGTTAGCCTATCGACCATTGATATCTTAGGAAGTCGGTCAACTCAAGAAGCAAGTAGGTACTATAAAGGAGTGGAACGAGAGACTCGCAGCTATTGAGAAGAAGAATAATGTATTCATTAATTCATTATGTTTATTATTTTTTAACTGGTCAAATGAGCATACTATGTCTACTATGCCTTTAAACTTGTGTGGTACAATCACCTATACAAAATGCAGATATTACGAAATTATCGACTCTTCCAAATTTTATTTTTACAAGATTTTAAAACTAAAATTGCCCCTTGATCAAATTAGAAAATATTCTATAAAAAGTAAACACACAATACTATTTTTACCAATACTGTAGTTTGTTTTCGAAAAGAAAATATTATTCATCACAAATTATGCCAGTTATTTCTAGATTCCTCCATGGGAAGCTACTGGTAAATCGAAAACTGCTGAATCGACTAAGCAGAAGGCTGTCGCTAACGAGGTACTTTGAAGAGTTGTTAGCACTTTATCTCAT
The DNA here is from genome assembly GCA_943737045.1 of Parapristionchus giblindavisi. Taxonomy (NCBI): domain Eukaryota; kingdom Metazoa; phylum Nematoda; class Chromadorea; order Rhabditida; family Diplogasteridae; genus Parapristionchus; species Parapristionchus giblindavisi. Next base: position 192,242 of record CALSFV010000656.1, read on the forward strand.
GGTTTATTCAACTCATCACGAGAAAAAAAGAGAGAACTAAAACTCAAAAAGTAGTCATACATTTTCACACCCTTACAATTACCCACTATATACTGCTCATTTTCTGGATTGACCCACTATATAGCGCTCTTTTTTATGAGAAAGATTACAATTTAAGCGAAAAATTACAAAGTCGCACACCGCCTCAATCCCCTTCAAGGTTGGACAGTGTGGGGTGGACAGCAAACCCCGTGGCGTACAGCGTCTTCCCACATCGTGGTGCTCAAAGTTGTTTACGCCGCAGGTTCTGGAACCGGTACTGCGCACGTTTCAAAAATAACGGAGTACTTTATTTTCGTTAATCCATTCCAGTTATTGAAACTCCTTTTAGATACCTCCGTGGGAGGCTGATCCCAAATCTAAGACTTCTGAGGCGGCAAAGGAGAACGCTCCCGCCGCAGCTGTTACGGCCGCTAAAGAGGTACCGTATCCCCTAAATCAATTATAATATTTCCGCTCTGAAAGTACCCTAAAATGCTCTAAAGTGTGACATCTCTCACGATAGGGGCACTCGTTCCCGTGGAAAACTGAGATATGATACACACACGCATGTGATTAGACAAATTTTTGGCATTTGGGGGGTAAAATGGTGCCAAAATGAATTAAACGTATTTTAATATTGGCTTTTTGTTAAAATATAGATGTTTATTTGACACCAGTAAATTGGGGGCGGGGGCGCTCTCAGCTATTCGCTCTTTGTGGGTTAGCTTTGTTTCAAATTCGGGTTATTCTTAAAAACTAATCAATAAATGCTCAGGAGCCGAAGAAGAAGAAACTGAGCAAGAACCAGCGTGATGCTCTCAAGAAGAAGGAAGCCCAGTCGGGTCATTGATTTACTCATTATTTATTCGCTACCGTACCATGTCTGATCTACCTAATCTACCGTAATCCTCAACACTGCTCGTCTGAGCGATCGATCAATATCCTGCCTACCTAATATACATTATCGACCAATCAATACCGTATCATACCTCACTACCGTACCTAATCGATTAATCAATTCCGTATCGTGCCTCACAACTTTGCGTGACTGTGCAATTGAAGCTGAACCTCATAAAATATTCCACTAAGCAACGGCATATGTGACCTGATCACCATACTTGCTCATGCAATCAATATCGTCCCTGACCTCCATTCGTTACCTAACCAATCGATCAATACCGTACCTTATATCAATCACTTTTCTAACTAATTAATCACTACCGTATACTTCACTTCATACCGTACCCTGATCTCGCCACATATTCAATCTTACACTGTAATAGTTACGAAATCATTCGCTTTAACTTCTCGCCTGTTCCCGTTTCATTCCTGCCTGGATATCATTCATTCCGTTGTTAATCGTTAAATTGTTGTTAATAAAGTTATTTCGAAGTTATTTTTTTAGCATTTGTGATTCTTTATATGCGGGAGTAATATGCTTTATTGATCTAGAAATATTACCGGAGTTTTGTGAATGAGGTTTGATTGTTGGAGAGAAGTCAGAAATATGTGTGTAATGTGATTTGGTGGAAGGGTGAATTTCGCGTATTTTGATGATTTGTGAACTCTGTGCTGATACTACGACAGTTTCACCTTATATACGATAAAATCAAAATGTCAAATTGATTTTTAATTGGGAGTGACTGTGAAATCGAGGAAAAAAAATTGCACGAAAGAGGACAGATGAAGTGGTAAGATTACGGTAGATGCTTGGTGTGCGGTGTAATATTCCTAATTACTTTGGCGATGCAGCTTTGTCTTCCATCTTCATCAACTTCCCGCCGACGTACAATTCGTGAACTACACCGGTGCTACGCTTGCCACTGTTGACAGACACGACCTGCAAGAATACGGTAGAACTTGAACACGGTAATTTCTGTCACTATTTGGGATACTGTATCAGGGGTACGGTAGATTACGGTACCTTGCATGAGACTTGGTTAACTTGGAAGTGAGTTTCCGTTCCTTGGTCTCCGAACTCACCCTAGAAAAATCAGAATCAATCGATGAAGTTTGTGGAACGACTCATGACTGGAAAAAAGGTCAGAATGGACTCAAAATATTTACTTGTTCGATTCGAAAATTTCGATATTTATTTATTTGACTCTCAACTTTTGAAAACCTATTAAAGCCCGTCTTGCTGCGGCCAGAAAAAAAAGGAAAAAAAGTGCAGAAAAGATGGTGGATGGCGAGAGTGACCTGATTTCTTGTGAACTAGTGGACGGATAAGAATCCAGAGCGAGTTTGTCATTGAGTTTGTCGCGGTATCAGGGTTGTGGTCCACTTAATAATAACTGATCAATCAGCAAAAATATGTATCAAAGATAAAACATATAACACGCTATCTTAGAAAATCGACATAGCTGCGGTATCGAAGAAAAATAGATTTTTCTGTTTTATGTGTGATAATTACAGGCTCAATGAGTGTAGTTCACTGGTACTTGGAAATTGCTTCCAATTGAAAATTCGCTTCAGGGGGTGACCACACAACGATTTGGCGCCTTTTCCTAAAAAGTTTATTTCGATGCCAATCGATTCTGGAATGGGCGCAATGGACTCCTTGGCTAATTCTAAGAAACTATTACTAAGGAGAGTTTTTCGATCAAAGGTCAACGAACGCTGGAATTCGGGAAGATTCGCAATAATTTTCACATTAAATTAATTCTCACTATTTTCCCATGGAGAAAGTAAACTTTTTATTTGCTCAATCGCTTCTGCATATTATATTACACCTTTAGTTTAAAAAGTGTAATTTATAAAAAAATGGAAATTTATGTACGAATCAATTTTGTTCGTTGGACTTAATTGTGGTGACGATTGGCGACGTTCCCTAAAAAGTTTATTTCGAATCCTATCGATTCGTAAGTGGGCGCATTAGAATCCTTGTCTAATTCTAAGAAACTATTGCTGAGGAAAGTTTTTCGATTAACGGTCAACGAACGCTGGAATTGGGAATTTTCGAAAAATAAAGTTTACTTTAAATTAATTCTCACTATTTTCCCATGGCGAATGTAAATTTTGTATTTGCTCAATCGCTGCTACATATCATAACACATCTTAGCACGCGTAGCATACGCGTATACGAATAAGTAATTAGAATAGAAATTACATCACAATGATGATTAGAATAGAGAGCAACACTGCCCAACTGCAGCTGCACTCCGAACCACCGGATGAACAGTCAAATACCCGTGTTATTCCGTTGAAATACGCACGAAACAAGCAGTAAAGCGACAAAAAATCGATTAGGAAATCTCGCAAAAAAACCCTTACCACAATTCCTCACCATAATTCATTAAAAAAACAAAATTGATTCGAACACAAATTTATATTTTTTTTATAAATTACACTTTTTTAACTGAAGATATGTTATATTATGTAGCAGAGATTGAGCAAATAAAAAGTTTACATTCGCCATGGGAAAATAGTGAGAATTAATTTAATGTACTCTTTATTTTTCGAAAATTCCCAATTCCAGCGTTCGTTGACCGTTAATCGAAAAACTTTCCTCAGCAATAGTTTCTTAGAATTAGACAAGGATTCTAATGCGCCCACTCACGAATCGACAGGATTCGAAATAAACTTTTTAGGGAACGTCGCCAATCCTCACCACAATTAAGTCCAACGAACAAAATTGATTCGTACATAAATTTCCAATTTTTTATAAATTACACTTTTTAAACTAAAGGTGTAATATACTATGCAGAAGCGATTGAGCAAATAAAAAGTTTACTTTCTCCATGGGAAAATAGTGAGAATTAATTTAATATGAAAATTATTACGAAAATTCCCGAATTCCAGCGTTCGTTGACCTTTGATCGAAAAACTCTCCTTAACAATAGTTTCTTAGAATTAGCCATGGAGTCCATTGCGCCCACTCCAGAATCGATTGGCATCGAAATAAACTTTTTAGGAAAAGGCGCCAAATCGTTGTGTGGTCACCCCCTGAAGCGAATTTTCAATTTGAAGCAATTTCCAAGTACCAGTGTACTTCACTCATGGAGCCTGTAATTATCACACGTAAAACAGAAAAATTCATTTTTCATCGATACCAAAAAATATTCCAGTTGTTGAATTCTCTCAGATAGTGTTTTATATACAGTCCCGCACGTTCGCTCTCCCTAAACTATTTCTTCGATATGAAATTTGTGCATTAATTGAAAAGTGGAAGAAATTTTCCTGTCGAACTCCCGAAAATATCGATCTCTCATTCATTAAGAAAGTAGCCGTCCCCATTGCTGAGCCGCTTGAAATGATCTTTCGCAGTTCCTTTGAAACAGGAATTGTTCCGTCCCCTTGGCGCCACTCCATAGTTACGCCCGTTAAGAAATCGCCGTCTTTTTCAGACACGCTAAATTATAGACCAATTTCGATAACCTCCTTTTTCTGTCGAATATTCGAGCGCATTCTATGTAAATCTATAATTACTCACTGTGAATCGCTAGAAATTTTTCCAGATGAGCAATACGGTTTTAGACAAAAAAGATCGCGTGAAATGCAGATGCTGGAAGTGTTAGAACATTGGACTTCCTCTATAAGTGAAGGCAAACCTGTAGACGTTATTTATTTTGACTTTGCAAAAGCCTTTGACCGAGTGCCCCACCCCAAATTAATTCTGAAACTTGGCAGCATTGGACTATCGGATAGAACTTTTGAATGGATTTCTTCCTATCTGAGAAATCGTACCTTCCAGGTTAGAGTAAGAGAAAAATTGTCCCATTCCCAAAATGTGACTAGTAGAGTTCCCCAGGGGTCTGTCTTGGGCCCACTTTTATTCCTAATATATACATCTGAAATCCCTGGTATTGTTCAACATAATGGTGTTTTTGCGAGAATGTACGCAGATGACATTAAAATCTATCGTTCATTCGAAATTGGAGATGCCCCTACTCATTTACAAGCAGCAATTGATTCAATAGCAAAATGGTCTCTGGATTGGCAACTGCCATTGGCGGAGCATAAGTGTAGCTCACTTCATTTACGTAGAGCAAATCCTATGAGAAAATACATAATTGGGACCATAAACCTTGAACAGAAAGAAATGGTCAGGGATCTTGGTTTCATCATTCAGAAGACTCTAACCTTTTCGAACCACAGCAGGCTAACGGCATCAAAAGCCAAAACCGCTTGTCACATAATACTTAGAGCATTACTCACCAAGAACGTGACTGTACTGTTAAAAACGTACTCAATCTATATCAGACCAATTCTAGAAAGTGCCTCAATAGTCTTCAATCCATTTCAGATAGGAGATAAAAAGATCTTAGAAAGGGTCCAAAACTATTTTACCAGACGAATATTCATGCGTTGTTTCAATGCCACATGGGACTCAATGCCCTCAAGCATGCAAAGGAATAAACAACTAAATCTAGATACCCTTGAAACACGAAGAGAAGAAATCGATATCAAATCAGCTATGAAACTTATCAGAGGAAAATATAAAATCTCTAATCGAAAACCGCATTACTTTCGCACTTATACAACTCATAAAGGTCTCAATTTTAATAATCCACGCTCACGCTTTCACTACAGGCATAATAGCTTCTTTCCTAGAGCGGCGAGGCTTCTTGTACGACCTAAAAACCGGATTACCTTTAGTTTCCCTGAGTGAAAATTGATTGATGTGATCTCCCTATTCCCCATAGTAATTCTATTTCGACAATTCTTATGTTCACCAAAAATCATCTCAACAAGCTCTATCTGTCCGTCTCATTCATTCACACATTTTATTTTATTTGTTCTTTTCTGTACCGTGTTTCCTTGAAAACGCATAAATATTATTATTATTATTATTATTATAAACGCGGCTCCCCGCGGCCCGCTGCGTGCCGCATCATGCCGCCTCGATGAATAAAAATTTTTCCTCAAACATTGGTTTTGATCGTTACATCATCATGTCGGCACCCTTATTTGATGATGCAAAAATCACAACCAATCGAATTGTTTATAAAAATTATTCATCGATGCGGCATGATGCGGCCCGCAGCGGGCCGCGGGGGGCCGCAACCTGCCGCGTTTAAGGAGCTCGAACGTGCGAGGCTGTCCACACTCAACCAAAAATTTTCGTTCTGCGGTGATATTAATATTATTTAGTATATCGAAACTTTCGAATAGACCTAGTATTTTATAGAACACTGGAGAAATTTTCAAAAAAATCTTTTTTTTACAACCTTTCAAAATGTGCAGGTCTATGTTTAAAGATGTTTAAAATTTGCGAAAATTAAAGAGTAACGGCAATACTCTCTTTTATTTTTTTATTTTTTTAATTTTCTTGAACATATTATTCTCTTTATCCCTTTTGTGCCAAGACTCTCTTCAAAAATTGTGAAAAGAAAAGAAAAGCAGAGAAAATTCTGCACACTCTCTCGCATCTTTTTCGTGTATTTTCTTGATTTTTGAAAAAAAAAACATACCGCAGTTTCGATCTTGATTCCATTCACCCACATGTCCATGGTTTGCTTGTCTGAAATGCGATTCTTTATTCGAGAAAAAGATCAAAGATCAAAGATGAAATATTGAGATCTGAGATTTATTAAATCATTGTATAGATGATCTAATAGTTCAATAAGTCTAGAGGAACGTGATCTGTGTTTTGGCTCTAGACACCGAATGCACCCATTGTCAGTAGACAAGTCCCAGGAGAACAATTATTTTAGAAAAATATAAAGCGCTAAAAATAGTAGTAATTAAGATCAAAAAGTTAGAGAGAGTTTGATTTTACGCCTGAAAAATATGCCTCCCATCTTCTTCTTATTTCATTTCATTTTTTTCATTTACAACACATTTATCAAGAGTTCGCATAGACAAGGGCTCTGATGTGCATGGAATTCCAATTCTTGCATTTAGCTTCGCTTAGAAAGTTGCATCCAACAGTCTTCCGAAAGAGGTCGCTCCATCTCGTGGGGGGTCTCCCTTTTCTTCTCCTGCATCGAGGAAACCATTCGATCACTGATCGGCTCCACTTCGGGCACTCATCATTAGCGAGTTTGTGCACCCAGAACCACTTCCTCTTCAGCGCCGTACGAACGAAATCCTGAACAAGAGTCAAGCCCCGCAACCGCTCATTAGAGACACGATCGAGCACAGTGCAGCCTACCATCCAACGCTCCATTTTTCTTTGAGCCACGGCTAATCGATTCATTTGTGCTTTATTCAGTGCCCAGCTCTCACAACCATATAATACCGCAGGTAATATACACCCATTGAACAGTCTGCGTTTATGTGCCATTGGGATAGCCTTATTAACCATGAATGCCCTATGTTTATGAAATGCCCCAAACCCCGCTTGAATCCGACGCCCAATTTCCCCATCCTCCTTTCCTGTTATGCTAATTGAAGCTCCCAAGTATACCACTTTTTCTACTAATTTGACAACCCTGCCTGCTACGCTAACTGTTCTAGGAATAGGCTTGGAAGTCATCCCTATTGTTTTATCCCCATTAAGTACCAGCCCAACCTTTCCCAGTTCCCTCTCAAGCTCCTTGGCCATAGCTTGAATTTGTCTCTCATCATGAGAGATTAGAACAGCATCATCGGCAAATAGGATATGAGAGAGGAAACGCCCGTTTACATTAATACCCTTATGAGACCAATTAAGATTACGAAAAGCCATATTGAGAACTGCTGTAAACAGTCTCGGTGATAAACAATCCCCCTGTCTAACCCCTTTGCCAACCTTTATTTCCACTTCTTTCCCATTGACAACCACCACATTTTTGCTACCCTGAGTCAGTCCAGCCAGAAAAGTCACCACTTCAGATGGAATACCCTCCAATTCCACTGCTCTGAACACAGCTCCTGTGAAAACACTGTCAAAGGCTTTAGATATATCCACAAATAGCAGATAAATCGGCAGCCTATAATCGACACAGTATGCTATGACAGATTTCAGTGTATGGATAGCATCCACTGTAGAGTGACCTTATTCTTATTCTTATTCTTTATTAAATCATAATATTCATAACAAGAAAATAAGGACATAAAAAAATTGTTGGCCTTCACAGAGAAAAGGCCAACAATTTTACAAATATAGCCTATAGAAATATTATTTTTTTAAAGAAATATTACGCATACCCATAGATCGAACAGCTACATACGCCACAGATTTTCAAAGCCAGTTTTCCAATAAAATCCCAAAATGCGGCTAGGTTTTAAAAAAAAAATCATAAAGTTCGTCCATACTTGGTAGGTTGTAACTCACTTTTCGACCTATTCACATACCCAGGCAAATCCTGCAATCACTTCCAAGGATTTGACAGTGCCACGTCTGCAATTTCTTGTTCTGCTCCTCACGGAACTTCTCGTAGGCCTTACCGCCGACCTATGATCGATCGATAATTAGACTCCGCCCACTGACCGTCGATCAATAAATGAGCTCCGACCCTAATCGATCGATAATATATCACCTCTAAGGAGTATTCATAGGCGAACGTTCCTATGGCCTCTACGGTTATGGTGCAGGAGATATTGCTCAGCTTGAAATGCTCCTTGCCCACGAGTTTGAACATCCAATCGCGCTTCAGGACCTCCTGAAGTACGGTAGTTATTAATCGACTGATTTTATTGATTGATTGGTTTGAATAGTATTTCCCATGCCCAATCTTTTCTAAAAAGAGAGATTGAGAGATGTATACATCTTTTGGATGCATGATAAATTAAATTTAAATTAAAATACGATGATGTATTTCCGTTTTTTTAAAAAATATCATGGAATCTAAAGTTAATCTGCATTTTTATAAAACATTATTCTAATGATGTTTTAAAATCACTCTGAAAAATTTAATAGTTTTTTTATATTTTGCTCAAGTGCGGAAATTAACAAAAAGCTTTTTTTTATATATTCTCTTTTTTTTCTTCCACTACTTGACAACAATTATCACTCGAGACCGCTGTCACGTGTCAGTTGAAGAGAAATCGTAGGCAAGGGTTTCACTCCCTTTAACACTACAATTTTTTTCAATTTCACTTCTGCATTAACAGCTGAATTTACAGAAGCCCTACGTCTTTCTAGTGATTGAAAACGGAAACACTCTACACATTAGCTACTTTAGTATTTTTAGAATAAACAATTTTTCAAAATTAAATACGCATTTAAATAATTAAATAACTCACATGTCCATCGATCTTTATCGATCGTCTGCCCGTTGTTGTCCCATGCTCGAACTCTATTCGATGCACCTTTAAGAGACATCCATTTTTACCAAATATTGCTAAACATTGCAAGTCCCAAAGTTCAAAGCAACACTCAATGTACCTTGTCGTGCAAGGGCACATGCCAGATGGCTACGGTATCCTGGTCCCGCGACATTTGACAAGATTACGGTAGCCGATGACACTACAATAACAAGATGGAATGGTTATTAGTAAAAGTAAAACGATTAGTGTTGTATAGTTGGGGGGGGGGGGGGATTTAGCCCAAGACGAAAGTGGGCGGAGTCACGGTTGTCATGGGTGACATTTCATGCAGGGAATAGTGAGAGAGAGAGAGAGAGTGAAAGGGGCGGGACTAGGGATGAGGGACAGGATAGAGAGGGTCACTCTCACACATATTATACATTTGCGCCATGCGATCGAGATCAGCGGCTGGGAGACAGTTCACGACTAGGAGAGGTGAGTGGACTTAAGACTTAATGGAACTTAATAGCTAGAGATCAAAGATCAGAGATCAAAGATCAAAGTTCATTCAGGTTCGGCATCGTGTGATCGAACATCCGGAGGTAGTGGGGACGATGGATCGGGAGAACTGACGAGACAGTGCAGATTGATTCATAACACATCGAAGCACGTCAATGAAGGATTCTTCGGTGTATGTCATTCTGCCTTTTTTCAAATTACACCGTGTCCTATGGTGCAATGCATTCTATCATTTCCGTATTCGTGGTGTAAGCAATTCTGTCATTTCCCAAAACCTACCGTAATTCAGAGATCGGAGAACATCGGGGTGATCGAGCGTCGTCACTCATTGGAGAAGACATTCGAGATCGGTTCAGTCATCGGCAAGGGCAACTTCTCCACGGTTAGATTCGCCCTACGGAGAGGTGATGAGAAGAAGTGTGCACTTAAGGTAATCGATATTTGAAAAAAATTTAATCCACAGTTTTTCGAAAAAAAAAGAAAGGAAAACTGAGCTGAGGCCCCAAACTGGGTAGCAAAGATCAAAGACTAAATGTTGCGCAATAAGTGCACTAACCATAATCGGTGGCTACCGTAGGTGTCATCTGTACGAAATGCCCTTGCATTTGTGTACTTTTTCGTTCTTTTATTCGAGTCATTCTATTCTTCCTTGGTGTGAGAGCAAGAAAAAGCACATATTTCTATTCATGTCTTCGTAGTACACCTTTTGCCCTGGGGGGTTAATAGCCAGAGGTACATATCCCTAAAGAGAGAGAGAGAGTACTCGAAATCGGTTCGCACTCTGCCTGAATTCTGGATGACACGCAAAGTACAGGAAGACTGATCACTGGACGAAAGTGCAATAATGACCCAATTGCTTACTTATTTACATAGGTTAAATAGCCCGAGCTCCGCTCCGAGTTACTCTCCGCTCTGGCCATTTTCCCACGCTTTTTTATCTGTGAGGATTGGAGAGTAAAATCAGCCAGTGCCCTTAAAACACATTTAAATGATATATCTGTTAAAAAAGATCAACCATGGTGCATTCAACTGAAAAAAAATAAAATACTAACTAGTATATCTTTCTTGCTAGTCGCAAGTAGAAGTCCTCAGCTGTAGGACTTTATCCTATTTCTCCCTCTCCTTCTCTCTCTCTCTCTCCCTCTCTCTCTCCTTCTCTCTCTCTCTCTCTCTCTCTCTCCATCTTTCATCTCCTTCTCATCCCATTGTTCGATTCTTCAAGTGGAATGCAATCAAAAGTACGCGAGAAGGGGAGGAAACACTCGTAAACCGACCAAGAGCATCTGAAACATAACACATAGTTTAATACATATACACCGAAGATCGGAGAACTTGGCCAAATGCCAGAATATTCTAGAGCCATCTTTCGAACATAAGTGTATTTCATTGCGTGAAGACAAAAACATAGAAAAATATTGGATTTTTTCTTCATGTTCTTTTTCTAATCATCTTCTAAAATAAAAATTCACAGTGATGATCTGCCGAAAACTACTAAAAAAACTTTTCGGCTATGAACTACACATTTATTAGGCGACGACATAAATAACGCTCGTTTTTCACTCTCCAAAAAAATTATCATAAAATTTTAACAAAGCATGATGGATTCTGGATATATTCTCCGTTCGGATGGATGACCTTCTGCCTTTTACCCGGAAGTTTATGGATCCATTCGTGATAAAAGGACTGGAGATAATTCTGGAAATAGGTGTCGAGTACGGTATGGGTAGTGGTTAGGAATTTGAAGCTTTGCGCTTTGAGGAAGTGATGGAGCGCCGGGAAGAGGTGACAACCATAGTCGGCAAGGTCGGGTGAGTACATAGGGTGGGGGAGTACAGTTCACTCATATCCCGTTAGCTCAGCATGGGTCGTTCTTTTGGCATGAGGTCGAGCGTTGTCATGTAGAAATTTGATCCGAGTGTCCTTCCCGCGTGATTGTTCGAGGTGGAGTCTTAGCTTCCGCAGCTGGAGAGTGTAGACATGTGCCGTGATAGTCGTACCCTCGGGGAGGAGTTCCCAGTACTCGACTCCCCGTACCGAATACCAGATATACAACATCACTTTTTGGCGGTGAAAATCGGGTTTAGGGGCATCTTCTGGCTATTCGCGCTGACCGAACTACAGTCTCCTTGGCTCTTCGTAATCGTAGAGCACCCACGTTTTATCACCGGTTATAACGTTGACCAGCCAAACAAGCCGACGACGTAGAGTTAGAAAAGTCTTTGCCATGTCCAGTCGGCGATCTTTGTCGTAGTCGGCTAGGACGTGGGGTAGACATCTTCCCTATTTTAACTTATTTCCGAGAGTGTGAAGACCATGTAGCACAGTGCTCTTGTTGACCCCAAGTGCACTTGCAATATCACCGGTATCGGGATACGGATCAGCCTTTACCTCTTAGAGCAATCGATCGAGACCGACTTCCTCAGGGCAACCGGGTTGATTTTCATCTTCGATGAAAAAGTCATGTTTCTCGAATTTTACGACCTATTTTCTCATAGGTGTTATGTGAGGCACATGTGAGGGGTACACCTCTGCTAGGCGAGGTTGGAAGTCAGGGCGTTTCAAGCCGGAGAGCAAGAGCAGCAAAAATAACGTTGCGAATGTGAATTCCGTCGTGGGCGAAATCGTGCGGTTTTCTCGCCTGGAGGACACGCGGGAACTGAATCGAAAACATCCGCAGGATATTCGAGGGACAGCCTATCTAGTATAAACAGCATGGATGCTGGCAACAATAACAGAGCAAGAACGATGCGACTGAAGTTGAGACTAAAAAACGAGCGTTACTTATGTCGCCACCTAATATTTGGGGCGACACCCTCTCTTGATTATTTATTCGCATTGCGCGCTATTTACTTGATATCGCTATTTACTCTGCAAAAAGCAACAAAACAAAATAATTATAAACCATTATAATAAACGCTCCACCTTTTCTCAATGAACAGCGCTTTTTGAGATGATGACTTCAATTTCCTTACTATCTCTTCTTTCACTTTCTAAGAGCGATCTTGTACATCAGACTGATAATTAAAGCCCTAGACAAATCATTCGTTTTGTAAATATCATTCCCTTCCCAATGGTTCTGTGAGGATAAAGGTCATATTATCATGAAAATGTATTGTGAAATTGAAACTGTTTATTTATCTGAATACATAAACTACTTTCCATAATTGTGACGAACAACAAAGATACGAAAACGTACTCGTACAAGTTTCATGCCCTTCTAACTTCCGTGTGTATTTCGCATGAGCAGTTTTTCCGTCCCCCCTCTTCCTCTCTCGTGGTCATTCGTATGTATTTCTCTCTTCCATTATTATCTCCCCGGACTACCTCTATTCAGCACCACTTTTTGGGAGGCGACTAGAGGGAGAGAGGAGGACTGCTATCCACTTAGGGTAGAGGTAGAGAGGCAGAGGTAGAGAGGAGAGAGGGAGAGGTAGAGATTCCACTTGCAGTGGTCACTTTTCACTATGGATACACACTATCCTATATTACGAATGAGAAGAGGAAGAGTCGGGTCTACATAGTAGTAGTATAGTGACATGGACTACACAGCGAAAAACTAATATGATGCGTGAAAAAGTACGGTGTTTAAAGTAACACAGCAAGCTAATTTGAAACTCTCCGCTCTGGCCACACTCGCTTTCTTTGTTTTCGAGAGAGTATGATGCGGAGTGAATTCTGCTTGGGATGTTCCTTTTGAAAAGAGCGAAACACAGGCGAGAGATTGTATTGAAAGTGATGAGCCTGAACAGAGCATACGATGACAATTTCCGTAATAGTATCAAAGCTGTGATTTAGATATTGCACCATTTTAGTCGGTCTTCCTATTTTATTTAATATTTATTATTACAGAATATCGTTACTTTCTCTTGTTCAAGAATCGATAAATTATTATAATTATTAGTCGACCGGCTCCAATCTTTTAGAGGTCTCGATTCCATCAAATATAGATAACTGCAATTGGTTTAATAGGTCTCGATTTATCCCTATTTATAATATTTACATTTGAAGCCTTGCTGGACTCTCAAATAAATTGGTATAGCTCTGGATAACAGAAGCAATCTTTCAGATTCGATTTTTTCATTCATATTATTTTATGTTATTAGATAGCTTTATGATTTTTCGATCTCTAAAGTATCTTCATTATACAATATGATCTCTGAGATAAAAAAAATATGTTTAGAGAAAGGAAGAGATCCTGGTATTGTACTGTGATTCATGGGACAATACCCACAATCAGTATCAGACATCAATCGTACCCATCATGTCATCCTATTGCTTGTTATGCATAATATGATGGAATAAAGAATAATAATAACGATAAGACGAATAGGATTTCAACCTTCCTCAGTATCCGTGAAATCTTTGAGAAGTCTACAATAACTAGTGTCCAGTGGAAGAAAAAAGCGTTCTCACGCTATTTTCGAAGCGATCCTGCGCTTGTGAATGAGAAAGTCGTCACTTTCCCAATCCCCCTCTTCCTCTTCCTCTCTATCCTCGTTCCTTCTCTCCCTCTTCCTCCTTCACTCTCATTGAGGGAAAAAGTAAGTGGTGAATGGGAGGAAAGCGCATGGGAGAGGGCTATTAGATATGAATCATGACTGGACACTCCGCCATTTATCAGAAAGTACGAGAATAGTTAAGGTCTACAATATTTCGTTAAATAAAAATTATGCAAATGAAGATGAGGAATCTTATATTCATACTTTATTATCGCTGGCCTACCTATCACAGGACTTCGTGTTCCTTGAATAGCGGGATAAATTTCCTTTTTTTATACACAGATCCACTGATCTACCGTCTAGTTGATCTAGATAGTGTTTAAAATGTTTTAAAAAAATTAAATAATACACATATCCTTCATTGTTAAGTGACACCCCAAGCTAGCTTGAAACTCTACGCTCTAGTCACACTCTCTCACTTTCTTTGTTTACGAGATAGTGTTGCCAGTGCGGAGAGTAAAATTAGATTGGAGTGTGATTTTAATTAAGCTTGATTATTATCATAAAATCAATGGCCAAAAAGCAAACCAATAATATTGGTTGATAATATCCACTCCGACCATGGTCTCTTGCTCTCATTTGCGCGCGGTCAGAGCGTTCTTTTATATTTTTACTTTTTTTCAATTAGTACGATCGAAACAAATGTTAAAAAATGACTACAAATATTTTAATTAGACGCTGATATAGAAGTGGAATACTAAAAATAAAACCAAAATAATCATTCCCTCGAGTATGCCATTAGCAATAAACATTACGAATAGCTTATACGAATTATAAAGCCGATAAATCTAGCCAAGACGAAAATAAAATGAAAATCTACACCGATACAAGTAAAAGAAATAAATCAGGGGAGCAACAATAAACCAACATCAATATGAATGTGCAAAAATAAAAGAAATTTAATAAAAAAATAAAATATTTAATTAATTAAGGAAGTGGATAAGCGATCACTACGTGGAAAATGGTTCTTCGTCGAGAATGAAGTAGAAGTGCTGGCTGGTAAGTATTTCTAACTTTCATATTTCTTCATAAATTTCATTTCATACATTTTTCAGAAATTTCATAAATTTTAATATTTAATATTTATTATACATTTTCATATTAGATAAATAAAAAATATCTTTCTTGCATTAGTATGAGATTAAACTTTCGATTATCCGTCAATAATATGTCTTAATCACTAAATAAACTTCCACAATCAATCAATAATCAGGCTCTCATCACGCCAACATCTGTCAATTGATCGATGCCTTCCAGACTGATTCCTTCTATTATCTCTTCTTTGAATATGCACAGGTAATATTCTTATTTGTTTATTTATTTACTATTTATTTATTTACTTATTCATGTATTGATCTATTTACTATTTATTAGTTCATTTATTATTTTAAAAAAAGTTAACACTTCAACGAATAAAAAGATGATGAAGAAGTATTGTAATATGATACAATCCTCCACCCTCAATTCCGGCATGAATTTATGTTTTTTAGGTTATTCTTTCACTCTTGCTTTTTTTTATTAGTCTCTCCATTTTACTCTTTCTCTCCACCCTGGCTATTTCCTGCTTGACTTGTGTTTCACATATTCCAAGAGATATTTGGAAGAGGCAGAGGGAGGAAGAGAAATATACATGTCCAAAATAAGTGGAAGCATGAGCAGAGAGCATGATGACACTGTATCTAGGGTATGTCCCTATGGACCAAATGAACACATTATCTATCCGTACAGTTTCAGATCCCTGAAAAATTCCTGAAAACTGACGAAATAAGTCATGTTACACAATATTAGGTGACGTGTGATGAAACAATTAAATAAATAAATAATGCCCTGGTCGTTCCAGGAGGATTTCACAATCAACCGAAATTCATTTTTATAAATATTATTGAAATATTATTTTTAAATCATAAACTATATGTACCTATTATCATGGGCATTTATCAGAGGAATATTTGAAAGTTGTGATTACTAACTTATTGATTATTGATTTATTGATTGATCATGTTCAGGATGGTGACGTATTCGAGGTGGTTCGACGTAAAGGACGTCTGGAGGAACGAGACGCAGCCAGGGTCATACAGCAGGTTTGTATATTCTTCTATAGATACCGTCAAAACGAGATAATACATTTTCAATTTTACTAGATAACTTATTCGATTCTTGAAAAGTATGGAAAATGTGATCTTTTCCCCAGTTCTGACGGTATTCATATCTTTTATTAACGTTTAATGCACATTAAATGTAGTTAATTTTACTCTCTGCACTATCACACTATCAAAGAAAACGAGAAGGTGTTGCAAGAGCGGAGAGTATGAAATTAAGTCGTAGTTACTTTAAAACAGGTGATATTTCTTATATCAGATAAGCTTCAATCTTATGATAGCATATTCCATCAGTACTTTACTTATTTATTCATTTATATTCCAATTTTCCGTTTTGATGCCTGATAAACGTATGCTTTATGGTTTCTGAAAAGTAAATAAAGCGGAAAAAATAATTGCTACCCCTTATAGATTTTTTTAAACAAAATTATATATGTAATTAGGAGGAATGAAGTAAACATGATATAATAATAGTAACTTTTACTAGTGCTAGAGCTGTGTAGTGAAGGAAGAGAGGGAGAGAGCCGGATTTCACGGGTGAACTAACTGCTCTTTATTATTAGCAGGGAAAAGAATCGGAAAATAATGTCATATACATCCAGTTGTTGACATCCAAATCGCGGCACACCAATGTGCGGATCTGATAAAGATTGATTGATTTGGAAGGGAGAGCCGTATCAGTGGTGTTATAAATACAAAGGCTAATCAGCACTAAATACCTACTCTGGTAGGCTACTTGCAAGTCCGCTTCAAATGGAAATGCTAGGTAAACTAGTAGTAAACTAATAGAACTAGTTGTTTACTTATTATTTCCACTTGAAATAGTCTTGCTAAGGTACTTCTAGTTAAACGTAAGTTTACTTCAAGTGACGTAAAATAGTGTGATGCATTTCGTCAACTGTTCGAGCAGTTCACTTGTAGTATTTTTGAATTTAACTTTTTGGAGTTTCAAACTCAAACTCACAAGGGGATGCTAAGAACTCTCCATGGAGTTATGATTATTGACATATATCACTGGAATCGGTATGAAATTCTGACTGGATATCCGTCGAGTCTACTTGCCACGAGCTTCTAGTATTCGAGAGAATCGATAACGAAAACTTCAATATTCGGGGTTTCGTTATCGATTATCTGGAATACCAGAAGCTCGTGGCAAGTAGACTCGACGGATATCCAGTCAGAATTGCATACCGATTCCAGTGATATACAGATTTGGGATTATGACGTAGAATAGATGAGGGAAGAAGCGTCGTCTGTTTGTATCAAACACTATTTCTTTTCTCTCTTACGGCAAGGGGAGTATTGCAAGGACAAGAAATAATTAACATACGCAATAGTATATCTAAACTTTTCAGGTAAACTCTTCCTCTCATTTTTCTACCTCTATCTCTCTAACTCGCCCTCCCTCTCTGTCTCCCTCTTTCTCTCTCATCCCTATCTCTTTCTCCCTCTCACCTGTCTCACCTGCAATTTCCAAAATGCTGACACTATACTTGCGGAGTCATGCATGAGAGAAATATATAGAAGAAAATAACACGCGAAAGGGGGAAATATAGTAAAGCTTAGATTAAATTGGAATAGTTTTATTATATAGACTAACTCAGTCAGAGGCAATGGTCACAGACCAACAATACTCCTTATTTATAACACAGATGGAGCTATTATTATTGTTATTATTTTCATTATGAGAAATAAAACCGGTTCATCTCGGTTTCATGTCAATTCAAACCAGAAATATTCCTGATCTGATCTTTGACCGTTAATACTTGTTCTTTCATCCTTGCAGACAGCTTCCGCCTTGGCATATCTTCACTCCAACTCGATCGCTCATAGAGACGTCAAACCGGAGAACTTATTGTTGTTTGGCAGCTGGAAGGTGAGACCCGGTCGACTACAGTACCCTTCAAGAGTCCAATCGGGTCGTTATTCAGGTCAAACTGTGCGATTTCGGGCTTGCTTGTACCGTATTAGGACCGTTGACGCGAATCTGTGGTACGCCGACGTACTGTGCTCCAGAGGTCGTCTGCCAAGGAGGTATCGATTTATTTACTTACCGTATAACCGGAGTACCGTAATGAATTGACCTACCGTATTGTTCCAGGTTACGGTACCGCCGTTGATGTCTGGTCGCTTGGTGTCGTTATGCATGTACTACTCGTAGGACAGGTATCGATTTCAAAAAAAACCCAATCAATAAATCAATTATCAGGCACCGTTCCGTTCGTCCGACCGTAACGGTCTCTTCAAGCTGATCACTCGCGGTCAACTCAAGTTATTTCAGTACCCATGGACCACCATATCCTCTAGTGAGTATACTGTATTTGAAGGAGTACGGTATCCATCGATCGATACTACCGTATTCTCACAGCAATCAATCCTATCATTTCGTATGAGTTATAAGCCGAGCAATAATTGTAGTATCGATCGATACTACTGTATACCGTCCAATCGATAATCGTTTCAGACGCCAAGCACCTGTTGCGTAAGATGATTACGGTAGACGCGGATCTGCGGTTGTCCGCGAGCGCTGTCCTCGAACATCCATGGCTGGAGACGTGAACTGTTGCCAGATCCAACATTCATTCTTCTGTACCATCTCTGGTATTTCGAAACTTAAAGTCTACTTAGATTCTGCACTTGAAGTAGACTTGTAAGTCTACTTCAAGTCTGTGACGTAGTTTAAGTAGACTTTAAGTTTCGAAATACCAGAGAGAATGCAATATCCGAATCGTAACTGAACTCTCAAGCCTCTTTCCCCGCCATAACCACCGTTTCTTCCCATTGATCTTTGATCTTTGATCTCCCGATGTGACATACTCCTCCTTCATCCATAATCTACGTTCTAGTATTTTTCAATATAAATTAATATTTATTAATATGTATCCCTTTCCCGGTTCGACCAACCTCATTCTATCGTCTTTCGTGTAGCCAAATCCCACCCAGTCTTTCGATCCCCTTTTCTGATCTTTCGTTTATGATCTTTGATCTTTGATCTTTCCCATTTAATATTTTTTCTATTGTGGTGTGCTCTGTTGAAATCTGTACAGTGGATAAAAATGAACGTGTTTATTTTTACCCGATTTGGTTTCTTGGTGAAAAACATTTTAATTAAATCTGCTATCTTTTGTTGGTTATATAGCATAATTTAGAATTAAATATGTATTGCCAATGCGGAGAGTAAAATTAACTTGAGTCGGGGGGGGGGGGGTGCTTACCTGATGTCTGGGTGGGTCAGCGACCCGCAGTGACAGAGATACGGGCTGCTGATTTCTATCTTCGCTGCTGTAGTGGGATGGCTGATGTTGCTGGTGCGAGTAGTACTCCGCGGACTGGTTTACGGTATTCGGTTGGTATTGATTAGTCTGAGGAGGAGGTGGAGCTTCTTGTGGAGGCCCGCTCACTGACGCTATCGAATGTCGGTGGTCCTTAAACGTATGTCACTGACTGCTAACAATAAGGGGTACGGTATTCGGCGAATCACTTCGCAAACCCAATACACTTTCCCTGTAGGACATGTTGCCTGATCCAGTTGCCCTTCTTCGAAATATGTTATAGGTAAAAAGAAAATCTTGTTAAACGCATAAATAATTATTATATAAGACCATTTCTTCCCACTTCCTCAGGTATTCCGTCCATCGGTCGATGATCAAGTGTGGGCTTGTATCGCCAATAAAGAAAACTTTACTCACAAGGTACAAGATTCTTAATTTATAGACGTAGCGGCCGAAACGACATAGGGCATTGCTAGTTAACTTATATAATCAAAAAAATTATATTTAAAATGCATGCATACTTATTCGTGTACATCGTGTACATATTAATAATATTAATTTAATTAGTAGTTTTTTGTTACTTAAAGGCACACCCGAGCTACCTCAAACTCTCCGCTCTGGCAATGCTCTCTCGCTTTCATCGTCCACGAGAGAGTATTGCCGATGAGGTGAGTAGAATTGGTTTGGAGTGTCTTATTACTGTGTTGTGTTTAGGTGTTTACGGTTCCGACACATACATTGTTGTGAGCCGACAAAGTGGCAATTTAAGAAAATCTTGAAACTTATTTGGGATAGATGAGTAGGAGAGTAGACGAGAGAGGGAAGGACACTGAAGAGACGAAAGACATACGAGAGTGTTTGTGTACATATCTATTGTTGAAGGGAGAAATCGATATGATGATCGGAAGGAGGCCGATTGGAGTGGACAAAAAGAAGGGATTAGGTGGTGCCAGGAAAAGAAAAGAAAACAAGTGAGAGAGTATGCAAAAGGAAGAGAGTTTTCAATGACTTTCTTTTCTTTTCTTCTCTTTGGTACGGAGCATACGAGACTTAATTGTTACGAAATTCGATTTTTTTGAAAAGTAAATATAAAAAAATAGACCATGTTTCGCGGGAACTTCTTCGGAGCTAAAATACAAAAATCTAAAAAGAAGTTGTCAAATCGATTGTGCATTGATAAAACAAGTACCAAATGGTCAACCGGGCAAAAGTTTTGGGGCGGACCGCGGTTTTTTTAACATCGGAAAATTAGTGCGAAAAGAGAAAGATATGCTCATTCTAAAATGGAGTAATCAATCAATAAAATCTATATTGATTGATTGACTGGAATTATCGATCAAGTTTCTGCTATGATTCATCAACGGCATACAATCATCAACAACGGAGCGAAACTAGTAGAGAGAAACGGGGATGATCAAAAGTCGAGCAACCAATCGATAAATCATGATTGCCCAAAAGTACAGTAATCGGTATTGTTTATGAACATTGAAGAGAGACGGTAATCGATACTAAAAAATCATCATCAATGAATATAAATTAATACAATGAAAATAAATTAGCTACTTTATACAGTATACATGGACGGTGGGTGTGGGTGATGGTGTGATATGACTACGGTATCAAGACTACGGTTAATCATGATTATTAATCGATAAATGACAGAAAATTTATAAATATATATCGATTGTATCTGACTAGCACAAGATATAGAGATCATAGAGGTATAACCTATTTAACGGATCAAGGGACGGACGCGCAGCTATGGATCGAAGATCAAGGTCAAAGGACCAAAGATCAAAGATCAGACAAATGATTGACGGATTTGGGATGATGGATAAAGTTGGCCGCACGTCGCTCATACAATTTGCGTCCTTCATGAAGATGAACACGGTTGATGAGAGAGCGGTCAGGAAGACGAGATCTGAAAGATCAAAGATCAAATCTGTCCATGAGATCAAAGATCAAATCGATATATAAGATCAAAGATCAAAGATCAAAGATCGCTATACAAAATACTGTCAGCGCCTCAGTCTTGAATACGTGCTGCAGGGGTGTCCAGTAAATGACGGCCAGTTGACACAAGAGCAAACCAGAGACCGACAGACAGAAAGCACGATTCCTGAATGACAAAAAGATAAGCTTCTCATAAGCAGCAACTACGACGGAAACCGAGCTATACTATTCTCAGTGGTGTGATGAAACCAAAACACAAGCAATCTTGACCACATCATAAAATTATCGTACTCCAGCAGCCACCACCGTACCTCAGCAAAGATCAAAGATCAACTACCGTACCTTAGTCCAATCTCCCAAATGGACTTGGTCGCGGATAAACACGATAGCGCGTTGCACATATCATAGAGGACGAAGCAAGTGAATATCATTGTGGTGTCACGAGGAGTGATCTAGTTATCGGCTGAATTCTGAAAGAGATCAAAGATCAAAGATCAAATATTGAAAAAAAATTACTATTTTTTCGAAAGAGATAAATATCATTTCTCCCTCTCTCCCTTCTTCATTCTCGCTCTCCCTCTCCTCCACCAATCCCTCCCCTCCTTCTCCCTCTACTCCACTCGTCGCCCCTCTCCCCAGACTGCGCACCCGCCTCTCCCCATAACAAGCGCGCGGTCGTCTCCACCATCGAGTCACGTGGTGTAGTGGATAACGCTTCGGTCTTCGGATCGATGTGTCGATGGTTCGACTTCCGGCAACAGAAATTGTCTTTCGCCGAATTGTTCTGAGCTTTTATGCTTAGGTTTACGCTTATTATTGGCACGTTGCCAAGAATAAGGTTAGGCTTAGGCTTAGGCTTATTCTTGACACGTTGCCAAGAATAAGGTTAGGCTTAGGCTTAGGCTTATTCTTGGCACGGTGCCAAAAATAAGCATAAGAGTTGATATGGTGCCAGTGATAGTTGGTTCGGTGCCAAATTTGTCCCAAGGACTCCCGCGATTCCCAAACTTTCTGCAATAACGCTGGTGGTACTCGGGCACGCGACCGACAGACGCCAGGGCGCCATAATGTCGTAAAATTAAAATCTAACTGAAACATCGGAAAATTAGTGCGAAAAGAGAAAGATATGCTCATTCTAAAATGGAGTAATAAATCAATAAAATCTATATTGATTAATTGACTGGAATTATCGATCGAGTTTATGCTATGATTCATCAACGGCATACAAGACGAAAAGGCGAAAAACTGCTGACGAAAAAAACTGTAATTGTAAGAAACTGTAATTGCAGTGAATTCAAAGAATTCGTTGATAAAACATACGGCCATGTTTGTACAGAAAATACTTCAATTATAAAAGAAGAATCACTACACAGGCCATTTATTTTTGATTTAGGCTTGTGCATTTATTTTTGATTTAGGCTTAGGCTTAGCATTTATTTTTCATTTAGGCTTAGGCTTAGCATTTTTTCATTTAGGCTTAGGCTTAATATTTATTTTTCAGGCATTTATTTTTTATTTATTCTTCATTTCATTACATTCATTTCATTTATTTATTTTTTTCATTTATTTTTCATTTCATTTCATTCATTTCATTTATTTATTCTTTTTCATTTAGGCTTAGGGTTAGCATTTATTTACGCTTAGGCTTAGGGTTAGCATTTATTTAGACTTAGGCGTAGCATTTAGGCTTAGCATTTTTTTAATGAAAAAATAATGGAAAATGCTAAGCGTAATCCTAAATAAATGCTAAGCCTAAAATAAATGCTAAGCCTAAGCCTAAATGAAAAAAAAAGCTAAGCCTAAGCCTAAATGAAAAATAAATGCTAAGCCTAAGCCTAAATGAAAAAAAAATGCTAAGCCTAAGCCTAAGTGAAAAATAAATGCTAAGCCTAAGCCTAAATGAAAAATAAATACTAAGCCTAAGCCTAAGCCTAATGAAAAAAATGCTAAGCCTAAGCCTAAATAAATGCTAAGCCTAAGCCTAAATGAAAAATAAATACACAAACCTAAATGAAAAAAATGCTAACCTTTATCTATGGTAGACCAGTTAGACAACCTATAGAGAATTTGTAATGAGTGATTAGAGTAGGAGAGAAATAGGAAGTGACTACCGCGACAAAAACATATACTAAAATTGCTCGAGTTTCATTTGGTTTAATCAGAGAAAATTGTATTGTTGTCTTCGATAAAATTGGAAATGGGCAAAAAAGTTCTCTATGCTTCACTTTTTCATTGTTCGTTTAAAGCTGCTTTGATACACATAATGTAATAGATTTATCACATCGAAGTTAGCAGTTCAATCGATATAATAAATCAGAAATCAATCAATATTATTGAACAAAATACGAAACCGTTACACAATTTGGCAGAATGAGTAAACCTGTGGCCGTATGCAAGAACCGTTTTCCGGGAAAATGTGACGTCATTCGCGTAGGCGGAGGGGTTTTCCAAAAATCCTCCGCCTACGATAATGACGTCACATTTTCGCTGAAAACGGTTTTCCCGTTGTTCTTGCATACGGCCACTGTACAATATTCGAGGAGTGATAGCTAAAGTTTAAAAAATAAAACACATCAGAATTTAAGAATATCTAAAAAGAGTTAAAGCCGGGAATAGATATTCGGGACAATCAATCAATAATAGCACAGTTAACCTACGCTGGTATTTCAAAACTTAACGTGTACTTATCATTTTCTCTTGAAGTAGACTTGTAAGTATACTTCAATTGGTGTAATACTGTAATGTATTTCGTCAAACGTCCCTTCACTTGAAGTAGATTTATAGTAAACTTCGAGTAGTGACGTTTTAGTAGACTTTAAGCTTTGAAATACCAGAGCCAGGAGTGGATGATCTTTACAAAGAATGAGATTGGAATGAATTTCACAAAGGGATAGTGAAACAGTCAAGTACACGTATTAGAACAGGCAGATATTAAAACAAAGAAGAGATCAAAGATCAATATATTCACAGGTAAGGAAAGATCTACAAAACACTGTAAATGCCAAAAGATCAAAGATCAAAGATTAAAGACGAAAGATCAACAAATTCACATGTAAGGGGACCATCCTTAATACATCTGTGCGAGAATCGTCTCATCTGTAGCGATCTCGATCAATTTGGACACCTGCAAGAGTTCAAAGATCAAATGACAATAAAACCTAAGTCTAAAGATCAAAGATCAAAGATCACACTTAGCCAAGATTAACCAAGGCTTGATGATCATCTAGATCCACATTGACTTCGATATTAAAATCTAGTTTTAAAGTTAAAGTCTAAAGATCAAAGATCAATTACAACTACCGTACTTGTCCCTTGACACTCATCGGAGGCGCATTCAGAGAGTGCTTCTTCAGCGTCTTCGGCGTGACGATATGTCCCTTCAGGCGCAATCTTAATCATGTAAATCTTGATTATTCTTTTGATATTTATCGATTCATCGTGTAGTCAATAGTTGATACAGTTTGTCGATAGTTTATCAAAAACATTTCGGGGTGATATTTACCATGATATCAGTTGGATTTAAAGTAGGGCTGTGCATTTTTCGTTTTTCTTTTTTTTCGTATTTTTCGGGATTTCTCGAAAAACTTTTTCGACGAAAATTTTTCGAATAAAATTCGAAAAAAGAAATTGAGTAAAAAATTTATATTTTATCATGTGAGTAGCTTCAATTAAGAATCACACAGTTGCAATTCTTACATTTCCATTTTATAGATAGTAAAATTTAGCGAATTGATGTTTTCAATAGAGAAAACATTATTTAAACTTTTTTTTCGAATTTTTCGGACTTCTCGAAAAATATTTCGAAAATTTTTCATTTTAGAATTTTTTTGTAATATATTTTTCGCACAGCCCTCATTTAAAGGCACAGCCTAATCTAATTTTATTCTCCGCATTGACAATACTCTCTCACAGACATGGAAGCGAGAGGATTTTGCCAGAGCGGAGAGTTTCTAATTAGCTGGGGGTGTCGCTTTACCCCAGCCTTTGGTCATTACACATGGGTAATTTAACATAAAAATGATTTTTTTTCTAAATAAGATAAGATCGCACTTAATCATTTCCAGCTTCTCCTGAGCGTTCTCCACCGACTTGACTCCACCGACTCCATTGCCTTCTCATGTGGAGCTCGCTGAACCTATGCAGATCGACTAGAGGCTATTCACCTTGGAGACCTGCTGCGTTGATCTTTGATCTTTGGTGTTTTAAAGTGAGTGATCTTCGATCTTTTGAAGTGATTGAACTTTGATCTTTTGAAGTGATTGATCTTTGATCTTTTAAACTGACTGATCTTTGATCACTGAACTCTCGTTGCAGATTGTGCCATTCCGTCTCACTCGCAACATTGCCAATGGATTTGGCCCTACCGGAGTAGAGGGAACGTTCAGAAGAGCGGCCGAGATTACTCTTGAGGTACACTGTGGATGAGATCAAAGATCAAAGATCAATCGGCTCAGGTGATGCGATCCAATCAAGAGACGCTGCTGACAGTGCTGCAAGCGTTCGTTCACGACCCACTGGTCGAGTTTGGCAAGGAACGCGCTCAGCAGAACAAAGTGGCACGGTAGAAGATTATCGATTTTTGTAGTTTGATCTTTGATCTTTGTCTGCATAGGTTCAGCGAGCTCCACATGAGAAGGCAATGGAGTCGGTGGAGCCAAGTCGGTGGAGAACGCTCAGGAGAAGCTGGAAATGATTAAGTGCGATCTTATCTTATTTAGAAAAAAAGAATCATTTTTATGTTAAATTACCCAGGTGTAATGACCAAAGGCTGGGGTAAAGCGACACCCCCAGCTAATTAGAAACTCTCCGCTCTGGCAAAATCCTCTCGCTTCCATGTCTGCGAGAGAGTATTGTCAATGCGGAGAATAAAATTAGATTAGGCTGTGCCTTTAAATGAGGGCTGTGCGAAAAATATATTACAAAAAAAAATTCTAAAATGAAAAATTTTCGAAATATTTTTCGAGAAGTCCGAAAAATACGAAAAAAAAGAAAAACGAAAAATGCACAGCCCTACTTTAAATCCAACTGATATCATGGTAAATATCACCCCGAAATGTTTTTGATAAACTATCGACAAACTGTATCAACTATTGACTACACGATGAATCGATAAATATAAAAACAATAATCAAGATTTACATGATTAAGATTGCGCCTGAAGGGACATATCGTCACGCCGAAGACGCTGAAGAAGCACACTCTGAATGCGCCTCCGATGAGTGTCAAGGGACAGGTACGGTAGTTGTAATTGATCTTTGATCTTTAGACTTTAACTTTAAAACTAGATTTTAATATCGAAGTCAATGTGGATCTAGATGATCATCAAGCCTTGGTTAATCTTGGCTAAGTGTGATCTTTGATCTTTGATCTTTACAAAATTATGTTTCGCTAAAATTTAAAAAAATTGAATGATACAAACTGAGAGGAAATAATGTTCTTCAGGTGCTCAGTTCAATGCAGAAGCCAAAACGACTCACGTTGAGAGGAAGTGATGGAAAGGTTGATTTATTGATTGATTTATTTATTGATGCTAATTGTCTCCATTAGAGATTATTACGATCACGATTACGATAGGATTATAGCAATAAATCAATAAATCAATGGATACCTGGAGGGGAGTGACGGAGAAGGTGCGCACCATGAGTTGACGTCGTCGAGCCTCGGGAGAGCGACGCATCAGGCAATTCATCATCTGTAAACAGTATTTAATATGTTTTTTATGAATATTTAAAATAAACATTATTATTATAATTAACAATATAAGCAAAACATGCACCAGCAGGGTAAAAATCATGTATAATATTATATCTCCAATTGTTCGCACGAATCTACCAGGTTATAAAAAGGATAGAAAAGTTATACAAATAAATAAATATTTAAATCAAAAGCAAAACCTTGCAGAATGCCATGAAGCGACCGTCCATTCGCAACTCGTCCTTGTTCTTACACAGAATCATGTATGACTGTAATTGCAATTATCGATTAGTCATACTGTAAATTGATCGATATCAGGCTAATCATAATGTAATCCTGAACATATATACATACCATGACCCTAATCTCATCTATGCATAAATAACGATCAATAATATTTGTTCACGTTCTCTCAACGATTTCGTTTAGTGTTATTGCACTGTCTAGGATCTGCATACATCTGCAAATTATTTAAATTAATTAATATATTTAAATTAATCAAAATAATAATAATGTCCTATACATATATATGCCCTTGAAATATCTTAATAAATAGCCATATAGTACTCTTGATCCACAGTAATCAATTGCCTATATAGGCGATAAACCGTAATCAATAGTCCTTACAGTAAACCTCGAACTACCGTAACCAACACTCTATACAGCAACCCTCCAACAACCGTAATCCTCTCTCTCTCACCTATTCTGTCGTTCGGTGAGATTGCCGTCCTTTGTGTTCTCCCTGTACACGGCGATCGCCTGCCACAGACACTGATGGGGAAAGCGAGTGAAGAGTTTGGAGAGAATATACTGAAAGAGATCAAAGATTAAAGATCAAAGATCAAAGATTAGAGATCAGAGATCATATGCACTCATTTCATTCATTGTCATTGTATTTGTGCAAGACTCGCAAAGAAATGATAAAAATGACAAAATTAGATGAGAAAATCAAGGCTGTCACACCCGGTGCATTCGCGTTTCATGCTGTTAATATGGAAACTCGTGTGGCATATGGCATAGCATATCTACCTACTGACAACTTATGAAGATATTAAGATCGATCACTGGTTCGTAGCTTCAGCATCAGGCAATGTTTAAAAATCGATAAATCAATAAATCAATAGATCACTCGCCTGTAACGTGGCGAAGACACTCGGGGAAGAGTGAATGATGCGTGAGATGAGCTGAGGAAAGGCGGGGAAGAAAACGGTGATGGGAAGAGAATCGAATACTCTCCTCATTGCTGTATTCAACTGAAAATATGTAAATAATAATATATTAATAATATTAAAAATAATATTTATAAAAAAACGAAACCCCTGCCACAAAAAATCTAATCTGACTCGGAATTCAATTTTGCATTCGATTTTCCATGATAGTGATAGATAAAAAATAAAATAAAATAAATCAAATCAAGCACAATCACCTCTCCAACCTCCCTCGCCCACAGTTCCCCATCAGTCTTCTTGCCTGTCTTGTTCGCCGTCGAAATATCGTCACACTGTAATGGAGGGCAAATAGAAATTTTACAAATGCAAAGGCCAATGCTATTTATTTAATACTTCACATTATAATTTAGGAAGAATTACCACCCAATGAACTCCAGGGAGTTTGTCAAGCAAGTCAAGTTAAGGTCATATAACTTATCGTGTGCCTTCGATATCATAAAAATAAGTGGAAAAAAATATTTAAAAAATTCTGAACGAAATATACAGTGATCTGAAGCGCGTGATAGTGTTATCGGCTTCGGCCGTACATGATATGTTCATATCGGAACGATTTAGTGTAACAGTTGATTTTAAAAAAATATATAAAAGTTTCAAAACGTTTTTTTTTTTTGTTTTTTGAAGATTTGTACATAGAGATCTCAACTCTTCCAAGTAAGTTGGTCTGCCTGACATTAAATCAATCAATAAAACAGAGACGAAATCGATTTAATCAATCGATAAAACAAGTTCAAAATAGAAAAAAAGATTATCCTCGATCTTACCAATTTCTGGGTGACATCCAGCCATATGGTCAACATTCGAGGAACCGCATGGAACAGATGCGATCGACCGTATTCGAGCACCTACAAGTGCAATATCGATTAATCGATTGATAAACGGATTACGGTAGATGAGATGCCAATGATTGATATACCATCCATTTTTCCTTTGTCAGTAGCATGTTTATTAATATATGTTTGAAGGAATAAATCACACCGATTTGCACAATGCGGTCTGTTTTACACAAAAAAAATCATAAAACGCGGCCAGGCTTTTTTTGCACCGCACTTTTAGACCTATTGAATGAATAAACAAATCCACTCGCCTTTCCGTACGACTTGATGATGTCCGCTATGAGCGCCGAGCGAATCTGAACGAGGATCAATCAATCGATACTAGGTTTCGAAAAGATCAAAGATCAAAGATCAAAGATCAAACCTGCGTCATGCATAGCAGGCTATCGTAGAAGACGGCCACTCGGTAGTGCAGATCTTCCGAGGGCACTTCGAATCTGAAGACAACAAACATGTAAAAAGTAATCTCGCATTCACTCGCAAACCAGCTGATTCCGCGCCACAGATCAATTCTAGTCATTTCTCATTCCTCATCACGACCCCTCCATTTGATCGAAAAGGTGAATTGGGAGGCGAACGAGGGGGTGGGTCAGGAATCAAAGAAGTTCCAAATAAATAAATAAAATCAATAAAATGTATGGCACCCTACCGTTGGAGCGCATGGTAGGTCTGGTAGAGATCGTCGGGAGACGCCGCACCCGCCTTCAGCATGTACTCTGTGCGCAGCAATTGAACCTGAACAATCAATACTCTCAGGTCACTGTAAGAGCAGTCTTAAAAGGGGTAATCTATGTTAACCTGCAAACCACCACACTACAGTAATCCAAAATGCCAAGTGCATTATTATAAATCGTAGTGTGGGCTAATTAAGTTAATAATACTAATGTGAAATAACAAATTACAGAAACGATTCTGTGAAGTAAGAATTCACAAATACAAATATCTTATTTATTACTACACAGTGACCAACATTAATATAATGTACAGTAATCACCCAGTTCATCTACCGTGCCCACCGAGCAACATTCGTGTTCCACAAACCCGATATCTTTCTTGACCCCAAACTGATCAATCTCTTTGCCTATTTCCTCAGCTAAAAAAAACGTTTTGACGCGCCCACCTATGCTATTAGATAAGTCTTTTGAAGGATATCTGTGCTGCCATAAATATCTTAACAGTAACATCGACTCGCTCGGATTTTCTCCACTATTCACTCTCTGAGAGATAACTCTACTCCATTCAAGCCCAAACCCTGATTAATCCAAACCAATACCCTTGTATAATCAGTCATGTAATGGCAACCATTATCTCCCCGATGGTTCCGGGCTTGCTAAAGGTCATTGAATAGTAAAAAGCATAAAATCCACCTGAATAATAATAATAATAATAATAATAATAATAATAATAATAATATATTATATTACTAATATATTAAATATTAAATTCATCCAAACTATTCCACGATACCTGAATAGCGTAGCTTCCAATGTCGATCGTATCCGCATCAGACAGACTCGCGTACAGTCACCACGCACGAATGATTATGTCGATGAAGAACTGACAAAATATTGATTAATTAAAGCAATTATTGATTGATTGATCGCTACGATCAAGTGGGCGGAGCCAAAAGTAGGCGGAGCATAAATCCATCCCATATATAGAGTACCTCTTGATGCGGACTGTTGACAAACAGGAACTTCTTCTCTCCCTTGCCCTTTCCACCTCTCCTCTTGTGCTCGAGAGACAGACCGAGACGACCGGGGTCCACTGCGCCCACCTCAATAGTAGTAATAATAATAATAATAATAATAATAATAATAATAAAATTAAACATTTTTTTTAAATTGCTGAAAAATAAACTAACCAATTTTGAAAATGCTAATTGAAAAGATACTGGTTTTTCATGTTTCAGCAAAAAAAGCTACAAATTACTGCTCGTGCTATTTATGAGATGAATTCAACGACACAATGAAACACTGAACCGACAGGTCCAAATAAGCCACATATTCCCCAAATCACACATTTTCATAAACTCATAATGTGAGGATCCCACAATATACGGCTATTTTTTATGCAAAAAATTAATCTAAGGCTTAGATTGTAAGAGAAAAAATATTATCAATACACTATAAAAAAAGCAGAATGGTCATCGGTTTGTTCAGACCATACATGGGCGCCAACAGGGGGGTGCCCCTGTAAAATGATGGCTTTTCGAAAATTTGTGGAATGACCCCTGTAAAAAATTACATTTAGGTGAAATTTATGAAAAAATAGTGAAAGCCCCCTGTAAAATTAACCATTTTTCGTTCGAATGCCCTCTGTAGAATCGAGCTCCAGGTACCCCGCCCATGTATGGTTCAGACCACGAACCCCTTTCTCTCTCTCTCTCTCTCTCTCTCTCTCTCTCTCTCTCTCTTTCAACGTAGTGCTCGGCGTACACCTGACGGGTTTGGTGCGCGATAGAACTGATCAGCGGTGGGCGGGGCTTAGTCGGTTCCAAGCCATACCAAGTTAGCTAATAAGTCAAGTCGTCATTACTTAAGTCAAGGATTAAGTTAAGTAATAAGGCCATAAGGAATAAGTTAAGTACAGTTAGCACCACACATCGTACATCAAGGATAAGGAATATGCTTATTAGCTACCGTAACCCGGTTCGGTGGGTCAGATTAAGTACCGATGGCCCGCTTTGAGTAAAAATTGTCGTACTAAGCATTATTCGAGATATATGATTATGGCTATTGTAGACTACCGTAACCCGGTTCGGTGGGTCAAATTAAGTACGATTGGTCAGATTTGATAAGGGAGGGGTACTTAGCCGTGTGCGATGAAACCTAACAAAAAGTGCATGGTTGGAAAGAGGATCAAATTCTAAGACTTTTTGGTCTTTTCATTTTTTAGGTCTGAGCTCCCTAACGTCTGAAAATCGATTTTGAAAATGAGCAATTACATGGGTGAAATTTCATGGGTCCAATGGTATAGATATCTGTTAGATACATCATCACGCCCTTGCATTTCCTTCCCAAGTAACACGTGGCGCAGTAGGTAAGAGGCTCGTCTATGCAATTTTTGATTGTTCGGGTTCGATGGTTCGACTCCTCGTATTGCAACTTTTTTTGCTAATTTTCTTTTTGATCAAAATCCTTTTTATTAACAATTTAACAGCAAATCTACCAGTCTTAATAACGGTGCATATTGGAACAGAAACATGAAAAGCAGAAGCTGACTCTGCAGCGAGGACAGATAGTACAGCATGGCACCAAATCAAGGATATTCAGAAGCGATTGAACTCCACGATACTCTTCCGATAAATGATTACCGCATCTCCGCTCGCGACAACCTGCTCAAGTTTGCGTTGCAAGTGTATTGGTGTCTGGGCAGCGACGCCTTCATGCCGTATATCGCTTACGGTTTATTCAAGGGAGGCTTCATTAACCCCCCCCCCCTCCGCCTCCCTGGGATTCACCCATGAGCGTCGTGTTCGGTCAAGGTATCTTTATGCCTTGCCCCTGTGACGAGCCATGCTGTACCATCTGTCCTCGCTGCAGAACCAGCTTCTGCTTTTCATGTTTCTGGTCCAATATGCACCGTTATTAAGTATTGACTGGTAGATTTGCTGTTAAATTGTTAATAAAAAGGATTTTGATCAAAAAGAAAATTAGCAAAAAAAGTTGCAATACGAGGAGTCGAACCATCGAACCAGAACAATCAAAATTTACACAGAGGAGCCTCTTACCTACTGCGCCACGTGTTACTTGGGAAGGGGATGCAAGGGCGTGATGAGGTATCTAACAGATATCTATACCATTGGACCCATGAAATTTCACCCATGGAATTGCTCATTTTCAAAATCGATTTTCAGACCTTAGGAAGCTCAGACCTAAAAAATGAAAAGACCAAAAAGTCTTAGAATTTGATCCTCTTTCCAACCATGCACTTTTTGTTAGGTTTCATCGCACACGGCTAAGTACCCCTCCCTTATGAGTAAAATTCTGTGAAGTCATCGACAAGTCTCATCCACCTCAGATAGATTCAGAAATACGAAGAAATTCCCAAAAAAAACTGCTGAATTTCTACAAACGTCAATAAACAACACACAACCCAACCTAGCGCGCGACCAGGCACAATGCAGTCGATAATGCGCGCTGTAGGCGCGCGACGCGACCGGCTAGTTTCCTATATTTAAAAAAATCCTGTGTAGTAGCCGAAAAAGTATGCTTCAACAAAGGGAGATTTAAAGATCAAAGATCAAAGATCAAAGATAGTCACCCACCAATCCGATGCATCGCGCGCGCCTACGGCGCGCGTTATCGACTGCATTGTGCCTGGTTGCGCGCTAGGTTAAGTTGTGTTGTTTATCACGGGTCTCCTGTAAAAACGTAGGAAAATGAGACCTTTTCCCGACAGTTTTTAAACTTTTCTCACCGATTTGGATGAGATTTATATGATTGACCATAATGAGGTAAAGAAGAAGGCCTAGGCACTTGGTTTCGCCAAATTTGCATTTTTATCGATTTTTTGATCTTCCACTTCTGGAAGCCATATAGGGTGATGTAAACAATAAATTGTGGCAAACTTGTGCTTTTTGCAGGTGCGTGACAAGGATTGACAACTTTATCGCACCCAATTGCAGTCAGACATCAAATTTAATACAGATTGTTGTCAATGTGTCTAATAAATATTAGTGGTTGCAATTAATGAATGAACTGTTGACAGACAAGAAAAATGAGGATGATACAAGTCATGACCAGAGAAATGTGCTTCTTTCTAGTCAGACAACAAAAAATCTTCTTTTTGATGTCAATCGATTCTTGCCTTCTCATTGACATCAAAACGAATATTTTTTGTTGTCTGAATAGAAAGAAGCACATTTCTCTAGTCATTCCATTTTTTGGTGCATTTTCACATCCTCATAATAATGAGACGATAGTTCATTAGTCAAAGCGGCGCACCTCAGACGGGTTTGGTGACGCGGCGGAGAGTGTGACAGAGAGAATCATTTGATGCCATCTCGCACGCACACCCTCTCTAATGCAGCCCACCAAACCCGCCTGGCATCCGCCTCGCCCTCTTTATAAGTTGGAAAACGTGATTAGCCATTCATTGTTGCCTCGCTATTACAGAGGCTGAACTAAAGTGTTCTGACATGTATCATCCTCAGTTTTCTTGTCTGTCTACAAAATAGTCACTATCTGTTGCCACATTTATTTATTTCATACTTTTGACTACAATCGTTTTACTTTTTGAAGTCTGACAACAAAGTTCTCCGATAAAGTTGTCAATCGTTTGCCGTTGTCACACACCTGCAAAAAGCACAAGTTTGCCAAAATTTATTGTTTACATCACCCTATATCTCACTCAATTTTTGACCTACAGCAAAAAATTTTTTTTACCAATCGATTCGAAATGAACGAATCTAAAAGATACTCAAGAAAGGATACGTGCAAAAACGCGATCTTCTACCTGTTTTCTTCAAAAAACTGATTTTTTTAGTACAAAATGCTAATTTTCTCAAAACTTTTCCACAAAGGATACGATTTTTATTCGCGATTCTGATTCCCCATCCTCGAATTGAGGTACGTACATATTTCATCAGTCATAACTCACGACAAGCCATATCGATCCTCAGAGACAGCCGGACTTAGCGTAATTTTCATTCAAAAATACATTTCTTATCTCACCTCTCCTCATTTTCTTGCAAATTGTCAAGCATAGTATACCAATCGAAAGCTCTCGACGAGCTCTACAAAAATGACTTAGTAGTACAAGTCATGAAATATGACCGTATTCAAGATATTCTAGAAAATTCGTTTTTTCACTGGCAATTGTTGTGCAATGTAATCGATTCACAACGAAACATTGCTTTGTGCGTTCTCCAATGTGTTTTTTGCACTCTTTTCTCGTTCACTTCAGTTCCATCACTTTCCACAGTCATGGAGGCAAGTTGTCGAGTGATGGTCTGAGGGATGATGTCCAGCACATCGACAAGGGACAACACACTATCAGACCGGAGAAGGTCTCTCAGTACGATTTCGCTCTCGGTCTCTACAAGCGAATGCTCGAGGAAGTGCAGCAAGGAGTGGGAATCGATCTTCTTGTTGAGTCTTTCAAGGAGTACCAGCAGGCTGCTGATCATCCCAAGCCGATTGGATGGGCACTAAGGACTACGAAGAAGGGAGGGAAGTACAACCAGAAGGCGAAGGATCTTGTCACTGCACTTTTCAACGAGTACTACAATGATGCCAAGAAGCTGCGTGCGGAGGAGGTCGAGAAAAGAATGAAAGAAAAAGTGGACATACTTCCCGCTGAGAGAATGACCCACGAACAAATCAAGAACCTCATCAGAACTCTCGTCGCAGCGAAGAAGAAACAACTCGAGAGTGAGGGAGTGAGGAGCAGAAGAAGAGGAGCATTTCTGGATGATATGGTCATGGATTTGGAGGACGAAGAGATTCAGATCGAGGAGGAGGTCGATGTGGAAGAGGATGATAGAGAGATCACTGCTGAGGCTATCTATGATTTCGTTCACACCGATCTCAAGGAGTATTTCAATGAACCGGATAGTTTTTTCGATCATTCCGATTCCGATATCGGAAATATCGATGAATAGTTACGTATTTCAGAAAGTTTATTTTTCAATGATGAATATCTCAGATAAACCGTTTTGCAATTTTATTTATTGTTCCTTCCTTTAACATTATTAACAAATCATTTTTTTCTGAAAACACATTGGAGAACGCACAAAGCAATGTTTCGTTATGAATCGATTACATTGCACAACAATTGCCAGTGAAAAAACGAATTTTCTAGAATATCTTGAATACGGTCAAATTTCATGACTTGTACTACTAAGTCATTTTTGTAGAGCTCGTCGAGAGCTTTCGATTGGTATACTATGCTTGACAATTTGCATGAAAATGAGGAGAGGAGAGATAAGAAATGTATTTTTGAATGAAAATTACGCTAAGTCCGGCTCTCTCTGAGGATCGATATGGCTTGTCGTGAGTTATGACTGATGAAATATGTACGTACCTCAATTCGAGGATGGGGAATCAGAATCGCGAATAAAAATCGTATCCTTTGTGGAAAAGTTTTGAGAAAATTAGCATTTTGTACTAAAAAAATCAGTTTTTTGAAGAAAACAGGTAGAAGATCGCGTTTTTGCACGTATCCTTTCTTGAGTATCTTTTAGATTAGTTCATTTCGAATCGATTGGTAAAAAAATTTTCTGCTGTAGGTCAAAAATTGAGTGAGATATGGCTTCCAGAAGTGGAAGATCAAAAAATCGATAAAAATGCAAATTTGGCGAAACCAAGTGCCTAGGCCTTCTTCTTTACCTCATTATGGTCAATCATATAAATCTCATCCAAATCGGTGAGAAAAGTTTAAAAACTGTCGGTTGGCTTCTTTCATTCTTACAGGAGATCCGTGTTATTGACGTTTGTAGAAAATCAGCAGTTTTTTTTTTGAGAATTTCTTCGTATTTTTGAATCTATCTGAGGTGGATGAGACTTGACGATGATTTACTCAAATCTGACCAATCGTACTTATTCTGACCCACCGAATCGGGTTACGGAAGTCTACAATAGACATTATCATATAACTCGAATAATGCTTATTGCGACAATTTTTACTCAAAGCTGACCATCGGTACTTAATCTGACCCACCGAACCGGGTTACGGCAGCTAATAATCATATTCCTTATCCTTATCCTGTGAGATGAGTGGTGCTACCGTAATCGGTGATCTGCTTGGTTGTGTTGCAGTAATATGCACCATGACGTATAATACTAATGTTAACTTACCTTCCCTTAACTTAATTTACGTTAGAATGACTTAATTTCACTTTGTTTACTTAACTGTACTTAACTTATTCCTTATGGCCTTATTACTTAACTTAATCCTTGACTTATATCTTAAGCAATGACGACTTGACTTATTAGTTAACTTGGTATGGCTTGGAACCGACTAAGCCCCGCCCACCGCTGATCAGTTCTATCGCGCACCAAACCCATCTCACGGCGGTTCAAGGACAGTAGTTAAGAGCGACTCGCAGTTTTTAAAAATCAGGATAAATTGTTCAACAAATGTCTTACCACGAAAGTTCATTATTATATACGGTAATAGTTAGCGTAAGGGGAGGGAGCAGACATGGCCTATGGTTATCCCATGGGATAGACCCACCCGCAATTTTTTAAAGTAGGTAACCTACCCGCAAAATTTCGAAAAATGTTTACTTGAAAAAATTATTAATTAATCAATCATGTCGAAAAAATTTGAAGAAAAGAGTATGGTAGCAAACTGAATAAATGAGTACGAATATGAGAAGAGTACGATCTTTAAGTTCAGTGAAGTGATAGTAGTACGCTGTGTCGGAATTTAACGTTAACAAGAACTGAAATATTAATTGATTCAAAAAATTTGATTTTTCGTTTAGAGAGTCGCGTACCGACAGAGAACACAGTGGACAATAAGAAATATGAAAATTATAGTGGGAAAGGGTTGTTTGGAGGGGTGCATTTTCAGGCATGATTATCGCGTACTGAATTTATTTTTTCTATTTCCTTGGTCTTAGCATATAAAAATTATTTTTTACGTCATTTCTCGTCGCGTACCGACAGAGATTCCAATTTTCCACATGGAAATGTAAAATGAATGCGTCAAACTCATTTGCCAGAGCGTTATCCCACCGTAGGTACCATGGGATAACGCGCTGGAAATCCTCTTAAACGCAATGATCACTAAATTTCTTGAGTTTCATGTTTTTCTCTGTTGGTACCCGATCAGATTGAGATACAATGCGT
Source organism: Parapristionchus giblindavisi (assembly GCA_943737045.1). Lineage (NCBI taxonomy): Eukaryota > Metazoa > Nematoda > Chromadorea > Rhabditida > Diplogasteridae > Parapristionchus > Parapristionchus giblindavisi. The sequence continues at coordinate 230,276 of CALSFV010000656.1, forward strand.
GTAATATAGTGCAGTATTGAACGAAATCGCATATTATTAAAATCAGTTCTCGTTCTTACTGTACGATAAATAGTCTAACTGTCAACTGAAATAATAACAGAGTTTTTAAAAAAAAGTTTTAATTTCCCCCATATTTTTTGTGTACCCACCCGCATTTTTTACCGAAAATCTACGTTATCCACCCACATTTTTTGGACATGGGATAACCATGGACCATGTCTGGGAGGGAGCGACGCGACGCGCTCAACGACGCGCTGCGGTCCCTCCCCCCAAATGCGTTCATCATCGAGTTCTACGATTTATGTAGCATGCCGAGATGGCTTAGTGGTTAGAACTTTTGTCTGGCGATCCGAACCTCGTGGGTTCGAATCCCACCCGGTGTAAAACAACTTTGCCGATTTTTCGTAATGCGGGAGGCTTCAAGCCAAAGTTAAATGTAGGGATTTCCCTCCAATGAACCGCCGTGCATCTGGTGTACGCCGAGCACTACATTGAAAGAGAGAGAGAGAGAGAGGAAAGGGGGCCTGGTCTGGTCAAACCGAAGACCATTCTGTTTTATTTATAGTGTATTGATACTTCAAAAGATGTGACAACATTTGAACAACAACTCTGAGACACTGACTCCATGAAAAGTCACAGAAAAAAGCTAGATAGTGCCTATACGGAGAATATGTGGGAGTGTTTCGGGGAGAAAATCTAGCGTGCGGCTATGTGGGAGAAAATCTAGCTTTATCCGGGACTACCGTAATCTCAGGTGATTTCGCTATCGCAAACTGATTTCTGACTTTTCCCCTCGTTTTTTTACGTAAATCTAACTCGTGAGACATTACAAACATAGTTTATTCAGATCTGTAATTAACATCAATAATTCGCAGTTAGGAAACATATGAGACAATTAAATTTTAACAATAAACATGACGTTGGAGTAACATTCACGTCAATAAAACATGTAAGATAATAATCAATTTCATTATGGCGCGATCGGCATATAGTCTGACGAGCAACTCCACCATTGTAGCATATTCCTTTGACATATCTGAAAACAAAGGATTGAATAATTAAAAGTAATAAAGGAAAGAATGTTTTCGTTGTCTCTTAACTAAATACAAAGTTCTCGCTGTAGTGCGTGGTTGAATCACTGCATGAATGATTTGTTTGTATTGCTTGCTCACCTGGAGACAACTTCGCGAGATAGTTCCTCTTCATTTTCAGGCCAAAAGCTCTCCAAAGATACATCAAATTTATATAATATTACTGAGGAGTATTGCAACATCGAATCTTCATAGGCATCTAGAACAATTGTTTTAGAAAATAATTTAAATAAATCAGAGTAATACGACAAGTCCGATCGTGTCTTGGAAGTTGCATGAAAATAGGACCAGCGATCGATCGCGCGATCTTGATCTTGCAAGACTCGATCGGACTCATTGGAGAACCCTAATAGCGACCCAGATGACATAACACCCCAATTGGCTGATAAAGTTGTTTTGATTCAATATACAGTCCCGCAGAATCGCCGCTTTAACAGGCGTCAAGCCACGTCACGCGACGTGACGCCTTGATCGCCATGCAGTTTTGTGCTCAACTGTAAGTGTTTTAGGTGTCTCAAATACGTTTTTGATAAGCTATTCGGTCATATGCATGTAATGCACATCACAGCGTTCTCATGACTTTCAAAGCAAGAACGACCGCTCAACATACAAACTCTCTCGAATACAATGGTCTCTCCTTTGTCTTGCTTTCGAAGAAAAATGGCTTGGACCAGAATACTGTGACATGAGAAAAGAATAGAAAAATATTTTTAAATTAATGAAAATTAATTTTTAAAATATGGCACGGCAATTCAGTGGTGTGGTGTATATACCGATAATACCGAAATTCTCAATTATCGATTGGGAAAATGAAGAATTACGGTATAACACCACAAAACGGTATTGCCGTGCCATATTTTTAAAATTGATTTTCATCAATTTAAAATTAATTTTCTATTCTTTTCTCATGTGCATTATATGCATACGACCGAATAGCTTATCAAAAACGTATTTGAGACACCTAAAACACTTACAGTTGAACACAAAACTGCATGGAGATCTAGGCGTCACGTCGCGTGACGTGGCGTGACGCCTGTTAAAGCGGTAATTCTGCGGGACTGTAATGTAATACGACAAGTGAAATCACTTTATACCTGGCACTTGGAGTTGTTCAGAAGGATAATCGTTAACAATCTCCAATTCATCTCTTCATTTGCATGTTCATCTCCATCTACATCTTCAAAATCATCATCTTCCTCAGGATATGCGTCACATACATAGCTGAACAGTACCAAAAAATGAAAAACAAGAGCTAAAAATGAAAGAGATCGCAAATATAATTAGAATTGGCACATAAATACAGTGATAACTTTTTGCCGGGAAGGAATAGGGGCGAGATTAGCAGGAGGTGAAGTATACGAGAGTGTACGATGAGGTCGTTGAACAAATTAACAAAAAAAGTCACGAAAACAAGAATTAAAACCGTAAATTTTAGGCCTAAAAAATTAATTCAACGACACGCTGCGCGTACGCAACGCGCGAGAGCTGGATCTAGCGCTTTTCGGGGAGAAAATCTAGCGGATATGTGTATCTAGCGGCTATCTAGCTTTTTCCTGGATGTTTTTCTAGCCTAGCGGCTATCTAGCTTTAATCAAGTAGCTTTTCTGTGATTTTTTACAATCTAGCCACTATCTAGCTTTTTTCGGTGACTATTTCGGGAGTCGGTTTCCCAGAGAATGTAAAATATTATAATAAGGAGAGTGGGTGATTTAGATAGGCTCGATAACTTGTAATTCGGTCTTGGTTCGAAACGAATGCATGTTTGAAACACGGTCTTCATTAATTCGCAGCAACAACAATTCAACTAGTTGCCAGGCAGGAATCAGGAACCAGGCAATTTTCAAAACTCTTTCCACAAAATAGTACTTCTCCGACACACCAAAAGCGCCAAGTGCTGCTAGTCAAAGTCAAGTGTGTGCGATAGAACGAGAAATAGAGATAGAGCTAGAGAGAGACAGAGATACAAATCAATCAATAATCAATGAATAACCACCGTACAATAGCCGCAGCCACATCATCATTGAGTGGTCGTCCGTCCAGTGTCGACTCCAATCGCTGCAGCACGACACGACCCACGTTCTCGCCCTCCTCCATCAGCATACGTGCGCAGCCTGATTATTATTATTATTATTATTATTGAGAAGCGCGATCCGTTATCGACGCGTGATAAGGGCTGGGGCGCCTCGTGCATATGCCAGCACAGAGACGCGGAACTACTATCGATTTATTGGTTTTTATAAATCAATATCACTAAATCTGTTACCGCCAATGTGGTCTGCTTGAAACGAGATTGTGACGGGTTGTAGTTACTTATTCATTCATTATTCCATCAAATATATATTTTCTGTTGTGCAACCACCGCACAATCATCATCGCGCGATATTTTACCATACATTGCCATAGCCTCGCAGTGCGAGGACTGACCCACTATAAAAGGTCCATTTTAGGCCACTTGATAAAAAATTAAGCTAATGTTTTTTAAGCGAAAATAACAAATTTTGTGAATCAACCCACCCTATTTCGAGAATTTACCCACTATATAAAAATAGACGGCGAGGGTACCAAAAATGTATGTATTTTACCATATACCAAACCACGTCCTACCGTACTCCCAGCAATCAACGACGATCTAACCGTATTACCCGTAACCGTAAATTACCGCAACCCACCCAGGATGACATCTTCGCAGCTGCTCTTCTGCACGATTTGCAGTTTCCTGAGATACTTGGCAATCCGAATCGATCCCTCGTCCTCCTCCTCCACTGTAGTCGCCCTCGACGATCCACCCAGCAACACCAGCACTGAACGTCACTGAAGAGGAGAGTGAATAATAGGTACGGTAGAATACAGTATATAGCACCATAATGAAGCAATCGTATCATATTTTCTACAGTAATCAAATTATCAGACTACAGTATACCTAATCAGACCACGGCATAGCTAATGAGGCTACAGTAACTCCTAATCGGTTAAAAAACAGTATACCTAAAGATACTACCGTAACCCAATCAGCCATACTACAGTAACCCCCCATTCAGCCACTACAGTATACCTCTGATCGACATTGAGCGCGTGTTTCTGCTCGAATATCGTGTACAGTAGCTTGGTCGATGACTCGAATCTCAGCAGTGGATGGATGTCGATCAGGATCTGCGGTAGCAGCGACACGAGCACCTGAAAATACGTATTATTGATTTTTTGTGGGCGTGGCTTATAAAGGGGCGGAGCCGCAAACCTCGTTGCCCAATCGATCCACGAATGCCGTCCACAGCGGCAGTGCCTCTTCACCCAGTGGTGTCGCGGCGCGAAGGACCATCATGAGTTTGGAAGCGATCTTGAACAACAAATATTAGAGTGACATCTATAGTTTATCTTTGATCTCTGATCGAAAATTGATCCAAGAATATTTTCACATTGACCCCCCCAATTGAAGACAGAGAAAAAATATCAAATTGGATCGAGGAAAATCAATAATTTTAAAAAAAATAAATCGATACCTCATCGATGAATTGCTGATCGAACATCGTTATCATCATTTCGATCGATCGAAGAACCTCAAAACGAAGCTCATACTGGTCATCCTCCATCAGTGAACGCCGTAGTGAGAGCAGATGGCCAAGATATTCACATCTGAGAGAGATAGAGAGATCAAAGATCAAAAATAAATTCCGATACAATATCCGGCTCGCCTTACTGTAGATCATGATGTAGAGTGAGTGCTAGGTATTTTTCAAATCATCATCAAGCTATCATAGACAGGCCACATATAGTATCTTGAACATAAAGAGTTCACAGATCACTGGTACCGTAACCAAGTCCCGCCCCTTACCGTATCCTTAGCATAAAAAGAACAAAGATCACCGATACCGTAACCAAGCCCCGCCCCTTACCGTATCTTGAGCATCGAAGTGAGCGAGCTGTCCTCGGCCACTCGGTTGATGTTAGCCAGAAGGAAGAGCGTCTTGTTGATGGCGAGTGTGCGCAGTACGAAGAGTGAACAGTGAAAACGACGAGCGTCGAGTAGATCACGCTGATAATTAACGATTGATTATTGAATGATTTTAGCTGATTATCAATAGATTATTGATTGATTACTACATTATCACATTATTATTATTCGCCCGCCAATTCATCGTTACTGCCCTGCTTACTTTCTTATTGACTTTGTGAATGGAGTGAAACATGATTCTACTAGGTAGAATCAATCCAACATTCACGACTCTTATGTGGTGTTACATTTTCAAAACGTGCGCACGGCGTGCATTTTTCTATAGTGTGTTACATTTTGAAACGTGCGCACGTTTTGAAAATGTAACACCACATAAGAATTTGTCTATGCGAAACGAAATTGTATATTTATTAAGTGCAGGAGAAATAAAATAATAATAATAATAATAATAATAATGCCAACAATAATAATAATACCAAGGAGACGCCAGCGTAGTCCTTGGACAGTTTGATGATGGCTTTATTGATTGATTTGGATGAATTCGTATTCGATACCAATCTCTCCATTATGCATGGCAGACATTCCTCGACCAGTGATCGAGGTTCACGATTCTAGGAAAAGATCAAAGATCAATATTTACGATTCTAGAACACGAACAAAGATCAATAATGTTCACGGTTCTAACAAAAGACCAAAGATCAATATTTTCTAGCAAAAAATTAATATTTTTTTAATTAAAAATCTAGTCAACAACATGTCTAGTTTAGCAATGGTATCAATCGTGTTTTACAGTCGCGCACAGTCGGAGAAAGGGCGCGGAAACCTCGAAGATCGTCTGTTCGCACACGTTTTCGTCCACCTGCAAGCCATTCCGTATCCATTGCTTATTATCAATCAATAATCATTAATCGATAATCAATAATCATTGAGCAATAATCGATAATCAATCAATACACAATGACATACCTTGAACGCATGTTGAACCTTCTTCATAACCTCGACAGAAGGCTTCATCGATACAATCACTTTGAATGTGCATCTGAAATGATTGAGACATTATTATTATTATTATTATTAACAGAGGGAGCGATCAACAGTAATTAATACGGTCTTCACATTTTTCTATCTTGCCCCCCCCCCCAACATTCGTGTTTCGTACACCCTATATTCAGATTAATCCCCTGCAAAAACTGATTAATTACCTTTTTTTTACTAATATAGTCGATAAGTAAAATAGATTACTTTTAAGATAAAATATTGTAAATATTAATATTAAAATACAATTCGCACATTATAAACGACCAAGCGAGAGCGGGATATACCACTTTAAATAGGATGTTAGGGCTGATCGGGAGATGGGTGGGTGCTGGTAAATCATTTGTAAAGGTACATGAAACATGAATGTGCCTGTCAAAAAAACTATTCTGCACTCACTGATATTCCTTTCTCACTTCCTCGTCCCGATCTGTGATCAACGAGAGTGAAGCGATTACCGCCTGGAACACAGTCGATAAACAATCAATCGATATTAAGGACCTACACCAACCAATAATCATTCGAGGCTACTGTAAGCATATCCAATCAATCGATAATAGTGAACAACACTAACCAATAATCAAGGCTACCGTACCTCTTCTAGAGTGATTATCGCATCCTTCACGCGACACAGCAGCGCGAACAGCACCGAGTAGGCATCTAAATATCATAGATAGACAGTAGTTATTATTATTTATTTTGATTTATAGTCGGAATAATACTCAAAATAGTGAAAACAAGACAGAAAAAAAAGATGAAAGAGCCCATCAGTTTCGTGTTTCGTTAAAGCCATCGGAATCTCTAAACAAAATAATCGATCGCAAGAACAAGTAAAATAATCATATTAATAATTTTATTCACATCAAGCGCTCATCGCTATGTTGTAATGGAGCGAGTAAAGTCAGCATAGTCATACTCATACAAGGTATAAGTTTTACGTTTCACGCCACAATTATAGCTACCAATGTCACTAAACAAAATAATCCGACTGCCACTGTCACATTTTGGTACAAAACTATTAATAATAATTTCTCAACAAACGAACCCAATCTATTCTGCATGGGACTAATATCTATTTTATAGATAATAATATGCTTATTTGTTTCAACTTATAGTGGGAATAATACTCAAAATACCCGGAAAAAGAACAGAAAAAAGCAGACGAGGTATACCTACATCCCATCACTTTCGCGTTTCATGCCATTATTAAAGAAAGCAATGTCGCTAAACAAAATAATTCGATAATAATCTTCTTAATTTTGATACAAATAATAATAATAATTTCTCAAGGAATCACTCCCATATTGATTTTTCCCTTCATTGTTACTGTTTCAATAGATGAATGAATAAATAAATAAATAAAAGGACGAACCCAATCTATTCTGTATGGGACTTCCTCTTATCGATGCATCCTGAAACACTCTCACGAGTAATTGACAGAATGAAGAAGGTAGAGTGATGGCACGACCCGTCGTCACTCCAGATGACAGCAGACGATCGCATGCCTGCAAATATTGGTGCGTTAACGAGCCCACTTTAGGCTCCAGAATAACAGTAGAGATGGTCTCTGGCTATTCAGTGGGACAGACACTCCAGCGCAAGTGACATACTAAAAATAAATAAATAACATCCTTCCTTCAACTATAATATTTTGCTCTTCCACAACATGATTAGATAAAATATTCCCATAGAACTTGAACATTTATTAGTAGGCCTCGCCTATTTCAACAATCTAAGTAAGCTCCACCCACCTTGCTCCATATAAGCCACGCCCATCTCAACAACCTAGGCTCCGCCTCCATATAAGCTAGATAGCTAGCTAGCTAGCTAGCTAGACCACCCACCTCGCATTCACCGTCGCTCGTATGCTTCCTGTTGTTGTCGCTCTCGACCAGCGCACACAGCGAGTCGGCGATGGCCCGAAGAACCACTTCGATGTGGAATGGTGAATTCTGAGAATGAATCAATCAATAATCCGAATAAATTAATCAATAAATCAATACAAAACAAGAAATTTATGTATGTGCAAGCACTGTTTTCTTATTCTCTGTGTCAATAGCTAATAACTGGGAGGAATCTACGCTCGCTGTGATTCACATATTCCTACCAAATCAATCGAAAAAAGTGATATTCGTTCGAATTTGCGTTTGCTTGAAGAAATACTTACTATATTGATATTATTGTTAATATAAATATAAACATTATTATTATTATCATTATTATTATTTATTATTATTATTATTATTACCTCTACATTATCGACATGAATCAACTCGATGAGCATCGAGAGCGTCTTCTCGAATGCGGCTGGCTCAACTGAGGCGACGAACGACGACAGACACTCCAGGGCGGCATGCACGATGCTGATCTGATTATGAGATATACCGTAAGATATAGCACTCGACAATACCGTAACCTACAGCAATCGATACTATCGTAACCCACAGTACTCGACAATACCAGAACCTACAGTATCGACAATACCGTAAGCTACAGTAATCGACAATACAGTAACCACTTCATACCCAAAAATACTCACAGGAGCAACTGTTAACTATGGATACAGTAGACAAAACATGTCATGCTCTACAGTAGCCCACTGTGGGCTACTGTAGAGTCCACATCGACCGTAATATCTGCTCTACAGTAACCCATTCAACTGGTCTATCGTATCCGGGTACTGGTACCGTACTCACCGAATCGGGCGAAGGCGCACTTCTGGATGGGGTGAACTTGAGTGCGTATCCGAATATGGCACGTCTCCATTCCGAGAAACGCGCTCGTTGAAGTGAAGACAGAGGAGCGAGAGTGGCCACACGAATTCCGATTGAGTGTACTGTAATCAGTGGAATATTGATTGATAATCCAAGGGAATATTGATTGATTAGATAAGACGATTACAACATCCCCGCTCCCCGCCGGCAGCAACACACATGAAATTAATGTGCCATCTTCAAAATGGCATGTAACGAAACATAGACGTCGATAGAGGAGGGGGTGCTCTGTAGAATTAGAGCTTTCGAAAATTGGGTGGAACGTCCCGTGTAAAAATTACGTTTAGGTGAAATGTAACACCGCATTACGTTTATGTGTGCTCCGCATAAATACATTGTTATAGTGCTCAAATTAAAATTCCTGACCCCGTTTAATGTGAAAAGAAGAATCCAATACACATACCATTCTTATACAGGAATAAATTATTTGATTTGATTTGAAAATTAGATCGATGGATATGTCCTTCTCCACGTTGAAAAAAAAACTGTTATAGTCTCGCACAAATAATAATAATCATGTACCAGTACAATCATGCTCCTAACAGCCCTCACCTAGTCGCGTTGATGCTATGATCTCTGCGTGAAACATGAACACAACAGTTGCTCAACACCACACTTGGATCAGGGTTGATTCAAACAATTTCCCAGGTGCTTTTTACATTTCATAATATACCACGCTAGGGTAAGGTATTTGCCGAGTCCAAGGAACGAACATCACTAGTTTCGTGAATTATCATTCGATTATTTCGTGCAAGTTTCTAATTCGGTGATCATCTTGAATGGAGAAGATAATCTTGAGGAATAACGTAAAAGAAGATCCCCCTCCTGTTTTGCAGTCTCAGCATACCAAAGCATCTGATGCATTGTAATCTCTCTGAAGAAGGACAGGGGCCACCTCCCATACGACCTCTGCAGGGTCCCACATATCCTGGGGGATATGAAACCCGCCCACATATGTTTCTTTTCTATTATACCGTAATCAAAGAAATCCTGGATCAGTCGTACTATCTCTCTCTCTCTCTCTTATTCCTAACAATAACTCATAAGTATTGTATGCTACGATCAAGTAATCGCAGCCCTCTTTCTTACATCCTGACTTTATCATATTTTTTAAAACATTTAATTATGAATCTTAAAATACCCTCCGAGGTCAGATAAATGTATCATTATTATTACTATTATTATTATTATTATTATTATTATTATTATTATCATTATTACAGTATCCCCCTGTCACCTCTCACCACAGGCTCTTTTGACGATCTTCGCGAGAGGAAACAACTCCATGAGCAGCGGCAGCGAGTGGTAGTGACGTTTCGCGTTCATCTGAAGCTCCAACTCCTGAATTCAAATCAATCAATCAATCGATATTTAATCCATGATCTACCGTAACCGTCAATCAATCGATATTCAATCTAAGATCTAACGTAATCAAATCAACTGATAATCAATCCGTGATCTACCGTAATCATCAATCAATAATCAACAGCGATCCACCCTAATCATATCAATCTATGATCTATAGCAATAGTCAATCAATAATCAACAGAGATCCACCGTAATCTTAAATCAATATATGATCTTCACTAATCCACAGTGATCAAATCAATCGATAATCAAGCTAAGTTCTACAGTAACCGTCATTGTACCGTACCACGGGAAGCCAGGGCAGTGAGAGGACGGCCACTGCGGACTCCTGCTTCCACTGGGGAACTGGCAGCATTTGCGCGACCAGTTCGATTAGAGCCTCAATTGTGTATTCATTAATTAAATATTATTCAATATTAATATTAACATAAAATTAATTAATTAATTAAATACTATTAATCAACGAGATAAGACAATCAAAGTTGGAGATGTAGTCGCTGCGCAAGTTCACCAGGCCACTATACCAAAGAGCAGAGAAATCAAATTCCTTCTCTTCTCGAAAGTTTCTCATCGGATAGAGTGCGCAGAAAAAGCATGCGAAATGAAGAGATCGTTAGTCTCTTCAATGAACTACTTCTCATTCTCAATATATTTGATGTAATAAATAACTAAATCAACAAGAATGAAGAAGACCATCCCTCAAAGACGGAAGAAAAAGAAAATGCACGAGCCCCTGTCATTTACTCTTACTCTTCGGCACAAAGTGTTGCTAAGTTCAATCATATTGTAATGTACTGTATTACTCTCACTTTCAGGAAAAACTAAAAATCGATTAAATACAATTGATAAGTACACACCTTGAGTACGATGGCTCCCTGTTCGGGCGTCATCGATTCTACCGATCGGATATACTAAAATCATCATTATCATTACTTCATTATACCATTCCGTGTTTTATTTATTTTATTTTTGAATACGTATAAATAACTATTATCTCTGTTACAACAAGAGAATACTGTAGAAGTGGCCGTGGGTGTGGGATACTCTCTCCAAATCATTAATCAATAAATCAATGCATACTGTAGACATTAAATTAATGTAATTAATCAATAAATCAATGTATACTGTAGATATTAAATTAAGCGAAAAATCAATAAATGAAAGTATACTGTAGGCATTGAACTAAACCATAAATCAATAAATCAATACTACACTCCAACCTCTAGGATCTGCGATTCGCTGGGCAGAATCTTCTCGATGAGGGTCATGGTCGACGCGGACTTGGGCTGACCGCAGTGATTGGTTGATGAAGTCAGAGAGGATATGACCAGCTGACGCGTGCGCAGCGCGGCTGCGATGCGGCTGCCCGAGGCGGACTGTGTCGACGAGATCGAACCGGCCGTAGTGTCTGCGATCCATGTTGCGTTGTCGCTAAAGAAGAGAAGAAATCAATAATCAGCAAATAATACCGTACCCACCACTTCATCGTAAATCGGAAAAATCGATAATACCGTATCCCTGCACGACAATAAATCAATACTACCGTACCTCGTTGCCTGCACATCATCAACGAACAGCAGGAGACCGAATCCAGCCGCGATCATTTCCTCCACACATCGAGAAGACGATGATGACGATGATTTAGCGAGAAGAATGCTCACGACTTTCTGTAATCGATAACCTACAGAAATTTTAAAAAAATCAATAACCTACAAGCTACCGTAATCAAAAATCAATAATCGACAAGCTACCGTAATCAAAAATTAATAATCGACAAGCTACCGAAAGAAAACATGAAAGAGATGGACCGTTGTGTCCTAGTAGAGTCCCCTTTCCTCCCTGCCCCATTCGTAAATCCACCTTTATATTTTCAACTCTTTTCACCCGTCATATTTATGTCTCTCGTTTTGTGTATTGTTGCTAAAATATATAAAATCGCCAATAAACGGTCGAAAATAATACACTATACCCGTACTGACACCGCAACCAACGATCCAACAAGATCTATACCGTACTCTTGCATATATACTGTAATCAACCATTGCTTGCTACCGTACCTTGACGGCACCTTCAAGAGGGCGAAGTTGTGCCGCCAGCGTCTTGGCGGCGTCAACGGGGATCGACGCGAGAAGACGACAGATGGAGGCAGCGAATGACAACAAATCCATTCCTGAATCAATCTGATCTGTATAGGTGTCCATGAACAGTGGTAAACCGTTAGCCGGCAAACGTGACGTCACAAGCGTAGACGGAGGCGTTTGACTGAAATCCACCCCTACGCCTATGTCGTAACGTTTTTCGGGAAACGGTTTGCCATCGTTCATGGAATCGGCACCATGACAACTCAATAAGCAAAGCTACTATCTATCACCTACTATGTGGCTAGCTAGTCAATGTCATGCTTTGTAGTGAAAATTTCCAAAAGTCATACTTTTGTCGAATGTCAATCTACATCCGATCAATAAAATTAAAGTGCTACCGTACTCACGCAGTTGTTCGGTCAGAAACTTTAAAAGATCAAAGATCAATATTATAGAAATCAAATATCAATTAGAAGAGTCGAATTACCAAGTCGTTATTTTATCGATTAATAGATTAGATTAGATTAATAGATCAATATATATATATATATATATATATTAATATTAAAATAGACAAACAATACCTTCACTATGGTGATGCAAGAATCACGCAGCTTGCCTATCGCCTCCAGCTCTGGCATTGTTGGAGTATGAATCTGAGATGTCAAAGATCAAAGGTCAGAAATCATAGATCAAAGATCAGCGTGTACCTTGAGCAGCGCCATGACATAGTCTACGACCACTCTGACCACTTCGGTCGTGCCCATTTCCAGATGCAGCAGACGGTACATCATTTGGATGGCGGACTCCAAAAAGAAAGGGATACGGTCTCTCCTGGGTACTATAGATTTGAGCAGGCAAACAAATCGATAACGTACATGCTGCGCCCGCACACACTGTTTCTTGGCCAGATGGAAGAGGCACTGCCACAGCTTGAGCTGGTATCGGGCGTCCATTGCGGATAAGTCAAAGTTGTGCACGACCATGAGAACGCTGCAAGAGTACGGTATATCAGGGATATGGTCAGAGAGCACTGTATAGCAGGAATATGGTGAGAGTACTGTATATCAGGGATTTTGTGAGAGATTACTGTATACCAGGGATATGGTGAGAGAGTACTGTAACACTAACATTACACGCTTCAGGCCAAATTTATCACTTCTTTCAATGCATGAATACGGCCAGGGTACAGTACTGCCAGAGTACTGTACGAGCATAGAGTCACCGTACTCCCACCAGACATGATCTATGGTTATCCCATGGGGTAGACCCACCCGCAAAAATTCGCTTTTCATGGGTACCCACCCGCAAAATTGGACCATAAATTGACGATTTTCTTGAAATTTTCACGATTTTGGGGTACCCACATGCGTTTTTATCTCAAATCGGGTTACCCACACGCGTTTTTGACCCAAAATCTAGGTACCCACACACATTTGAAGGGTCTGGGATATCGATAGACCATTACTGACTCCCACCATGCGTTGCTATCGTGAACTGAGCCACACGTACACTATGGAATGTATGATGGCGGTGTCGCCACCTTTGAGTGTCCCTATGGCGAATTCGAATGAATACTTCGGCGGAGCATCCGGCTTCGACAGTCGAAACGTCGTCGAACCCTCGATCATACCTGAACAACACGATCAATAAATCAATAAACCAATCAATAGATCGATCAAGCAACTTTATTTTTATTCCCTCAGCGTGCAAATCTTTAAATGGGACATTGCATGTTTTCGGAAGCATATGTGGTCGACCATTGCCGCTGGAAATTAAAATAGGGTGGGTCGGAGGCAGGAAATATAGCATTTAAAATAATAATTTTTGGGTATTTTATTTTCTTGAGTAATTTTTGATAAAATCGGGTGGGTTGGGTGCCAAAATCGGATGCGTCTTGTCGCTAGCGGCAATGCCGCCCACGTATGTGGGGAAGGAGTGTCAAATCGGGTTTGGGTGGGGTGACGTCGGCGTAAGGGTAAATTGTGACGGATCAGAGATGGTATAGCGGTATCGGAGCCATATTACAGTATTCTCACGTCGTCGCAAAATAGCATCACAGTATCCGTAGAACAGTACAAATTTCGGCACAACAGTATTCTTACATTTCGAAGTTACGGTAAGTTACAGTACCTTTCATTTGATCGATTAGCGCGAGCAGTAGATCGGTGGCTTCATCTTTGGTCATAAGATTAACGAGGGGAATCGTCAGCGCGTTGATCTCCGCGCTCATCTTGTAAGACTATCTAAAGAAAGAATGATTAAAAGAAACAAATATTGAAAGAATAAATATTATTATTATTATTATTATTATTATTTCCAAAATGTTACATGGTGTTACAAAATGTTACATATTATATTTCGATTTTGATTATTGTAATTATGTATACTTTATTTTAGATGATTTTTCCCCATCATGTTCTAGCGAATGTATTTAAACGGGTTTCATTAATGTACAATTAAAGCGTTGTATTAAACAAAATAAAACCACGTACCCGCCCAGTCAAGAACTGCAACAGTTTGGACAGAGCCCATCGAATCCAGGCTGAAAAATATATATATGAATACTGTATCATACATTGCCATACCCTCGCAGTGCGAGGATTGACCCACTATATAAGGCCCTTTTTAGGCCACTTGATAAAATAAGGAAGCTAAAAATGACGATTTTTAAGCGAAAACATCGAATTTTGTGAATCAACCCACCCTACTTCGAGAATTGGCCCACTATATAAAAATAAACGGCGAGGGTACCGAAAATGTATGATACTGTATCAATGAATAATAAATCGATAAATCGATAAAACAATACTCAAATCAACGTCAAACAATAAACCTATATTCAAATCAATACTTTACCTGTCAATATCGGATTGTTCTTGCCGGCCTCTTCCAGACATTGAATGATGAAACGGAGTTGACTGCTGGAAACAAATCAATCAATCAACAAACTATATTCCTTCAAAAACGTTGATATCTTTAACTAACACATAGTATAGAAACCCAGCTGGGATAGCCAACATACATTGCCATATCCTCGCAGTGCGAGGATTGACCCACTATATAACGCCATTTTAGGGCACTTGATAAAAAATTAAGCTAAAAATGACGATTTTTAAGCGAAAATAACGAATTCTGTGAATCAACCCACCCTATTTCGAGAATTGACCCCCCCCCCCCCAAAAAGAAACGGCGAGGATACCGAAAATATTTATATGTTTATTTATATTTATATGTTATTTATATATTTATCACGGGTCTCCGGTAAAAATGTATGAACTAGGAAATTGTTTTTCTCTCGGATTTCGATGAAAGTCGATTGGTGGATGTGGTTGGGGGTCATGAGAAGGCCTATCGACTTGATTTGGCCAAAATCGCAGATTATCGATTTTTTGTGATCTACCAGCGAAATTGCCCTAACTCGGTTCATTTTCATCTTACAGAGACCGGAAAGGTGTCATTCGAATCGTATTAGTATGCTCTCCAAAACGGTTTTTGGAACACAATGGCGGAAAACCCGTCTTCAATGTGTTTCACCCGAAAAACTGATTTTTTGACTACAAAAGTGTGTGTTTCTCGAAAATTTCTCAGAAACACAATGAATTTTATTGCACCAATGGACTCGCCGTACCTGATATAGGGTACGCATGTAGTTCATTTGACTTATCTCTGGCTTCCCGATATCGGAATACTAAGTACTCCCGGACTTAGTCATTTTTCTGAGAAAAATGGCTTTTTCGACCATAAATCGCTTCAAATGGTCCCAGAAACTAGAAAAAAAAAATCAGTTTTTCGGGTGAAACACATTGAAGACGGGTTTTCCGCCATTGTGTTCCAAAAACCGTTTTGGAGAGCATACTAATACGATTCGAATGACACCTTTCCGGTCTCTGTAAGATGAAAATGAACCGAGTTATGGCAATTTCGCTGGTAGATCACAAAAAATCGATAATCTGCGATTTTGGCCAAATCAAGTCGATAGGCCTTCTCATGACCCCCAACCACATCCACCAATCGACTTTCATCGAAATCCGAAAGAAAAAATTTTTCCTAGTAGCCACGGGGGAGATTTTGATATACTTTTACAGGAGACCCGTGTTATATGTTAGATGTTTTGTGAAGGACGTTCATCTCCGGTAAATACAAAAATAAAATATAATAATATTAAAAATACAAAAAATGCGAACCTATTAGCGGAGGCCTCAAAGTCGTCCCTGCTAGAATCGTGCTTGATGAGTAGATCGTACTTTCGATCGATAATGCTAGTAGCCAGATTGATTATGGTCGTGCATATTCTGGAACGTATCGATTAGCACCAAATTATATAGACCACTTCAAATAGTTCCCTACTAACGAATATGACGTATAGATAGCCAGGCACAATTGCATGACGTTTGATAAAATTGTTCGAACATTCATACATCTTACGTATTGTTACTTGAACAACACTCAAACATATATTTCTGTGTATGCATAATGATCAAGATACACGAACGTCACTATTATCTTTGGTATGAAATAAATAAATAAATAAGTAAAAATAATAAATTAATTTACAGAAATGCTCTTACTGTGTCCTATTCTCCTTATCACTGGACGATCTCAACTTCTCAATCTCATTGCACAATTGATCGGAATCTTTGGAATCTTCGACGAACAGCTTGTGTATTCCATTATCATTCTTGCCTGAAACGCACATAACTGATGAATAAATAAATAAATATATTAATATAAAGTAAGCACGTACCGCCGCCCGCTGCTGCCCTTTTCACACCTCGATGAGGTATGCCTACGGGCACGCGGAAGGACATCCGAGCTCCCTTCGGCACTAATCCAAGCTCCCTTCGGCACTAACAAATACTGAAAACAGTTTTTACAACGATTTAAATAAACATTTTTAAAACTAAACTCGGACAAAGCAAGCAAAAGTCAAATGCGGCAAACCTTCCCGCGTTGAGCTTACTGTAGGATTTTGCTATCATGAACTAACTTTTTTGCAATGTGAACAAATTGATACATATTATTAAATATTTATTTCAAACAAATTAGTATATATTATGACTCATGATCTGTATAATGGCTTGTTATTTAGCATCACATTGATTTTATTCCATTGAGATGTGGTTTAACGCAAAGAAATAATTTTTAAAAGCAATGTTTAGCAACAATCTCTCAATCAGATTTCTCCAACTTGGTTTGGATAAGTCAGTTAATTTCAATAATTGCAAGTATTAATTCGTACAGGTTTTCCTAGTCGATATCTTTGTCTCGATGATTCTCGACGTATCTGCATTTTCCAGACCATTTATTTTGTAAGTAGTCGATTCATGAAAAAATACTATAGCTTCAATCCATAACTAAGATCAATCAAAGATCACGGAAATACAGTACCGTGCAAAAGTCTGGCCCCAAAATTTGAATCGCTATAACTGTTTTCGTTCTTGGCCGATCAGCCTCCGGTTTGTTTTATTAAATAGTGTAACAATTGTAGAAAATTTTTATGTTATTGATTATTACCTACGATGATGAAATTATTTCATCATTCTTGAAATGCTGAGGTGTGATCGTAAAAATAGATTTATTCTCAGGTAGATTTTTTCTATTAGTCCAATTCTTTTATGAGTAACCAACAACTATCGCTGAACGTTTTAAGCTGTTAACCACGTTGCTTGCATATCGCTCCTAAGAATTAGCTAATTTCGCCTGACCCATCAAAAATTCGTAAAAATGTCATAACTCAGTCTGTAGTTGAGCTACGGGCCTCAGATTTAACAAGTATTATGACATGGCCATAGGGCGCCACCATGTCAATTTCAGAAGGATTCCGCTTCTTGAAGAGAAAATTCGAAAAAATTCCCATACCATATTTTGGGCATATGGTATTTCCCGGCCGCTATTTCTAAAAATCTAAAAATCTGGTATGATGTGCCCAAACATCTACCTAACGCATCTACGAAGTGGCGAGATTACAGGAGTTCAATTACTACTTTGCCCATAAAAATACCATGGACCGTCAAAGTGGAATTTTGCGAGAAAAGAGACAGATAAAAAAGGTAGAATGTCCAATAGTGGAACTAAATTGAGGATACTTGTAGGAAATGTGCTTACTAAACACTTGGTTGAAAATCCGATCGAAATTGATATGAAATACTGGGTTATTGACCCGTAATAATTCTCCATAACGAACGAAATTATGTTCCGTCTACTTTGACTGTCAAGGCTATTTTTATGGGCAAAGTCGTAATTGAACTCGTGTAATCTTGCCACTTTGTAGATGTGTTAGGTAGATGTTTGGGCACATCATACCAAATTTTTAGATTTTTAGAAAAACCGGCTGGGAAATACCGTATGCCCAAAATATTATATGGAATTTTTTTCGAATTTTCTCTTCAAGAAGCAGAATCCAGATATACTTCTTGAATCTGAGGCCCGTAGCTCAACTACAGACTGAGTTATGACATTTTTACGAAATTTTGATGGGTCAGGCGAAATTAGCTAATTCTTAGGAGCGATATGCAAGCAACGTGGTTAACGGCTTAAAGATGGAGGCCCTCGAATGTCTATGCAAATGTATAACATATCTATTATGCAAGAGACAACTTATATGCAAGAAATTAGCACGACCATTCATCAATCCCATAGCGCAGTGGTAACAGTGCTCACTAGTAAGCGTAACGTCGCGGGTTCGAAACCTATTGCTGAACTTTCCTATTTTCAAAATTTCGCGCCTTTGCCTGTACATCAAGCATGGATTCATTCATGATTCTAGCGATCAATAAGCTAAATTAGCATAAACTAATTTATGTGAGGTAAGCAGAATATCTTTTGCTATCTTTCTGTCTTCACAGTTTGTTCACGAAAATATTGCCCGGACACCACCTTTAAAACGTTCACCGATAGTTGTTGGTTCCTCATAAAAGAATTGGACTAATAGAAAAAAATCTACCTGAGAATAAACCTATTTTTACGATCTCACCTCGGCATTTCAAGAATGATGAAATAATTTCATCATCGTAGGTAATAATCAATAACATAAAAATTTTCTCCAATGGTTACACTATTTAATAAAACAAAACCGGGCCAAGAAAGAAAAAAGTTATAGCGATTCATATTTTGGGGCCAGAGTTTTGCACGGTACTGTACATGATAATAATAATAATAATAATAATAATAATAATAATAATAATAATAATAATAATAATAATAATAATAATAATAATAATAATAATAATAATAATAATAATAATAATAATAATAATAATAATAATAATAATAATAATAATAATAATAATAATAATAATAATAATAATAATAATAATAATAATAATAATAATAATAATAATAATAATATTTAAAAAAATGGCGAACCATATTTTACCCCGTAAAAATTGGCGAACTATATCTTACCCTGTAAAAAATGGCAATAATTTTGTTATTGCGACCTGCCAATTTTGCACCGATCATTTTTGGTTGCCCTCATTTCGACAAATTTGACACTTGCTGACATTCTGGCATAACTGTTTTCAATATTTATTGTCAACTTTAACATGTGATTTTCTGGCATGCCCATGCCATGCCATTTATGCACCTTGATTATTTGCCACATTTCAAAATGTAGACGTCATCACCTTATAGCCAATTTTTCACCCGTAACATTTGTCAACATTCCTCTACCCTAATAATTGCCAAATTTTCATCCGCCTATTATGCCATTTCTGATCTTTTTTTCCGCCATATTTTCACTGTTCAAATTTGGAGATAAATTATTTTTATCAATCTACCAATAATACACGCGTAATATATGGCACGAGCATTTGCCACATTTACAGCCGTAAAAAATGGCAGAAAAAGTGCCAAGTCAATATTTTTCGGTGCGCTTATCTCTTATATCAATATATCATTATCATCATGATATATTGATATTTATCACACATTATCACTAACTACTCAAACGCAACACATACAGTGATTGCTATATAAGTGATTCGTTTCAGGTGTCTGGCGACTCTTCACTCTTCACTCCCATTTTTCAAACCGTTTATATTATTAATTTAATAACCAAGCACAACACTAACAATAGTCATTATGTTTGCATAATTCATGCCAACATGAAATGAGACAAGATCTTTCATTCTATTCACTTCATTCTTTCACTATCATGACTACCCTACCGGACGGCCTCACCTATCCTTCCAATATCTCTGGCAACATCAGAGCGGGGAGGAAGATGATCAAAGCGGGTAAGAGATCAAAGATCAAAGATCAAAGATCAATGTAACCTTCATACTTGCAGAACCCCTAGAGCCTATGGCAATTGAACCTAAGGACATGCTCCGACGTATACTCTCATTAGGGAAGGATGATAGAGTTCTCACCAAGGAGGTTTCCGAAGGGGAAATTATGGGTTTTCTAAGTAAGAACAAAGATCAAAGATCAAAGATCAAAGATCACTTTAGACCTTGTTCGGCAACATTACATGGACGGACCATCACTCGTGGAGATTGAACCTCCAGTCAACATCTGTGGAGACATTCATGGCCAATTCGGCGATCTAATTCGTCTCTTCAATAAGGTCAGATAATAATAATAAATTTATGCATTTTACAACAAAAAAAACGGTAAATAATAATAGATAAGTATATTAAATAGATTGATAATTTACACATAATAACACTACGAAATGAGGAGTTTGAATAATGAGCAAGGGGTTGTCGGGATACGCCAGATATCTTGTAAATTTATCTTAGATTGGCAATGATCGGTGTTACATTTGCCGGCACTACTTCAGAATAGGGTACCAGTCCAGAGTAATAGTATAAATGTCTAATGTAAACGTCCTCGTAAACTCAGCTGGACGCACATTTTGAGCGGGATTTTGGTATAAATGCAATGTAATAGTTGTGAACAATATATTTCTGCTAAAATTTCGTCCGAAATTTACACTCCGCAAATCTTGTGGACGTCTCCGTCGTAAGTCTAACACCGCATAAAGGCTCATCTCCGAGCTCGTTAACCGAGATACAAAATCGATGTTATTTTTTTTTCAAGATATCTTGGTGGTTTTTTTTTCAAACTTGAAAATAGATCAATTATTTGATGTTTAGGGAGGATTTCCAAGTAGAACCAACTATCTGTTCCTTGGTGATTATGTGGACAGGGGCACGCACAATCTGGAGACGATCCTACTCTTGTTCAGCTATGCCGTACGTATCATATAGGGCAGCGTATTTGAAAATTTCTGCAATTCTTGTCAAGCAAAAAAATGGCAAAATCATTCCTCCCTTTCTTCTCGACTTTTTTCTCTTCCCGATCTTCTGCGTGTGATGAATACCGCAAAAAAAGTGAAGAATGATCCTGTCATTTTTTTTGCTTGACAAGAATTGCAAAAAATTTCAAATGCTCTGTCCGATATCATCATCACCCCCCTGACTCCGCCCCCTTTGCAGCTACTGTATCCGGATAATTTCTTTCTTCTGAGAGGCAATCACGAGCTTCTTCACGTGAATTCAGTCAGAGTCGATTATTTTCTCATCTTTGATAGTTGATCTTTGATCTTTGAAGGTTTACGGTTTCTACGAGGAGTGCAATCGCCGCTACTCTCCAAGAATATGGCTGTATTTTCAGGTTTTCTAAAGCAAAAAATTAAAGATCAAAGATTAAAGATCCAAATTCAGGACACATTCGTTTACATGCCTGTGGTAGGCCTCGTGGGTGGTCGTATATTGTGCATGCATGGTGGAATCTCGGATAAGATCGAAAGTATCGATCAACTGAGAAAGATTGAACGGTATGAGGTATTCGGTGACTTGACATTGCTCATTCATACCGTATTCAGACCCATCTATAGCCCGAAGGACAACATCATTGTAGATCTTCTATGGGCTGATCCTTTATCTGGAATTGATTGTACAGTTGTAAGATTTTTTGCGTAATTTGAAACTCGTCTAATGCAGTGTTCAGAACTTGGAAAATGCACGAAAATGCGGAAAATGCTGTTCAGAAGTTCAGCCGGAAAATGCTCTGAAAATGCTCATTTTCGAGGATGTTAAGCAAATTGTAATGGTTTTTTTGATTAATATCAAGGTTTATTGGTTGCAAACAGTGTTATGGACGCATTTTATTGATGATAAGTGATAATTTTAAATATGGACTCGCTAGGTTGATTTTTCGCAGCATTTTCGTTGATTTTCGGCTTAAAGTGCTCAAAAAAGGATCATACGATATTTATTTTAGCAGCATACTTTTTAAATGACCTAAGTTAGCTGTTTTCCATGAAACAACGAGGTTCAACGCTTTTAAAGTGTATAAAACCATCTTTTTCGATCCAAAATCGAGCATTTTCGAGCATTTTCCACCTGAACTTTTGAACAGCATTTTCCGCATTTTCTTGCATTTTACAAGTTCTGAACACAGCATTAATGCCGCGAAAGAGCTCAAACTTTATTTCAATTTCTTTTTTTTTCAAATTTCTTTCAGAGAGTTCTTTTAATCATATTTATATAATCATTCATTTGTTTTCGAAATCCATTGAAGAAGGGAGGAAGGTAGAAGAGAGTTGAAAATGTCCTGGGCTAAAAAAAAACAGAGAGCCCAAATCGTAGTATCGTTGTTCTACAGTTTAAAACACATTTATCAAGAGTAGGACTCTGAATGTGCATGGGCAAAAGCTCTTCTTACTTCCGACAGTCCCAGAACACTGACGTTGATTTTCATATGCGCGTCTTCGATTTTACAAATCCGAGAAGATCTACAGGAAGTTTGGAGATGAGGGAAGAAGTTGGCTTTCCATGCTCACTGCCACGGTGACCCCCCCCCCCCCCCAGGGATTCTTGATGCTCAGAGCAAAATGAACGGCGACCGCTAAAGATAACTGACACAAACGAGAATGAGTATCGTTCTCGTTTGTGTCAGTAATATCTTACATTATTAATGCCCTTATAGCGCGTGTAGCTTATTGTTAGTGGTTAGTAGTCAGCGCTTGTAACTGCGGCGGGTTCGATTCCCCTTCGATTTTCATTTAATACTTGTAGCCAAGTATCCGTGGAGCGGGCATCAATTTTGGAGAGACGGACGTGAAGAAGTTCTGCAATAGGCTTGGATTGGATTTGGTGAGCGGGGATATTTTGGGTTACTGTAGATTACTGTAGATTACTGTAGAGTACTGTAAATTATTGTAGATTAGTGTGGATTACTGTAGATTACTGTAGATGGCTGTAGATTTCTGTAGATTACTTTAACGTGATGAAGACCGGTAACATTTCCAGATTGCTCGCGGTCACCAGGTAGTACAAGATGGCTACGAATTCTTTGCTGATCGTCATCTGGTAAGATACAGTAACCAACGTACCGTAATGTATTACAGTAACCAACATACCGTAATCCATTACAGTAGCAAACATTCCGAAATCTTTTACCTTATTGAATGCAACTTCAGGTGACGATATTCTCGGCGCCTTACTATCAGGCAATGTACACTAATGCTGCAGCTATGATGGTACGAGAGTACTGTATGGACTTTATCCGGGAGATTACGGTACCTGTTAATCGTGTTATCGATTGATTTTCAGTCAGTCGACAAAGACCTTCGTTGTTCGTTCATCGTGATGAGACCCACGCACAAGGCCATCGCCTACGCACAAACTAAGGTTTGATCTTAGATCTTTGATCTTTGAACTTTTGCTCGTTTTCAGGAGATTATTACTGACAGACCGGTATATAAGGTCCATCAGCTTATCGATGTGAAGGCGGCCTTGAGCGCGGTTTCTCCTCCGAGAGAGGAAAAAGATGAGAAGAAGAAGAAGAAAAAAGGCTCCGATGAAGAGGACGACGAAAAAGAATTGTAATCAATCCATTCCTGTCCTGTACAACTATGTAAATGAAAGAGACCTTAACCAAATAAACTGATCCGTCTCTAACTGAGAGCAAATTGTACATATCAAATTTAGGCAGTATTTAGAGGAAGACTGATTCGGTTTTAGGTTCTAAACATTTAACCTCTACATTTACTGACGGCAAATTCTCTCATGTGAGGCATAGGTTGTCTGAGACAAAACAATTAGAGACAAAACAAAGGAGAAAACAGATACGTAATTAGTGTTGACCTTATAAAATACACTTGTTTATTTGGTACGAGAGTAGCCAGCCACAGCTACAATGTTTAGAGAGGGAATCCAAACGAGATAATAGGTAGATCAGAGAGAGCGAGTAAGGAAGGGAGAGTCAATCGATACTTCTTTCTCTGTTTAGCAGTCCGTAGCAAGGCAATTATACAAGTATATTTTATACGTACTATATAGATCGATGGACCTCCATCAACCTATACTAATTACGTATCTGTTCTCTCTCTCTCTCTCTGTGATGATGGTGAATAAGCCGAATAGTTTTGAAAAATTAAGATCTGTCTCTTGCTCACAATTCGATGGCTTCACGAAGACCCCGCGTTTGACAAAGATCTTCAATGTTATACGGCCGTGAAAATGGAAAAATTTGTAAATAATTGCCTGATTATATCACTTTTAATAAGTCTTCATACGTGAATTTCACATGGTGAATGGTCATGATGAATGGTGTTGAATGGCTGACTTTTGTTTCGACGTTAGTAAAGTTTCCAATCTGTAGCTGCTGTCCGTATAAAAGCTACTTGAGGAAGGATAGATCAAAGATCAACATTTAGCCACATTCATTTAGTAGACAATAGTGAATGTAATTAGTTGATGTAGTTTGTGAGGTTGAATTTAGCAAATAAATTAATATAATCGAGTAAGATTAATAAAGAGATTTTTTCGTAACAAGACTGTTCGGGTAGAATGATATAAATTCACATGACTCTCGCTCTTCCTCTCCTCCACCAACCCCTCCCCTTCTTCTACTCCACTCGCACCTCTCCCCAGAGCGACTGCGCTCTCACCATAGCAAGCGCGCGATAGTCTCCGTCAACGAGCCCTGTGGTGTACTGGATAACGTGTCGGTCTTCGGATCGATGTGTCGATGGTTCGACCTCTGGAAAGAGCAATTGTCCCGAATTGTTCTTTTAGGCTTAGGCTTAGGCTTAGGCTTATTGGTAGGCTTATTCTTGACACGGTGCCAAGAATAAGCCTAGGAGTTGATATGGTGCAGGGGATAGTTGGCTCGGTGTCAAATTTGTCCCAAGGACTCCCACGACTCCCAAACTTTCTGCAACGGCGCTCGCGGTACTCGGGCACGCGACCGACAGACGACAAGAAAGTCGGCACCGTCGCGCAAATACCAAATTGTAAAAAAAAGTTGTCAAATTGATCTGACATTGATAAAACAAGTGCCAAGTGGTCGCCAGGGCGCCGGCGCCGGGGCAAAAATATACAAAAGTTGTCAGATCGTTCTGGTATTTATTAAACACATGCCAAATAGTCACCAAGGTGCCTAAACGCCGGCGCCGGCGCCTGAATATAAATTATACAAGAGTTGTCAAATCGATTGTGCATTGATAAAACAAGTTTTACCCCCTTTTATTCACCATAGTATTTATGAGAGTCATTATCATCATGTATCATTATGTTTCTCTCGTATTTTCTAATTGTTTCTCGTTGCGCTCTCGGGCGTAGATAAAATAAATATATAAGTGCCAAATGGTCAACCAGGCCCGTTGTCTGATGATGATTGCACCATGTGCGCCATCAGCCACTAATTTGTTTTTAGTTTGAGTCTATCTTTAATAGGGACAATTGGTCAGTAGATAAGAGGATCCACCAGAATAACACGGATTTTACGGTTGAAAGTAAGGTTATCACAGCAGAAAATCAATAATATATCAGCTATGGCTTTTGATACTCGATTGTAAAAAGCACGGCGGTTCAATGAAGAGAAATCCCTACATTTAACTTTGGCTTGAAGGCTCTTGCATTACGAAAAATCGGCAAAGTTGATTTGCACTGAGCGGGATTCGAACCTACGAGGTTCGGATCGCTAAACAAAAGCTCTATCCACTAAGCCATCTCGGCATGTCTCGCGAATCGTAAAACTCGATGATAGATCTAGTCAGAAGCGAGCGCCCAGATACACCGTAATCAACTTTCGCGCTGGGAGAACCTAGATGTTTTACTGCTTATCATCACTCAGTTTGCGATACTTTCTTTCTCAGGCAAGAGCTGCTTAGTTACTATCATTGAGCCGCCGTGGAAAGATCGATAAGAATGACTCTAAACAACCTGTTTCATCATTCCTGGCATCAAAAAGCTTCCTTGGATTACATTCTCAAAGCCATTAAAAATCAGCAAAAGTTTTGGGGCGGGCCGCGGTTCGAACCCACCCGATGTTTATCGAGATGCACATCTTTCCCTCGACACCACGAGTGCATTTGACATTGACATTAAATCAACTTTATCAGCTTTTTGTGGGTGTTTCGTATCTGGGTCGCCATAAATTCTCTCCATTCCGATCGATTGTGTCTCGCCATTTGCAAAAACTGTAGACCAGCTACCTTCACGAAATCCTCTTTTCGTCTCTTAACTGGGCTACCTTGTTTCCTCTTGCAACTGGGGGTCCAAATTGAGCACATTCAACGTCCACCAATCGTAACGAGAAAATCGATAACGAAAACCCGAATATTGAAGGCATGAACACGATTATCTTGATATGTATAGCCATATCAACTCAGTTTTCATTTTCAATGTCGCCGACACTTCTACTGCAGTGGATTGCAGTTGAAAACCGTTGTGATATGGCAATAAATAACAAGTTAGTCGTGTTCATGCCTTCAATATTCAGGTTTTCGTTATCGATATTCTCGAATACCAGAAGCTCGTGGCAAGTAGACTCGACGGATACCCAGTCAAAATTTTACACCGATTCCAGTGATATATGTCACTAATCATAAATCCATGGTGAGTTCTTATAATTAGCATTCCCTTGTTATAAGGTTTACATATTTCAACAATATATTGCTACGCGTAAAATTACGTGCAAGGTATCTCTTCAATGCTCACAACAAAATAATAAAACTGAATCGGACAACAACAACATAATAAATTATAATAGTACAGTACACACTATTGTTAATAGTAAATATAATAATACATTCGTATCGGGACTGCAGTATTTGAGAATGGGAATTCGAATATTCTTATCCGAATCCGCTCAACTCTTGTAAACTCTGCAAATCATATCTACATATGTAAGCCAGTAAACGGACAAAAATATTTTGACGGAACAAAAGATAACAACAAAAAAAAACAATTCAATTATTTTTGTCACGTTTTCGAGAAATTTCATTTTAAAGGTGGTGTCCGGGCAATATTTTCGTGAACAAACTGTGAAGACAGAAAGATAGCAAAAGTTATTCTGCATACCTTACATAAATTAGTTTATGCTAATTTAGCCTATTGATCGCTAGAATCATGAATGAATCCATGCTTGATGTACAGGCAAAGGCGCGAAATTTTGAAAATAGGAAAGTTCAGCAATTCGTCTTGGTATTCTTTTAACAATAATTATTTATTCTGAGATAAAATTGTGAAAAGTCACAACTGGAACAAGAAATAGAGATAAAATTCATTATGTATTCGTTGCGATTCAAACGAGCAAAATGGCGAAGCATATTCTTATTCTTTTCCTAATTCTTCATTCCATCGTATTAACGATATCGCTAACAAGGTAGCGATATCGCTGAATGTTTTGGGTACAGTGGTAGTTTAGGAGCTACTGGCAAATCTTGGAAAAAAGAATAATTATATCTGGGGTGATCTTAACTAGCCTAAATAATTCGGTGGGTATACATCCCATTGCTGTTGGAGAAGGTTCCGCTTTCGTTATCCAAACCAATTGTATTTAAAAAAATTTTTTTACCGTTATTGTAATTAATCATTATTTATACGTTTGCGAGAACAACGATACATAAAGAATAATAGAACGATAAAATTGCAGCAACAAAGGTCAACATGAAATAATGGCTAAAGCACGATGGTTGAAGAATTGTGGGGGTGTCTCTCTGAAGAATAAATCGTGTCAATTTTCACTCAGGGGAAACTGAACGTTATCCGGTTTCTGAGTTCAACAACGAGTCTTACCACTCTAGGAACGAAGCTAGTATGCCTGCAATGAAAAGTTTAACCTGGATTGGTAATTAAGACCGTAACTTGTGTAGTGTGGAGTACGCTTTTTTCACTTTGTGAGATCTCTCTCAACTGCCTTTATGCCAGGTTCTTAAGAGTAATATACCAAGATTGGAAATAAATAATACCAGAACCATAAAAATGAAGTTAAAGTTGTCCCGTTGTTTAAATAACACGAAGGAGATAACTCCTAGGCCTGTGATAATTAAGTCCAATTCAATCCTGAGGGAATAATCTCTACAGTTTAGTTTTTTTTTTCAAATATCTTCTTCGGATCTGCATGGCCGTGTGATATAATCATTACCAACTCCCCCTTTCGGTCGCTTTGGTGGGGGCTTACAAGGTTCGTGTGATCAGGACTGATTTGGCCGTGAAATTCAGTGAATTATCACTGGCCTAGCAGTGGTCTCTCTCACAAGGGAGCTCTGTGGTCTTGTCTTGGCCATATGAGAAGGCACTATCATGACTAGATTAAGTTCTCGATGGTGATTACGAATCTCTTTTTAGGGCTGCCTAGACGACCTGAGTTTCGAGAAAATCGATATTGAAATTCCCATGGTCAATTCGAAAATTTTCGGGGGATAGTACACAAACATTTCTGTTATGTATTGCTGTCGGCCCCCGTTGTCGTGTATTGTAGTGTGAGTGCACAAGGGTTTACTACTTAGGCTTTATTAGCAGACTAGGGAAATTACAGGTTAATACAGGACTAGAGAAGGGCACATCTCGTGTGCGAGGATCAAGGGAGAACTCATCTGGACTGATTGGGAATCTAGACATAAGAGTGGGCGGAGCCAGATACGAGAGAGCATTAGAGATAAAGGTAGAGTGGCGAGAGAGTGTGCGGATCAGAGAGACTGTAGTCTGATCGCGCACGTGCACGTATTTACATGATGACATATTCTAATCAATATGCATAGGGAATAGAGATGATCAATATACATAGGGAATAGGGTATCTACACAACACCTCCCCTCTAAGATGGAACATCTTATAGAACATGAAGTAGTGAACGAGAAAAAAAAACGATACAATAAATCAACAAGACCACTTCGTGGTAAGTCTTCTTCGTTGAATGAACATTGTGCTTCTTCGGAGCTTTTCTCGTTCGTGTTGATCATCTCAGGTGCGATTTACGTTGCTGTTGCATCGTAGATCTCGTCAGGCTTGCCCTGGATGCTGGTGAGTGCGTCGGTGATACGGTAGATGAGCGTGGCGGCGATACTGTAGTTGGTGCTTCCGTCGGCACTGTCGTTGTGACATCCTCATCCATGATGACCACATCATCATCGTTCACTATCTCAGGCACACCGAATGTGTCGATCAAGATATTCATAGATGTCTCTTCACTGTGAATCATTCATTCTCAATTGTTTCACATGTACTCTTTACGTTCGTAGATTCACATAGATCTCGAACATCATTGAACCTTTCCTTTTCAGCAAGGTCGCCATGACCCATTTCCACTGATCAGGACCAGAGTACTTCTAGGAGTAGACAACATATCCTCTGCAGGATTTCCTTCCTATGATATCACGATTTATGATCGACCTGATTGGTCATTTACTTTATGACCTTGAAGACTTCTTCAGTCTTCATACATGCTGCATGACTATCTTCTGTAGCCTTGACAAGCATATCATCGATCATCCTTACATGATCGGTCGATGGTCAGCTTCACTGTGACCTTGAAGACCTCTTGGAGCGTCTTCCATTATGGTGCATGACTCTTCCGTAGCCTCGGCACGCATATCATCGATCATCCTTACATGATCGGTATCATCGGTCATCTAACTCGTGACCTGTGAGACTTACATAGTCTTCATACGTGCTGCTTGACTCATCCGTAGTCTCGGCGCACACTATCAATCATCCTTACATGATCGACATCATTGGTCATCTAACTCGTGACCTGTGAGACTTACATAGTCTTCATTCGTGCTGCTCGACTATCTTCCATAGCCTTGGGTAGCACACTATCAATCATCCTTTCATGATCGACATCGTTGGTCATCTTCATTGTGACCGTGAAGACCTCTTGGAGCGTCTTCGCATATGCTGTTTCACTACCATGCGTAGTTTCAGCGAGCATTTCATAGATATCCGGTCTGGAGCTGTCGGCGCAGACTATCATGCAGTTGGCCGTTGAGCAATCGAGCAATCCGATTTGCTTCCACACCTCATCTGACGTGAGTGAGATGCTAGCTCCCTTATCGATTTGTAATCGATTTCCTGTGCTGACGCACATTGACACTGTAGTGTTGGTGTCACCTTTATCGACACGCATCATTTTGATCTCCTTCAGATCACCACTACCATATATACACACCTCAACCTTCTTGCCACATTTGCTGTAGGTCGTATCCTTGTGTCTTCCTCGACCGATATCCGAGTCTCTCCTCTTGATGAGTCAGCCGTACTGCTGCTCAAACTCTCAACTACCATCTGTAGTAGAGCTATCCTCTCATTCATTGAATGAATGACCTCCTTCTGTGATGTAATCAGCTCCTTGAGCATTCGTACTGTCTCTATAGCCATTGTACTGATTGTATTTCGATTGATGACGAAATCACAATTTCAATCGATTGGTGAGTTACTAAGTCTCTTTCAGACTGATTTCACTCCACCATCTCCATCACTATCTGCTACTGTCTTGGTTAATTTCACTTGATGATGAAATTATTCAATCCACTTTCCACCGCAAGGATGCAACTACCAAATCATAATTTGGGCAGAGCCTTCGGCGTACTTCGTTCAGACACTTGCCACACCTAGTAGCTAGCCACACACAGTAGCAGTGATCAGTCCTAGCCACACACAGTAGCCTGATCAACCAATTTGCCACACCTAGTAGCCATCAGCCTCTGCCACACCTAGTAGCGCTGATTACACGATTTGCCACACCATAGTAGCAGGCCACACCATAGTAGCACTCACAATAGTTACCACTAGCAAGCTAGCAGCATACACTTCACAACGAGACAAAGCAAAATGAAAATAGTTCGTATACCTTAGACAGAGACATTGTTGTCCTTGGTGAGTCCTGGTCGCCAGTTGTTATGTATTGCTGTCGGCCCCCGTTGTCGTGTATTGTAGTGTGAGTGCACAAGGGTTTACTACTTAGGCTTTATTAGCAGACTAGGGAAATTACAGGTTAATACAGGACTAGAGAAGGGCACATCTCGTGTGCGAGGATCAAGGGAGAACTCATCTGGACTGATTGGGAATCTAGACATAAGAGTGGGCGGAGCCAGATACGAGAGAGCATTAGAGATAAAGGTAGAGTGGCGAGAGAGTGTGCGGATCAGAGAGACTGTAGTCTGATCGCGCACGTGCACGTATTTACATGATGACATATTCTAATCAATATGCATAGGGAATAGAGATGATCAATATACATAGGGAATAGGGTATCTACACAACAATTTCCTATGAGTTGGTGAACTCATCTATCAACTTCCGACCTGTGTAGTGTAGTGGATAAGGTGTCCGCGTTAGATTTTGACTGTCACTGGTTCGATCCCTCTTGCAGAACTTTTCTTTTGCTGATTTTCTTTATGTCAAAAGAAACATCAAAAAACATTTTTTTTAAACTAAATCTAGTCATGATAGTGCCTTCTCATATGGCCAAGACAAGACCACAGATCTCCCTTGTCAGGACTTCGTGTGCCTTGAATAACGGCATAACGATATCTTTTTTAACCTGATTTATTGAGTCCTTGGTTGGAGCGAGAACTTATTTATTTCGATTGTTTAACACTCTTTACAGGAACCATACTAATGTTCACCGATGGAGTCGCTTCTACACGACGGATTATACCGAACAATGCTTTCCTGCGAAATATTCATTAAAAATATATTAAAGAAGGGGAACCGGAAGATTTGGGGTGTGCTGTTATCATGACGAACGTGGGACCAAAGATGTGACATTCTGTGTTCTAATAGAGAGAGGCTAAAAGAGTTTCCCGTGTAGCTAAGTGGTGAGTGGTTTCTATGTATTTATCTTTCATATTCGAAAAAGCGCGCTGTTTTTGGCATTTATTTGCTGCAACTACTAACTTTCAGCACGGATTTAGATATTCTGGGCATCTTTTTTTGTTTATGTATTCAGGGAGATCCATAGTCCTGTCTGGCCAGTTTAATCACGAAAAATGAGATGGCCGCGTTCTTTAAAGAATGAGGCCCTCGAGTTTTTTTGTGACTAAACAGGCCTGGCAGATCCAAAAATTCAAGCGAGAATTTGTATGATAATTGTAAGAAATAACAAACGGAGAATCGAACACGACTAGTATTTTCCCGAATGCGTGCAAATCGTTCGCAAACTATCCCTTCTTGGCCAAGGTTAGTCACACGTCTATGATCTCACCTTCTCGAATCTAGTATAGTACAATATGCCACACTGTCCTTCGTATTACAAAAATCGTTACATTTATGTGCCTACGCCGTAACATCCGCCGTAACGAGGGAGACGCAGTGGAGGAGGTTGTGGCGTAGGCACGTAAGGCAAATGTAACGATGCATTGGGAGTATTCCCCAAATCTCCTGGTTCTCCTTCTTTAAATGTACAAAAAGTAACCGATAGCTGTCCATTCCAAAGATTACGATGAGTGCGTCTGCTATAGGGAATATTGTATTTGATAATGAAATGAAATTGGGAAAGACGGAAACGCGAAACCCGAACATCGGAATGTTGAGAATTCCTCCACAGGGAAGATATACACTCAGCATGGGCACAAGCATCTGAATGTCTCACTTTATATAGCACTTTATATATATTAGGTTGTGCCATAAGTCTTTTTGAATTTGGTGGTACAACTTCAAATTGAATTATCTTAGTTTAACGACGACATTGAGGAGGAGTTCATTCGCTGTTATGGTCGATGACTTCTTGCTATATTCCAGCCACACAATGGGCTCACTACTTATAGAAGGACCCGGGTTATTGTGCAAACTGTGAGGCCACCCACGTTTGGATATCTTTTTAGTTCTTACATTTTTCATTTACTAAAGCAAGTTGGACACCTTAACTAAAGTAGAGTAAGGTCCAGAGAGTAAAGAGGCACAGGTAGTATGAGTCAGAAAAATTTGGCTGTCCTAGTATAGCGTGCTTTACTTAGACAGTTCGAGCGGAGTGGTGAAGAAGAAACATTTGGCACCGCTGTGGACGCGGCGATATGAGCAATGGCTTCAAATCTTGTAGTTATTTATAATAGAGGTCCCCGATTATATCAGTGACCTCAACTGCACGCAAGCAATACAGTGGCCAATTTCACACTTCTTTTAACATAAGGTTTCTAAATTTCCTGATGTTTTCAGGTCTCGTGATCGGTTCAGGTTTCTCTCCTTTCCTAATTCACTGGCTATAATGTGCACTGTTATTGCGAATGATCCATCTATTCAATCAAGCGACCAGATTGTCAACTCAGGCGCTTGTTCTTTTTAGAAAAATAAAAGAGATAGCCGTCTCAATCCGCAATTTTATTCAAATTCCCGCCAAATGACCAATATTCGTCTAATCAACTGTTTGACTTTTTCAAGATTCCTTAAATCTAGCGAAATAGTGGGCGTGGATGGCCCAAGTGTGGCTAACATTTAACGGTGGTATCAAATGTCTCGCTCTCCTAAGACGAGTTGCGCAACTCAAAATGCCGAAGTGACCATTCCTATATCCTATAAGATAATTTATGATTTCAAATTTACGTAAGCAATTGGCCAGCGTATGGTTGGAGAGCACATATGTGGGGTGCACATAACCTAGTTGTTGATTGATTTTTGTAAAATTCAAGCGAGAGAGAGCCGGGAATAAATTGGACTTCAGAACTAGATTTTTATTTTGGACAAACGGGCGAGGCATACTCATATTTAGAGGCAAGTCTGAATCGATGGTTATGTGGGTTATGTAGAGGGGGACACTAGTCAGTGATATGCACCAGCGCAGAGAGCTCCGTTCAAAACAGAACGAGAAACAAAAGTGCAAACACAGCACTATCAAATTCAAAAAGACTTATGACACAACCTAATAGTATAATGTAAAATATATATGTTATAATATGATCGCAATATATTGACCAGTATAGTTATAATTTGTTAGAAGGAATTCGAGCTATTTTCCGCTACTGGAGCAGTTGTATTCATTTTAAAAAGCGTGCCAAAATGGTGGAATGTAATGGCGAAGTGAGCTAATCGAAAAATTCGCCCATATGAAAGCCCACCAGCAGCATTATTCACACTATTAAACAAAATATAAAAGGCAAAGATGAAAATTAGCCAGAGATAACCCCTCGATGTGGAAAAAACACAAACGAAGTCGCAGCTAATTGCATGCATTTGTAATACGTGCAATATGAAGCGATTTGGTCCCATGAGGGAACCCTTCTGTGTGTCATAGTAACTTGTATCGTTACCAGCGCAGTCAATGTGGCTTGACATATTGTGTAAAGTACAAACTTGAATAAATAGTGTGGTAAATAGTGTCCGTTGCATCCGTTTCGTTTTTGTGCTCCAATTCGCATTCTCATGTCTGAACGAAATCTTAAACTATTGATTGAAATACCAAACGCGGACCTCAGCTTTTGAATAATTGAAGCTGAACAGAACACGATAGCTGATATGCAGACGGACATAATCATATTGAATCCCATAGTGGCCTCTACAGCACTTGATCGTAAACCATTCTCATTCTGTAACAAATAAAACGAGGTGTATATGTGAATTCTATGCTCTTAGATGGTGAAGGATAGAATTATCGAATATCAACGCACAGAGAAAAAAGCGAACTCCACAGCACACAAGACCAGTGCAGTGCTAAATGTTAGGCGTTTTTGTGTTTTTAACTCAAATGTGTTAAATATAACACCTCACAGGTCTCGTGTGCTGTGGAGTTCACTTTTTTTCTCTGTGTGAAGATTCCACTATTCTGAATCTCAGCACGCCAAAGCATGAATCGGATGAAGAGAGACTGTTTATGTGAATTACCATATTACCCAATACAGTACACCAATATATTCCGATGTTTCTCCAGCAAAGACATCGAAAAACGGTTGGACATAAGCTGTCGTCTCCTCATCAGCGGCATAATTGTAATAGCAATTGAAAAACCTAAACTCCACAAGTATAATGGCTAATCGTAAAAAAACATACCATGCAAGTTGTTCAAGAAGAACAGTTATTGCAATAAATATAGCGCTATATGGGCTTTTATAATATACAAGTTTGCTCGGCCTCAAATAAATATTAGTTAGATTATTCTCAAAAAATGCAAAAAAAACCATTTAACCGCAATTAATCGATACATAAAGAGATGGGCCAATAATGGCATTGTCTGAGTAAATACCATACCAAATACGCAAATAGATACCTAAACCCAAAATTGTTAATATAATTCTCTTATTAATATAATAAATTATTTATATATCCTGTCGCCTTATGCATAAACAACTGAAAACCGTTATCCTGGAGAATGTGACGTCATTAGCGTAGGCGGAGGCGTTTTCCAAAAATCCTCCGCCTACGCTAATGACGTCACATTCTCCCCAGAAAACGGGATTCCGTTGCACTGCGATCTGAACACAAAGGATGGTGTACTTTAGCGATGTTTCGGAAAAGGCGTCTGCGTCCATACACGCACGGAAAATGTTCAATTTTACAATTTCCTATTTTCCTAAATCATTTTGTTAATTTTTTACATAATTGTTGTTTGTTGTTGCCATATCGTTAGTAATCGTATTGTGCAGGTCCTCACGTGGGGATTTGTAGATTGCATCAATTCTGCCTTGTCTGGACCACTTTCTGTTGAACACAATTATTTATCCTAAACCATTTTGTTAATTCTAAAAGTAATTATTATTTCTTGCTGTCATATCCTCGAGAACCATATTGCACAGGTCCTCACGTGGGATTTTCGAGATTCGCTCAATTATGACTTCTCTGGACCACTTTTTTCTTAACCGCTGCTCCTTTTCCTAAATCATTTTGTTAAATCTTCAAACTGATTGCTTCATGTTGCTATACCCTTAAGAACTACATTGCGCAGGTACTCACGTGGGCTTTTAGCGATTTGGTTAATCATGGCTGCTCTGGAAAGGAATGAAGTGAGACGTGAACAGCGTTTTTGATGTAGAATAGCAAGCAATATAGAGCCTACTAAGATAATATTTTATATTCTGTGCACTCATTCTTTCATAAATATTATGTAACCGCTTGTTCAAGAGCTCTCCATGTCGATGGTTTTCTCCCACGATACATTTTATACTCGTTAAAATTTCATTTACAGTTGCCCGCGTTTGGCATCTTTGTCGCTGCCGTCTAGGCCGACTACCGCTATCTCTTCGTCGATAATCCCCGGTATGATAGTTTGAACGATTGTCTAATTAACATAATGGGGATTGTCGATATCGATTGCAGTGACTACCGTATCTCTCGTAGGTGTCCGTAACGGACGGATGGCCAACTTGCGGCCGCAACTTGGCCGTCCGTCGGATAGTTATCCGACGGATGGCCAAATTGCGGGCAATTGCAAACTGACTTAGTAATAATTTTAAACACATTGTCTTCTTATTTCTTGCACCGAACTACTTTATTAATACATTTAATTAGTCTATCGATTCAGTTACTATCCAAAATCAGCAGAGTTCCTTTAGTTAAGGTTTGTTTAGGCTTAGGATCCGTGCTACTCTATCGATCTATTTAATTAGTGTATCGATTCAGTTAACTGTTTTCTAAAGCTTCATACTAATCGATAATTTCGATCGATAACGGCGCACCGCCAAAATACCCTACGAGATGCAAAGTAGTGTGTCCAACTTCCTCGACGGCTCAACCGGCAGCGCAACAGACTGGTAGCCCTGTCCGCCTGGTTCAACCCTCGTTTCTGTCATTATTCTTTTGCTGATTTTTACAAACTTCCTCAACTTCATTTTCATTGTTCTATCATCATTTTATAGCCTTCATTCGAAAAAAAACATTATATCCAACTGTTTTTAATCCGTTCTTAAAGCACGACAAAATAGTCATTGAAAGAGTTCAGAATTATTTTACAAGAAGGCTATTTATGCGCTGTTACAGCCATACTTGGGATAGTGTGCCCGGTAGCGCCGGAGAAACACCCTTAGAGAAGCGCAGAGAGTATATATCACGTTTTATTCTCTTTAGAATTTTTTTACTATCGATATAATGATAACACAAGAATTGCAACTGTGTGATTCTTAATTGAAGCAGCTTTCATGAAAAAATATTTTTGCTCAACAAAAATTGTAATTTTTGTTCAAAATTTTTCAAAAAAGTCGCTAATAATGATTAATTTTTGAAATTTTGTGCTTTTTATGTAAAAGCATTTTTTTTCGATTTTTTCGAATTTTTTTCGAAAAATTTTTCGTCGAAAAAGTTTTTTGAGAAAAATTCGAAAAAGTGAAAGAAATCGAAAAAACGAAAAACGCACATCCCTGCCCGTGAGTAATTCATTATCCTTTACTCAGCAGAGTTCCTTTAGTTAAGGTAAGCTTATGCTTAGAGTCCGCACTACTCTATTAATTCATTTAAACATTCTATCGATTCAGTTACTATTCGCACTCAGCAGAGTTCCTTAGTTAAGGTAAGCTTAGGCTTAGAGTCCGCACTACTCTACTGATTCATTTAAACATTCTATCGATTCAGTTACTATTCGCACTCAGCAGAGTTCCTTAGTTAAGGTAAGCTTAGGCTTAGAGTCCGCACTACTCTACTGATTCATTTAAACATTCTATCGATTCAGTTACTATTCGCACTCAGCAGAGTTCCTTAGTTAAGGTAAGCTTAGGCTTAGAGTCCGCTCTACTCTGTCTGTAACTGTTTTTTTGTTCTACGACAAAACAAGAAATAAGACGTATTCCGCAAAATGGAGTAAAGGAACTCTGCTGATCTTGGATAGCAACTGAATCGATAGACTAATTAAATGGATTAATAGAGTAGTTCGGAGCAAAAAAATAAGAAAACAGAGTGTTTAAAACAATTACTAACTCAGTTTGCTATTGCCCGCAATTTGGCCATCCGTCGGATAACTATCCGACGGACGGCCAAGTTGCGGCCGCAAGTTGGCCATCCGTCGGATAACTATCCGACGGACGGCCAAGTTGCGGCCGCAAGTTGGCCATCCGTCGGATACGGACACGTATCTCTCGTCTTAAGAGCAAGACTACCGTAACCTGCAAGAAGCTCTTCATTTCGTTAGGCTATTATTGTTGATTGTTTATTATTGTTCGTTCTTTTAATACAAATTCGATTCTTTTCTTTGTTCTCTTTTCTTTAAATAATTCTATTTGTTGTTTATTTTATTGTGTAACAATTAACAATTTGAGCAGACAGATAGTAGAAAATAATGATAAAGTATTACACCTTTCGTTAAATATTGTTATTCTACACGAAATATATCGTGAAATGGATGTAATTCTACATTAAAATAGAAGAAATCAGTTTCCGGTTCACGCGCATCCGTAGAACAGATTTAGTAAAATACGCCTCGCACACCGCACCATACCACACCACGAATGTACACAATAAATGGGTTCGGATCGCTGTGTACTATATTAAGATTGATTTTAAATTTTTTTTCGAAAATTATTAATATATTAAGATTGATTACCTTGGTATTCCATGAGCCATGCGAGAACATAATAAAAGCATCTTTATAAGAACAAATCACCTTGGTAAGCTTTAAATCTAACAAAATGATGTGGAATAAGGCAGTTACCGGCAAAGTGAGATAGTGTATGAAAGGAAAATAGATATCGTTGACAGCAAAAGCAAGTAGAATGTATTTATATGATCCTAATGTACTAGGTGACTTGAATATAATCAGATAAGCGAGTATTATATTGCTCAATATTGCTAAGACTGAAATAAATGAATGAATGACATATACGATAGTTTGGAATGGATGAATATCATGGCAACCCAGCTATTAAAAGCTGATACAGTTGTATCAATTTCAATAACTTATTAACGACTGGAATAGTTGTTGAATTATCGTTTATATAAAGTAATTCGTTATGGAAATCAGAAATCTTAGCTCTGCCGCCGTATCAATTTTTTGGACTTTTCTGAAATCCATTTTTGTTTTCTCTCTTCTCTTTCCTTTGCTCTCTCATTTTATTCCATTGTTCATTTTCGATAGATATGGTACGGCAGTGTTTTCCTTTGTAATTCGAATAATATAACAGTTTAGAAGCGTTCAAGTGAAAGAAACGTACATATGTTCGTAATTTCGGCATAGACGAAAATATCGAAAAGAGGTTGAATTGATTTGTCGATCGTCGAGGCAATCATGCTAATGGTCACTGAATATTTTGTTTCATTTTTATATTCTTTCTGGATTCTCTTACCTCTCGAAATGATCAAAATGTAGCTGCTCTGATACTGAAGAAGGACATCAATAACTGATAATATTGAAACGAGAAAAGCTAAAGAAAGAAGATCATGTTTTATGACTCTTCAAAATCAGTGGAAACAGGAATGCTTAACTGTAAAAATTGAGTGGGATTTGATGTTAATAAATGCTATATAACAAAAAAAGCATCATCATATATATTTTTTAACTTTAAAGAAAATCATCCACACATACAGTATCGTCCAAAAGTAATGGGACACTTTTTCATTTTTTTATAACTTTTGAACTAGGAAAGCAATCAAGCTGACCTTTTGAGTCAATGTAGAAAATTTATCAAGGAATACTACCATGATGTGTTAACTTAGTTAATTTTGCGTAGTGATGACACTACCGAAGTACACTTTTTGAAAATTCCCATTTCTTTAGTGAAAAGCCCTGTTCTTCGAGAACACTGTGAGAGTGGAGATCCCCACTAGGGCTGTACAGTCAAACAATCCGGAATGGCTCCGACTCCGATTTCAAGCTGTGGCAGGGTTGCAACTTTGACCTAAAAAAATTTATAACTCGGCTTCTAGATGTGATAACGACCCGTTCTAAGCTCCAAAATGATGCTAGTGGCGAGCAATGTTTTCCCCAGATTATGGTAGTCATAGCTCGTCATTTGCCCTCAGGGCATAAAATAATTTTTTTTGGGGAGGACCGATTTTGAGACCCTACCGTTCTGATGGCGGGTGTTCTAAAATTATGGTTCCTGCGCAAGCAGCTTTGCAATATGTCATATATTAATTTCCCTTATTTTGATTTAGTTCCGATTCCTTTCAGACCCGCAGCAAACGTTATGCTGAGGTCTACTCGGTGAGCATTCTTGCGCTTTCTCTCTTACTGCTCTCGCCCCGCCTACTGCTGAGGTCTACTCGGTTGTAGCGAGTAAAGATCAAAATACAAAGATCAACTATCAAAGTTTAGCAATAGTGTAAAAACTTTTGTGAACATCTCTAATGCTGTGTTCAGAACTTGGAAAATGCAAGAAAATGCGGAAAATGCTGTTCAAAAGTTCAGGTGGAAAATGCTCGAAAATGCTAGATTTTGGATCGAAAAAGACGGTTTTATACACTTTAAAAGCGTTGAACCTCGTTGTTTCATGGAAAACAGCGAACTTAGGTCATTTATAAAGTATGCTGCTGAAATAAATATCGTATGATCCTTTTTTTAGCACTTTAAGCCGAAAATCAACGAAAATGCTGCGAAAATCAACCTAGCGAGTCCATATTTAAAAATATCACTTATCATCAATAAAATGCGTCCATAACACTGTTTGCTACCAATAAACGTTGATATTAAACAAAAAACCATTAAAATTTGCTTAAAATCCTCGAAAATGAGCATTTTCAGAGCATTTTCCGGCTGAACTTCTGAACAGCATTTTCCGCATTTTCGTGCATTTTGCAAGTTCTGAACACTGCATAACATGCAATGGTACTTTGAAACTTAGAGATTTCATCAATAGAGGCCCAGGGACGAGAGCAGTAAGAGAGAAAGCGCAAGAGTGCTCACCGAGTAGACCTCAGCATAACGTTTGCTGCGGGTCTGAAAGGAATCGGAACTAAACCAAAATAAGGGAAATTAATATAGGATATATTGCAAAGCTGCTTGCGCAGGAACCATAATTTTAGAAGACCCGCCCTCTGAACGGTAGGGTCTCAAAATCGGTCCTTCCCAAAAAAAATATTTTATGCCCTGAGGGCAAATGACGAGCTATGACTACCATAATCTGGGGAAAACATTGCTCGCCACTAGCATCATTTTGGAGCTTAGAACGGGTCGTTATCACATCTAGAAGCCGAGTTATAAATTTTTTTAGGTCAAAGTTGCAACCCTGCCACAGCTTGAAATCGGAGTCGGAGCCATTCCGGATTGTTTGACTGTACAGCCCTAGTGGGGATCTCCACTCTCACAGTGTTCTCGAAGAACAGGGCTTTTCACTAAAGAAATGGGAATTTTCAAAAAAGTGTAATTCGGTAGCGTCATCACTACGCAAAAATTAACTAAGTTAATTACACCAACACATCATGGTAATATTAATTGATAAATTCTCTACATTGACTCAAATGATCAGCTGGATTTCTTTTCTGGCTCAAAAGTTTTAAAAAAAGGAAAAAGTGTCGCATTACTTTTGGACGATACTGTAACACGAACTTATAACGTGGTGAGAAGTCCGGAAAAGAAGAGAACAGAAACGAAACAGGGGCGAGAGAGTCTTTTCAATGAGGAGAGCTGTTTTAAAAAAAAATCTTTTCGCAACTTTAAATTGAGATTTAGTTTTCACCAGAGAAAATTTTTGCGAAGTTTCTGATGAATCCAGTAGCAAGGGTTGTAAAGGAGACGTGCTTTAGAGTCAGATAATGATCCTTTTTGGAATTAAGGAACTCAACTTTCTGTTCACTGATTATCAGAAAGTGTGGTTGCACTAAAATGGTTATTACGCCCGTTATGGCTTTCTTAAGTGCGCGCGACATCGAGTTAACGCACATTTGCTCATAATTTCTGAATTGACGAAAAAATCATAAAGTGTCCGCACTAAAGCAGTTACTACGCACGTTACGATTTTCTAAAGTGCCTCACTTTTGATTACATTACATACAGACTTATTCATGCACTCTGGCAGTTTTCACTTGAAGTAGACTTTCGTAAAAAACTCCAATTAAATTAATAATATAAATGGATGTACTATTATAAGTTTACTTGCACGTTAAAAATAAAATATGAAACTTATATATGTTAGTTAATAATGTGCCCTATGGTGTTTTCAAGTAGACTTTCCAAGACACACGCGTTTTTCGGCTTTTGAAAAGTTTTTCTCGTTTTTTCGATCATTTGCAAAATTGAGATGGCTCGCAAAAATGGTTGCTATGTTCTCCATCATTGTTACTCATCTTCAACGTCAGTGGTTATATGCTTGAATAACGGAAAACCGTTTTATGGGAGAATGTGACGTCATTAGTGTAGGCGGAGAATTTTTCGAAAACGCCTACGCTAATGACATCACATTTTCCCGGAAAACTGTTTTCCGTTGTTCATGCATACGGCCACAGGTTTCCGAAGTCATAGGTTCTGCATGGTCACACATGCTGATGGGAATAAACATGAATGACACTCCATTACAAAGAAAAAAAATTTGGAATGATCCCGAGTAAAATTTCATCATTGACCTTGGATAGTATATCCAACTCAAAAAAAATTATTCATAACCTGAAAAAACTTGAAGTATGAAGTAGATTTATGTTCATTTTTTTTGGAAAATTTCGAAGTATTCTTCAAGTGAAGAAAATACCAGAGTAAATAAATTATTAATTTCGGAAATAAGAGTTTAGAATAAAAAGAATGTGCGTGCTAACGGAGTGTTCTACCGATCAGAGTTTAAACGATCAGAGTTTATCAAGATTGGACCCCCACCTGCAAGAGGAAACAGGGACGCCCAGTCAAGAGATACAGGGACGATTTCTTGAAGCTGATACAAATTTAG
Organism: Parapristionchus giblindavisi; assembly: GCA_943737045.1. Classification (NCBI taxonomy): domain Eukaryota; kingdom Metazoa; phylum Nematoda; class Chromadorea; order Rhabditida; family Diplogasteridae; genus Parapristionchus; species Parapristionchus giblindavisi. The sequence continues at coordinate 273,541 of CALSFV010000656.1, forward strand.
AGGCACAATCGTTCGGAGTGGAGAAATTTCATGCAATCCAGCTACGGAACACCCATTAGCTGATAAAGTTGTTCAATGTAAAAAATCAGCATTAGTTGAGCAAAAATCAATAATGTGAACAAAATGTTGGCATACTATAGATTGATGAACCGTTTAATAGTTTAGTCAATATTTCCCTGATTTTTCTGTGGTTCATTCTTTTGTTTATGCAATTGATTTGTGAAAGCATTTTCAAGTGAAAAAAAACAAATATTGGCCATTATTATAATAATTCAAAACACTACTGTACGGCAACCTTCGGTTCAGGAGTTGAAAGATTTTAAAAGAAATTACGACTACACTGTTGTGTGAGAATAGGATACGATCTCACATGATAATTGTTGATTATGATTCCCTGACAAGTAATATGGTGTTCGCTAAGCAGAAAATAAAAGAAACGGAACGAAAACGAAGAGCTAGGAGAGGAGAGAACGTTGAAAGTGTTCCCTACTTTTTAAATTTCTTTTCGAGACTTTTGAGCGATCGAAGAGGATAAAGTGGAACGTTGAGGTTGATCATATATTCTTCTTCTCATGCTCAAGTATAAATTCTCTTTAGTTATAGGCAGTCCGCTCCAAAATACAAGTGCATACATAAACAATCGCTTGAAATGGGGTTAGTCATCGCCGATCGAAATTGATTGACTTTGTCTACGCTTCAATCTTTCTTCTATTTGTTTGTCTTTGGAACCGAGTTTTTTAGATAAACTTTTGTGAATTGGATATTTCCAGTTCAGTCATGAATTTCCCCCCACAAAGAACACAATGATTATAACGAAAATGGGTTAAAGGTACACCCTGAGCTAATTTTACTCTCCTATCTGACAACACTCTCTCGTAGTCAAAGAAAGCGAGATAGCATTGCCAGAGCAGAGAGTGCAATTTGTTCGGGTTGTACCTTTAAAGAACATATAAATACGGATAAGGAATGGAAAAAATAGTCATTTACAGAAAGTAGAAATGGACGGAAAGTACAGATTCCGAAATTATGGCTAAGATTAAAAAAAATTACGTCTAATGATCAGTTCTACCGTTCAAGTTCCGCTTCAAAAGTAGCACAAGGAACAGAAAAATGAGGAAATAGAGTGTGTAAAATACGAACTTGAAGCTGTTCATTGTATTTTTTAGGAGAAATACATGATTTATAAGATATCCATGCATAAATCGTGTCGTTTATTGTACTGCCTACAATAATTCCTATAAGGTAAATATGTGCGCTGTCGATAAAGATTTCCGCTTTATTTACTGTAATCGCCCGAAAATATCCAGTGATATAAATAATGTTTATGAGCTCGATAATAATAGAGAAAGATAACAAAGGGATCTTCATTCGCGATTGGATGATGGTTACCACTAAATGACAGATTAGTGTATACGTGCGACGTCACCCATAGAATGGGCACTTCTGCATCTTCAGATATACATAGAGAAAGAACGAGTTAAAACACCACCATCCCAGCTGTAATATACACCACACAAGACCTGTGGAGCGTAGTATTTAGCACATATTCAACACAGATGTTATTCTTTTATAGCTGTTATTCTTCCACATATCGTTTCATTTCACACTTTTTCTCTGTGTGTATTCTTCCCTTTCTTTATTTTGACCAGCCACTGACTGTTTCTGCAGTATCAGAGCGGAAACATTTCGAATACCAATCACATCACGAAATCCAGAGTAGAAGAAACCTACGACGATCTCGCTCACTACTTCCTCCATCATGTACAGCTCATTGCTAGATTTGTAGCTCGAATAAAGACAATTTGAGATGACAAAATAATATAGAGATTTAGCAGAGTCATTGTACAAATTTGTATCTATAACCGAGACTAAGTCTGTTTATTCAAAAAATAGAAAAAAAGAAAGTTAAGAAAAGAAAGAGAAAAGATTTTAAAAATATATTAATGCTTATCTAAGGAACATTATACATGTGATTATCAACAACATCTTAATTATTGCATATCGTTTTCAAATCTCTTGTATTGTGCATTGAGAGAGAAAACGCAACTTGGCATGATGTGCTAACCCTTTAAAAAGGTTTGAAATCCTTGCATCCAGGAGCTACCATGCAACCCCCCCCCCCCCGCTCAGTTTACTCTTCAAGCTCTCTCGTAGACAATGAAAGCGAGAGATCATTGCAATGGCGTAGAATTTCAAATAACGACCAGATTCATCTCAAAAGGCCTTTAAAGGCCATGGCTCTTCCACCCATTGGATCGTTTTTTATCTCTAGATAGTCAGTCTTTACATAGTTTCTTTTCTAACACAACCTACTTTAAAAAAATTCTTTCATTACCTTAACTCTAATTGGCTTTTGTATCATTACCGGAGGGAGGGGGGGGGGCTTAAAGGGAGCATTGCGCATACTATTGCTCTGTTCACTAACAACGAGAAAGCATCGATCGTCGAAGAGACCACTGAGAGAGGTTACGCTCCCTTTAAGTGATCTAGCACAATTTCAAACGTAAAGACAGATGTGACACCTTCCCATCTGCCCCTCTCTTCCTCAGGAGGGTCGTATCTCTGTGTCGCTGTACCCTCCTTCTCTTTCCATACTCTATCGTAGGCCAATGCCAGAGAGAAAGAGATAGATCAGACCACCCACTGTCATTTGGTATAGCGCTGTTGCATGCGATGAATACGTCGTTTCATATCTATTCTCCCGTTCATTAGTCTATTATTATTTATTTCCGAACTTTTACTTATTTGCTTATATTTCGTCATTAATTTGTTTGTATTTTACATATATTATCTTTTCAGGCGCCTATATCGCCTTTTACAAAGCCACAGTCTATATCTGTGATACATGAATAAATATTAATGATTTCAATGGATGTTGCAATGCCAAAAAAAAGTAAGTTTTCGTTCAAGTTAAAAGAATTTTATGTGTAGTAATCTTATTGCGTATGTTATGCTCTTATCCTTCTTCTTATTGTGCAAACTGAATTCTGCTCTTTCAAATTTTATAAAACTAATTGATAGTTGAACTCTCTCAGTCTCCAGTGATATACAAGAAGATAGGGAGACTATTTATCGTTCCCTTAGCGTAGTGATATCAATAAGCTGAATTAGCATAAAATAAATAGTGTACGGTATGTAGAATAACTTTTGCTATCATTCTGTCTTCACAGTTTGTTCACGAAAATATTCGCGCGAGTCCACCTTTATTAAACACGCTAATTATCCTTCCCTACTTTTGGTCACTAATGACTTACATTCAGGTCCGTCGTACAATATGGCCAAAACTAAAAAGACAGTCAAGCCTGCCCCTGTTCCTTGGGGGGGGGGGGTAAGTCTATACTTTATTACTTGGTCTCATTTTGCTAGTATGACACACATCCTTTTCAGCAAGAATTTCGACTTGATTATGAAGTTGTACGGCCCGGCGGCAGCCAATAAGGTATGTAAATGATACAGTGGTGGCCTGAAGGACATCATATTTTGGTTTATTTTGGTTTATAAGCTTTATTGTAGTTAAAGAAGGGGACCCACGAGATTTGGAGTGCACTATTGACAAGAAGAACATTGGGCATAGGAAGTGGCATTATGTTCTCTATTAGATATGAGCGAATGGGTGCATAGAGCGTGTAGCTCAGTGGTTAGTGGTTAGCGCTAGTAACCGCGCTACGTAGGTTCGATTCTCGTTTGCAATTTTCTTTATATGCATCCTTCAAATTTAAAAACTCGCGCCTTTCCCTGGGGGATCAATGAACTTTATGCTCGGATTACGACATTCCTGTTCACCTAAAATTTTCGAGAAAATTGTTTTTGTATACAGGGAGATGTGATCTACAGTTCTGCCTGGCCAGTTTAGTCACGAAAAACTCGTGGGTCCCCTTCTTTAACCGAAAACCTTGAAATTTTTATATAGTGTGCTCAAGCATGTTTCACAATAATTTTGGGATACTGTAGCCTGGAAGCCGTCTAAATTGAAAAACCGGCGCGATGCCTCGGTATACATTGTGAAACACGTTTGAGCACACTATATAAAAATTTCAAGGTGATCGGATAACTACAAGAAAAGTTATGCTCAAAAAACCAAAATATGATATCCTTCTGGCCATCACTGTACTAATAATGTTTTGACTTTTTGCATTGTATAACTCGTTAACTAACCTTTTTATTTGTAGACCCGCCAAACGCTGATCACAGCTTTCTTCCCAGTGATCGGTCCGGCCGCACCGCTTCAGAATCCTTCATTCTTTATTATATATAATAATCACCCTATTATACTCATTACTTTTCAACTTTATACTGCTTCCATTCGACCCATCCATGCTTTCCCCACAGTTTCTATGATAACTCTACTTCTCACTTATTCAAACTGCTACAACTATACTATATTACAACTATTTCAATGGTGCTCCTATAATAATAAATGTGCTTTCTATGTGGTTGTGCAATTACAAGCAAAAGTCGGTGCCAGTGATATTTTATTTAAAAAATATAACAAAACAATTACTTTTGTGTTAGAGAAAGAGACATAAAGAGACGTTACACACACACTCAATACAACATTCACTCCAAGATATTATATATTTTATCAACGTGCGTATGCACGAAACGAAACACATAAAAGTGACTAGTGAAAATTCATGAAATTTAAATGTGATATATTGGGGGGGGGGGTCAGGGTTTGATATCTGTGGGGTGGAAAGGGGGATCTCTCATAGGATACAGTGGTCCCTCTCTTGGACGAAGACAGAGGGTGACATTATGAAAACCTTCGTTGACGTAACCCTCCGCCTCCTCATCGATAGAATGGCGTCCGCTTCGTCTTCGTCTATACATTTCATCACAATGGTCAGCACTCTGGTATTTCGAAACTTAAAGTCTACTTAAACTCCGCACTTTAAGTAGACTTTAAGTAAACTTAATGTAAAACGCAAGTCTACTTAAAGTGGTGTGGTATACTGTAATGCATTTCGTCAAATGTTCTTTCGCTTTAAGTTTACTTAAAGTCGACTTAAAGTCTGTGACGTAATTTAAGTAGACTTTAAGTTTCAAAATACCAGAGCAGCACCATTACGAGTCCAAGGCCTGCTATTCAAATGGTCCAGTCTGAATGATAATGTTGTTACCAAATTTCCTCCTCCAAATCAGAACAAAAAGAAATAATATCAGGAACCATTAATCCTTTATCCTTTTTTCCCCATTTCACATATAATAATTGTCACACTATTATCCACTTTGCATCTAATCGTCATTATTAACTTTCCTACTATACAGTCCCGCAGAGTCTCCGCCTTAACAAAAGATCTCCGAGACACTCGGAGTGTCTCCTGGTGTCTCCTTCCGCGCAGTGCTCCGCTAGATTATTTAGCACGTGCCAAATATGTTTTTGGAGAACCTTTTAGTGATGTGCATACAATGCACAAACAAATATATAAAAATATGTTTTAAATTAATCAATATTGATTTTTAAATTAATCAATCATGAATATGAACCCGGAAGAATTCAACCGCGACGCACGTATCACATGCGTCGTGGTTGTATTTTTAAAATTAATTTCTAATTAATTTAAAATATTTGTATATTTTTTTCTTGGTCATTGGGTGCACATCACTAAATGGCTCTCCGAAGACGTATTTGGCAAACGTTATATGAAGCGAGCAGAGCACAGCAGGGACGGAGACACTAGGAGATCTCCGAGACACTCGGAGATCTTTTGTTAAGGGGGAGACTCTGCGGGACTGTACACATTCGAGCAATCAATGCTATCCCACTGTATCGATGATAATCCCCTACTTGTGACTTATTCACGCTACTCTAACTATATATTACTTTTAAACTATCTCAATGGTGCTCCTACAATAATAAACCTGATGTGCTTTCTATTTACATTTTACATTTAAACACTTTATCGAGATCAACTAAGCGGTGGGTCACCGGATCTGTAGTGACATGAGATGGTTCCACTGATCCTTGTTGCGTGCAACGTTGATAAAGCCTGGCCCGACTATCTTTCTTTCTTTCTTTCTTTCTTTATTCCATCATAATATACGAAACAGGGAAATAGTGACATAAAAGGGATTGATGGATGTCCGTCGCTAATGTAGCGATATCGGTGAGGGTTTTTGGGTACAGTGGCAGTTTGGGAGCTACTGGCGAATCTTGGAAAAAGGGATAATTATATCAGGGGAGATCTTAACTAGCCCTGCACGGAAAGGGGATGGTGAGGATGCAACTAATTCGGTGGGTAAAGAGTTCCATATATCTATTACTCTAGATGCACAGGTAGATAATGTTGAATTACTACGATAAGGGAGAGATATACGGTAAGGATGGGAAAATCTGTGATCGCGGTTAAGAGGTGATACAACAAAAAGGTTTGAATAGTCGTACTCGTAATGGCCATGAATGGTACTATGAATAATAATATCTTCACAAATTCATCCGTTTTGGCCCTCATGGGTGCCATTCCAACACTCTTCTCGACCATCTGTCAGGATCAAGTGAAGATAAGCGGGCAGCCCATCGCCACCGTCTCAATCTGTAGGATTGGACGAAGTCCGTCAGCCCGGTCCGTGCTCTCACCCAGTCATTCGTCTTTCTATCGAGTAATGATATTCCTAACATGCAACGCTCTAGTCTGCGCTGTGCCACAGCGATTTTATTTTCCTGGCGAGAGGTCAAACACCAGGTTTCTGAAGCATACATCATAACAGGTAGTACCGGTAAAACGAGATAAAGTGGGAAATCGACGTTAAAATGTGGTATTTTACGGTAAAAATAGGTAAACTGGTCTAGCGCATTTTTCCCGGTTTGAATATACTCCAAACACGATAGATTGCTCAGTTAGGCCACGCAGCTTCGATATGATGAACACAAAACCATGGAAAATAATGCAGAGTGCTCATAAAACAAGCTTGGAAGATCGTGGTGTGGAGCCGTTGTACGGTAACAATTCAAATTGATCGGCAGAAAGCGCGCGCTTTTTGAATGCTCCCGTATAGCACGGCTCGACACCACGATCTTCTAAGCTTGTTTTATGAGCACTGTGCATTTTTTTCATGGTTTTTTGTTCATCATATCGAAGCTGCGTGGCCTAACTGAGCAATCTATCGTGTTTGGAGTATATTCAAACCGGGAAAAATGCGCTAGAACAGCTTACCTATTTTTACCGTAAAATACCACATTTTAACGTCGATTTCCCACTTTATCTCGTTTTACCGGTACTGTTCCCTCAAACAAACGTTTTTTATTATGCATTGGAATTTGGCGATTAGAGAAAAAAGCTCAATATTGATTGAAAGAGGAGATAGCAGCCCTTATTCTTCTATATCTATTTCCCCATTGAATCTCCCATTATCCAATGTTACCTCCTCCCCCAAGTAAACACATTTTTGAACTATTTTAACCTTATTTCCCCCAACAACAACGTCTCTTCTACCACTCTGGAAATTTTTCCCCGCGGGGCACCCTGTCACTCGCCCCGCGGGGCACTCTGCCGGGCACCCTGCGGGGCCAGTTGCAGGGCACCCTGAAGGGCACCCTGCGGGGCAGCTTGTCGCGTCTCTGAAAATGACAGGGTGCCCCGCGGGGAAGTTTCTCTTCGACAGGGTGCCCCGCGGGGTGGCTTACTTTCTTTTTGAGTTGACAGGGTACCCTGCGGGGTGGCTTGAGGTGTCTTTGATTTTGACAGGGTGCCCCGCGGGGAGGCTTCGTAGTTCGACAGGGTGCCCCGCGGGGTGGCTTCTTTTTTGGACAGGGTGCCCTGCGGGGCAGATTTCATTATTACTGTATACCCTCAGGCCATTGTCATGGTCTGGGGATATTGTTGCTTGCAAACTTGCGAACAATGATTATTTTATTCATACAAGGATAAAAAACGATGGAATGACAAGAAAAGGGATTTCATCGGAGTAAAAGTGTACAAGATTCAAAGTAAAAGTAAAAATCATAACTTCGAATAGAAAAATAACAAATCAATAACAATGAACATGTACAAGAACGATAATGACAATTAAAACTAGATAATACATTATAACAATGGATAAATATGCAACAGTTGATGATGATCATATTCATTCACAAAAAGTCACAATGAAAAAGTCAAAATTAGGTTCTTTCTTAATTAAGCCTCTGCAAAATTAACAATGTACAAGTGATCTTCTTATTGTTGCTTAGAAATATCTCATCTTTGCTAGGCATTGTCCTCTCGCAGACTTATGCCCACGATTAGATCTTATCTTCACATTAGTACTTCCCGACACAACCGTTGAAGACCTGCAATAAATTATTATAAAAAAATCCGATAAATATTTGCTTGTACCTCAATGGGTAACTCGGCAAGGCAAATTTTTCTAAAATATTTTCAGCTACCGTAGTCCGCCTACCGTACCCCTACAGTACCAACTGTTCAACCTTGTGATAAAAATTGCGTTCCTGGTCAAGCCTTGGGAAATCGACAAGAGATTTTTTTATAAAATATTTTCAGCTACCGTAGCCCGCCTACCGTACCCCTACAGTAACTACTGTTCAACCTTGTGATAAAAATTCAGCGCTTGATCCCTCATGGGGTAGCTCGGCAAGACACATTTTTGTAAAATATTTTCAGATACCGTAGCCCGCATACCGTAGACCTACAGTACCTACTGTTCAGCCTTGTGATAAAAATTGCGTTCTTGGTCAAGCCTTGGGTAAATCGACAAGAGAAATTTTTCTAAAATATTTTCAGCTACCGTAGCCCGCCTACCGTACCCCTACAGTACCTACTGTGCAACCTTGTGATAAAAATTCAGTGCTTGATCCCTCATGGGGTAGCTCGGCAAGACACATTTTTGTAAAGTATTTTCAGCTACCGTAACCCACCTACCATGCCCCTACTGTACCAAATTGAGATGGAGCGGAGCACTCTTACAACGATAAAGATACATATGTGTAAAGCTCTCTAAAGGTGCTAGTTGCAATCAATCCCTATAGTAACCAATGTTTGCAATGACCAAAATTTTTAACGAAACTCATGACTACAACACTCGATACGTACATTAATTAATAGTAAGGAATAGCTAAAGAATTACATGCATGTCATAGTAAATAATTAAAGAAATCGAAACATACGGTAAGCTATGAGATGATCTGATGCGGCCTGGTATCTTCTCCTTATAGCGAGAGCCAGGCGAACTACAACAATCAATTGTAATATATTATTAGATTCCTGCGTTACCCATTCATGCCCAACTACCCCACAATGACCCCACTAGTGTCTTATTAGGCTGATTCATAAGTCTTGCCGCATTTTTGAGGGGTATCACTGCTACGTTATCAATTATCCTGTCTTCTTTCTAATCGAGCTCAACCCAACCGATGTCGACACCCGTATAGCGGTTGTATACAACACTACGGTCCCTAGTACATGCACTGTGCAACACCGTTGGATCAAACGCTTCGTAGAATCGAAGGTCCGAACGACCCCACGAGCTGGACTTCGACGTGCTTGAGCAGCACGTCCACGCGGACCCCTATGCTACCCTTGGTATGGCGACGAGTCTAGGGGTACGCCAACCCACCATCGTTCGTGGTCTACAGGATCTGGGGGGGGGGGGGGCAAGATCCCGAAGTTGGGTCGATTTGTACCACCCCCCCCCTCGACTGACAAACAGTAAGAAGGACAACCAATGTCCTAATCTACTTTCGCACGCTCGTACAATTGTTTGGGTCGACGAGATCGTCACTAGAGATGAGAAGTGGATCCTTTACGAAAACGTATCCCGCAGGGTTCATTGGCAGAGGGTCACTCTAGATGAGATGCCCAACCCCATTGTCAAACCCGAACTTCACAAGAAGAAGATCGTGCTGTTTATGTGGTGCATCGGGAGCTGCTCCCGCAGGGGGTCGACTATACTCTCGCCAACAACAGACCCTAAAATCCAAGGCCCTCTCCGTTCCCAGGCTGTCCGACTTTACCATGTGGAAAGGACGACCAAAAAGGTCCGTTCGGGCTTTGGCTGGCATGTCGTTACTTTGATTGATTTGCCTTCGCCGAAATAAAACTATTATAATTTGTTTAAAGGGCCAAAAACTGTGACAAGACTTATGAATAGACCTAAAATATAATTACAGTAATAAATACTTGATTTAAGGATAGGTGGGCTCGTGAAAACGAATATTTTTTGCGCACAGCATTGCTTTCTCTTCGGGTCTTGCGCATTTCCATTCCTCGAAAAAATTGGGAAATTTTCAGTAAAATTTACAATAAAAAATACTGTAGCATAGCCATGCGCACAGCCTTGCCCTAACTATTTCCCGGTTTGCGCATAGCCTTTCCTCCAGTGTGCCCACCTATGGATTTAACCGATCCCTACAGTGAACGATGATTAGACGATTCAATATCTAATACTCACTCATGGCCAAAAGCGATTGTAGTTGAGCCATCGGGTGGTGATTCACAACTGCAAAGAATTCAGTTAGAATTTTAAATATGATAAGTATACATTGAAGTATGCATCAGTTATGTTGACTAAAGATTACTGTATATGTTGGCTATTGTATACATCGAATTTGATAGACCACCACTAGGCAAAGATTCTGTCGCTAACCACATGACAAAATTGACCCAGACGTCGTTTTTCAACTATGAACCCGGCTAAATCGATCACACTGAATTGCTTCCGAACTCCCCCATCCGAACCTCCTCGACTGTAGTGCATGCCAAGATGTCCCCTGTCAAGCACCACATCCTCGACTCCCTCAAGACTCCCATTCTCAAGGCATGGGACATACTCGATGACAACTACCTGCGGGAATGGGCAGTCGCATATGCGAAGAGACTCAAGGCCTGTGTCAGAGCTAAAAACCACAACTAGATTCGCTAGTACATTGCCCACAGTCTTGATCAGCTTCATCATTAACCAGATCAGTTAAGTCACATTCCCAGTGGGAGAATCATATGTAGACAATTGTCCGGGTAATTTTGGCGCACCCTGTAGGATGCTAAAGGAGCCCACTGAATGCGCACAGGAGTACTGTAGAAGGTTACCGTACCAACGATAAATATAGAGTTTCTACCATAACTTTCTAACAGAATACGTTTTCCAAATGAGACGCAACATCCTAAGAACACCGCCACGGACACCAACGCTTAGATGTGTACTTCTTCGACCACACTACATTCGCCATTTCACACAGTTCATTAATGAACATACTAACAATAAGCTTTTCTTGGGTGGACCACTATCTACTTGCATAAAAGACTAAATATTTTATTCAAATTAGTGAAATCGTACATGGGATCTTGCATCCAAAATGCAGTCAATGTCTTACCCAGCCTACTTTTAATTTAAATATAAACTAACCCAACTATATGCTTGCTAATCGTCATCTTCTCCATCTTTATCATCATTTTCTTCATTTTCATCTTTACCATCACCCCTGTGTTGACGCGTCTTCAATACTGTAATAGCATGTATCGTTGAGCATGAACTCCGCGAGATAAACAAATAAATATCTTCACTCGTTATTTTAAAGTGTCTCGTTTCGCGCATTAGCACGTTGATAAAATATAAAATAAATTTATAAATAAAGTAATGAAACAATGCAATACCTCTGAGGTTTAATCAAGGTATTGTGAAGATCGCGGCGCGGGAATGATGAAGGGCGCTGGAAGAAGTCAGATTAATACGTCGTATTCATGATCTGGGCTGTTGTTTGGATTACATAGAGTCGGTAATCATAAATTTACCAAAGGCAAAAAGTTTTGAAAGCCACAAAATATTAAAATAAACAGATTTCGGTACACCCCTATTGGGCCAAACTACAAAGAAACAATTACAACAATATTCACCACGTATAGTGAAGGGGGAGAAGTGCTACTAGGAATGTTTTCATATCAACTGTAACGATAATAAATATGAAAACCGCAAACCTGTGATGCGAGATCCAGGCACGTCGTAGCAAACACCTCTCGCCGAGTCAAGATTGGTTCTTGTTGATCTGAAAAATAAGTCAATCAATAATATAGCAAATTATTACCGTATAAAGCCAATAAATTTTGAAATTAAACATTAATAAGGAAATTCACATAATTTGCACAAACTTGAAGAACCAATCGAATCAACACATTCATTCTAGCTTCTATTCACTCAAGCTACTCGGGGTACATCAAATGAACACAAAACTAATATCAAAATGCAAAAGAAACAAACAAATAAACAAAAACATGAAAAACGAAACGAAATTTTGAAATCACAGTAAGATGAGTTCAATCAGCATAGGAGCGCACCATGGAGCGCACTCATGACGAGCTTGGACAGGGTACCCCGCGGGGTGGCTAAAGACAGGGTGCCCCGCGGGGCGGATTGTTTAGACAGGGTGCCCCGCGGGGTGAGGAACAGGGTGCCCCGCGAGGTAATTAAAGGCAGGGTGCCCCGCGGGGTGGAGTGCTTAGACAGGGTGCCCCGCGGGGAGAAATTACCAGAGCAGGATTAGACGCCATCGCAAAAGTTTTTGACCCATTAATACTCAAACCCACTTTACTCCCTTCTAGTTGATGACCATTACCTGAACTTGCCTACTATCATGACTTATCAAAACTGCATCGTCGGCGAAAAGAATGTGAGAAAGAAAACTCCCATTTATATGTATTCCCTTCCTTGACCTATCAAGTGAACTAAATGCCTCATCCAGGGCTGCAGTGAAGAGACGAGGCGACAAACAATCACCCTGCCTTACTCCTCGACTCTTCCCCATTTATAACAATATTGTTATTAGATGCAGCACCTAATTGATAATGAAAAGAAACAAATTGTGGATGAATTCCTTGTTTTTGTAATGATTCTAATACCGATTTTGTGTTGATAGAATCGAAAGCCTTAGCAATGTCTAGGAACAGCAAGTAAATTGGTAAATTATATTCCCTACAGTTAGCTATGACGCTGTTTAAGGTGAAAATAGCATCTAAAGTTGAATAAGCAGACCTAAAACCCATTTGATTTTGACCACTGTATCTAACACCGAAGCGGCTCTACGGTTAAGTATACCGGCTAGCGCTTTCTGCATGACAGGCAAGAAAGTTATAGGTCTGAAATTCGGTTCCCTGGTCTATGTTGTTGTGCAATTACAAACATAAGTCAGTGCGAGTGTTTTTTTATTGAAAATATAACATTATAGCTATTGTTAAGTTAGAGAGAGAAAAAGAAAAAAAAGAGACGTAACAAACAAAAACGGTTATGATCCACACACACATCAATCACTCCAAATTTTTATCCATAACCTTCGTTGGCGATTCCCTCATCATCCTTGACCGTGGCGTCTGCTTCTTCTTCGTCTACAACTCAAGTCAAAAAAAATTTTTTTGAAACGTTAAGATGTTTTTTTGAAGCAACAGTTACAATAAATCGTTCCGATATGTGCAGATCATGAACGCCCGTAGTCGATAAAACTAGGAAGTTTGCAGATCACGGGTTTCAGATCACTGTATAATTCGTTCAGTATTTTTTTATAATTTTTTCACTTATGTTTATGAGTCGAAGGCATCAAATAAGTTGTATGACCTCAACTTGACTTGCATGGCAGACTCCCCCCAAAATTTGTATCAATTTCTGGCATTGTAATATTCATTATACCTTTATCGGCGGGATATCACACAAAATGTATTCCGTGTCAGCAGGGTACAGTGCAATTCATACCCAATCTAGTTCCCGCCTAAAATAACTTTATCAAACGTGACAAATGGTCTAAAAAAGGGATATTTAAATCAATTTTCTTCAGGTCAATATAGCTGTAATCCTGAAATGGCAAAAACCGCCGTAAGAAAGACTATACGTATCTCAGCAAGAGGGTAAGTCAATCAATTTTGCCTCATCATTTTTTTATATTTTGCATTTTAGAAAAGATCCACAACTGCTCCTGAGATTGTATGAGCCCGGAGTCAAAGGCCTTCTTCTTCATGTCCTTATTGTTAGTGCCTGACTTTTTCTTGACATCATTGGACTACTTTATGTCTGCTGGTTCTGGCTTATTTGCATTGCCTGTATCCTTAAACGGAAACAGACCTCTCTCAAGCTTATTTTTTTAAATTATTAATATTAAAAGGGTCATATTTCATATCATAGAGAAGATAAACGCTTATAATAGAATTCGTCCCCGTTATTAACCACCCTCATGCAAGGGCATCAACAAGGAGAATTAAGAGAATATTTTGCATCTAATTGTAAGATGTTACTCCAACCCCCCCCCCCCCCACAAACAATAAATTACTCGTTTTGACTACTTTAATGTATTGAAAGTTTAACCCCTATCTATTTATTATCTCACTTAATGCCTTCTCTCGTTTTCATTAAATGTTTGCTTGAACAATAAATTAATTGTGCTTATAACTATTTTACATGCATAGACAAGAGTGAGTGAGAGATTTATCATGATAAATGAAAATAAAAACAAACAAACAATAACGTTCAAATTGGGAGAACTGGAAAGTTTTAGAGATACACATAACAATTTAGATAAAACAAACGTTAAATCGAATCGCTCGTTATTAACACCTGACTGGTACTTATTAGTATTGTTGCTCTTTCTATTTCTTACAATGGTCCATATCAGGGCTGTTCGGAAATTTTCGAAAATCGGAAATATTACAAGAAGTATTTCATCCAATCAGATTCTGAAAGTTAATAATTTACAAATCGCTTTTAATTATTTTAACGATTAAACAGAAGTCAATGCTTTACTTTATTCAGCGCAAAGAAAATATTTGGTTTACAAATTTCCTCTTCAAAATAACAAGTGCACAAAAATTATATTTGTTTTCTCTCTCTCCCTCTTCAATCTTTATCTTTCCCTGTTTTCTTGCTATAACAGTTCTTTTATCATTCAATTATCTTATATTTTGCCATTAACATTCAAATGAGAGTATGGTACCCGGTGAAACATCTGCTTCAAATCCATCACTCTCTTTATGTCGCTCCGAAATTCAATTCCATTTCCTCATTACAATTCAAAAATTGTGTACTGGTTGCTGAAAATGAGACATACATGTATGATACAATTTTGATTACTGATTGGGAAGCCTGAACGACAATTCGACATGTCCAAAAATCAGCACTCTCTCACTTGTCTAGTTTTCAAAGAAAAATAGATTATAGCAGAACTCAGAACAGTATCTGCTGTAGTGCCGTAAAGTCAAAATACATATCTGGTGTCATTTTGGTGCCTTCTTATTCTTATTCTTTATTCCATCATAATATACGCAACAAGAGAATAAGGACATAAAGGGTATACCTAATATTCATTGATAGATGTCCGTCGCTAATGTAGCGATATGTTGAGATGATATCTCAACTTATGCATTAGCGACATGTTGAGATGATATCTCAACATGCTATCTTCTCTTTCAATCAATATAGGGCTTTTTTTCTCAAATCGTCAAATTCCAATGCACAATAAAAAAAACGTTTGTTTGAGGGAACGGTATTACCTGCTATGATGTATGCTTCAAAAACTTGGTGTTTGACCTCTTGCCAGCAAAAATCAAATCGCTGTGGCACAGCGCAGACTAGAGCGTTGCATGTTAGGAATATCATTACTCCATAAAAAGACGAATGACTGGGTGAAAGCACGGAAAGGGCTGACGGACTTTGTCCAGTGCTACAGATTGAGACGGTGGCGATGGGCTGCCCGCTTATCTTCACTTGATCCTGACAGATGGTCGAGAAGAGTGTTGGAATGGCACCCACAAGGGCCAAAGCGATCGAGAGGAAGACCCGAATTGAGATGGAAGGATGAATTTGTGAAGATAATCAGGCCAGGCTTTATCAACGTTGCAAGCAACAAGGATCAGTGGAACCATCTCATGTGACTACAGATCCGGTGACCCACCGCTTAGTTGATCTCGATAAAGTGTTTAAATGTAAAAAGTAATGTTGAGATACCAAGCTGAAACTTGTACGTGACGTACCCAATGTGGTGTTACGGGCTTTGTGTTCTGTTTGTGTTGTTGTGTTGTTGTGTTCATGTTCTTGGCACTGTGCCAAGAAATATTCTCGTTGTCTGTTTATCTCCTTTCGCGTCTTCTCTCACAATCTCCCTCTTCCCACGCCGTGAGTGATAGTTCTTTGATCAGTACATATACTGTGTAGATATGAGGGAGTGTGAGGAAGTGTGAGAGCGGTCAGAGAAGGAAAGACATGACCCATAATTGTTCACTAATCCCTCCAATCGGCCCTTCTTTCCCGCCTTTCTTCACTATGCTATTATTCAAGTTATTTTGGTTTTCTTCTTCTTCTTCGAAACGTGTTCAGTCTCTTTTCTCATCCACCCTCCCCCCCCCTATCTGCACCTCTTCCTCTCCCCCTCCCTCTACCTCTCGCTCTCCCTCCCCCCTCCATCTCCATCTCCCTCACGTCACTGACTAGAAGTAGACTTGCAAGTCTGCATCAAATGAAAATAATAAGCACACTTTAAGTTTTGAAATGGCAGAGCAGGCCCCACCCATCCCCTTATGTCTAGACTTATCAGTGATATGTTCTTAAGTGTAACGGTTCTTATCAGTGATTCGTTGAACACTTTTCGGACCCACGACAGATTCACGACACTGAACTAAGTTCAGTGAACTTAAGACACTCTATGATCTCTATTGTTTATTCTGTGATTTCGCCATAATTGCTTGTAAATCGAGTTTAATCACTTCAAATTCGTTTCAGATTGAGTAGTCGTATCGTCACGGTCGTCAATTATGAGTTGATTTTTGGATACGCTGTCGGACTCAAGGACGGCAACAAGAAGGTCTTCTCCTCTTGGCAGAATTGACACCATGACAAGGTATACTGTAGTTTATCTACGATAGCTAGTCATATTTAACTGACTTTGTTTCATGAAACCGTTACGCTACCGACGCACTCCGGATCTGATGAGGTGGTGCAGATATTCGAGTGCAGATCGTTAAAGGACACCAAGGAAACCATCACTTGGCCTAAGGTACGGTATATGCACCATAATTCAAGAATCATCTGTACATTGCTATAAACATCATCATGGATGGAATATCTCTGGCTGACTCAACATAGGCAGCATGTTTTCGCGGAAATCCACCATATTGTTACTAGTAGTGGGATCAATTTAGCTTATCTAGCTCATTTAGCTTCACTTTCATTTGGCAAATTGTACGGTAGTGAAATATTGATGGATTAAGAGATCCTTCGTCCCCTCTCAGATCAGTACTGAGAGGGACAAATGAAATGGTGGAATCACTGTACTATTTTTCAGGATTGACATCACCGTCGGCGATGACGATGTCTGAAGGCGCAACATCGTTGAAGTTCAACTCAACAAGCGTTTGAAGGATGAAACACTATCATTCGAGCAAAGGTAAGGTAGATGCAACTCAATTCAGGTTTCATTTGTACATTTGAAACATCACCGTGGATGAAAAAGCTTTGTGGAAGAGAAACCTTTGTCACCAACATCTTTATCATTCAATATTGGCAGAGTCCTGTGCATGAACAAAATGGTGTTGATGGGGGAAATGGTTGAGCAAGTGGTAATCTATCGTTCTTCAGGGTGATCATCGCTTCGTCATCTTTGGCCGATGAAGTAATTGAAGTACATCTCCATCGTTTCTGATGATCAACGCTATTTCTAATGGAGGATCTTGCTGCTTAATAGCAGCGTCTTCCGTCGTATTCCTGCACTGCTTGGATCTTATTTTCCGAAATAATAAAGAATTTGGGGTTGTTAATGATTGCATCGGTGTCCAAGCCCGCGAATTTAAAAGGGCGGAGTCAGTATCGATATATAAATAGTGATTACCTAACATGGGCGGAGCCATGCATCGGTATATAAGAACGGGTGCGAATGAGTATATCTAGATCCTTTGACAAATGAGATACCAGGGACCCATGGTCTAGTGGATAAGAGCTAGGACAATCAACCGGATCGGTTGCTCGGTAGGAAAGTTCAATCCCCCGAGAAGGATCAGCAAAAGAAATCATCTCCCAATTATATCCAATCCTTTTTGTCATTTTTCACTAGATGCATTCTCGCTCTCCCTGCGTTAACGTCTAGTGAGTGACAGGGGTCCCATAGAATGACCGTCAGCCACGCTGAGTTCAAAAATCGTGCACTTCTTCTCGCCACTTTTCATCCAACGCGGAAACCGCATATGCAAATGTGTGCCCACCATCGTTTTCAGTGGGAAACGACATGAAGACACTCAAAATGGGAGTTTTTGGACAGAGTGGATTATCAAATACTGTGTATTTCATTAAAGATGCCGAAATGATTTTCAATGAGACCCTAAAAATAATTTCTTTAGTCAAAAGTGCTGTTCTTATGAAACATCGTGAGAGAGGACTTTTCTATAGTCTTCAATAAGGAGATCCTTCTACGTTGTTGATATTTATTCGGTGAGAGAAGAACAGACGAACGAGAGACGAACCGCTCGCAACCGAGACAACCTATTGAGTATCGATAGACAATTAGCGTAAATATAGTGAAGCTATAGGAAACACATATAATCAATCAATCAATCAATATTTATCAGGTTCACACTGTGGTGTGCTGGGATATGGTTGTAAGCCATTGGGAGTAGGGCATATTCCACCATCCTTTTCCGATTTTCTTCCTTAGGTCATCTCGCCAACGAGGGGGCTTCCCAACAGGTCTTCGAGAAGCATATTGATAGGGTATCCAATTGGTGACAATTTTGGCCCATCGATCAGTGTCCATCACAGTGTTTCTAGAGCGGAATCTAGCGAGGCGACGAGAGAAAAAGAGAGACAACGCGCGCGCGAGAGAGTACAGACAGTTAGACACACACGCGACGCATGCAAGGGCGCGGAGGAGCATCGACTCCGCCCCGCTCAGTTGATGCGCAATATTGGCATCTTGTCAAAAATTCTGTTTCCGCTCTCCCCACATGGCTGAAACGCTGTGTCCATCCTTCACACACAAAACACACATACAGTATCGGCCAAAAGTCATAGGACGCTTTTTCATTATTTTATGCAATCAAGCTCATCTTTTGAGTCAATGTACAGAATTTATCAAGGAATAATACCATGATGTGTTGGTGTAATTAAATTAGTTCACTGATGCGTAGTGATGGCGCAAACGAAGTACACTTTTTTGAAAATTTTTATTTCTTTAGTGAAATGTCCTGTTCTTCTGAAACATGGTGAGAGTGGAGAAATCCACTAGGGCTGCACATGCAACAAAATCGGAATGGCTCTCACTCCGATTTCGAGCTGTAGCTTTGTTGCAAATTTGACCTCCAAATTTTTAAACTCGGCTTCTAGATGTGATAACGACCCGTTCTAAACGCCAAAATGATGCTAGTGGTAAGCGATGTTTACTCCCAGATTATGGTAGTCATAGCTCTTCGTTCGCCCCCAGGGCAAGAAAATCAATTTTTTCGGAAGGACTGATTTTGAGACCCTACCGTTCGGAGGGCTTGTCTTCTAAAATTATGGTTCCTTCGCAGGCAGCTTTGCAATGCATCATATATGTATTTCCTTTATTTTGGTTAAGTTCCGATTCTTTTCAGACCCGAAGCAAACTTTATGCTGAGGTCTACTCGATGCTTGCTTTTGCTCTTTCTCTTTTACTGCTCTCGCCCATGGGCCTCTATTGATGAAATCTCTTAGTTTCAAAGTACCAATGCATGTTAGAAATGTTCTAAAAAGTTTTTACACTATCGCTGATCTTTGATTTTTGATCTTTGTATTTTGAACTTTACTCGCTACAACATGACGTCATAGCGTAACGAGTGTTCGCCGTTTATAAAATATGTTTGCAATATGTTTCAGAATCTTTATATAGGCTGATGATGCAATCTATTGTTGCTTGCTTTATTAGATCATCATATGGTGAACAAAATAATTTACACTCAAACAAAGTCAAAACAAAGAAATGACGGAGAGTCTAAATTATCATATTCCTTTAAAGTAAAGTTTCCCCAATCTAATCTGAAACTAATCGCTCTGGAGACGCTCTCTCGTGAACACCGAAAACGAGTGTTGCCAGATACGGAGAGCTCCTAGGGCTCGGAAGCCTTTAAAAGTACACCCATTAGCGTAGGCGGAGGATTTTTGGAAAACGCCCTCCGCCTACTTTAATGACACTCCGCCTACGCTTTCCCGGAAAACGGTTCTTGCATACGGCCACAGAGGAAAATAAAATAAGTACATTGCAGATTTGAAAGGAATAACTAAATGGTTTAGATGAATAGATGAAAAAATGGTTCAAAAAACTTCGAGAACGTGGGCGAAAAACGAAAGTAGATCTGAAGCTCTTGTGGGTTCTTTACCTTTTCCTCCCTCTCCCTCACTCACTCTCCCTCTCTCTCTATCTCCCACTACTTCTCTCCCTATAGGCTCTCGCCCAACAGCTGAAGGTTGAGTGAGAACAATCACAGATATCATATAGGGTGATGCAAACAATAAATTGTGGCAAACTTGTGCTTTTTGCAGGTGCGTGACAAGGATTGACAACTTTATCGCACCCAATTGCAGTCAGACATCAAATTTAATACAGATTGTTGTCAATGTGTCTAATAAATATTAGTGGTTGCAATTAATGAATGAACTGTTGACAGACAAGAAGGATCTACTTCCGAATATCCGCCGCCCCGCCCCCTTGCACTTTAAGCTCCGCCCCCTCGGTCTCTCTCTCTCTCTCTCTCTCTCTCTCTCTCTCTCTGCGAACCCTCTCTCCTTTCAACACTCTCTCGTCTCGCCGGGTTGTCTGGAAGTGAGTGTGTGATCATAATGATGAAATGATATGCGAAAGCTCAGAAACACGATAATTAAACTTCATAACAATAGTTAATGATACAGGAATAGTCGTCATGAGTTATCTTGTGATTTTCTATGATTCCGAGTGTGCCTCGTATCCATCAAAGATCACTCGTCTCTCTTTTCCCCTGGTATTTCAACATATAATACGGCGCTGACTTAAAATTTAATTTAAGTCAAATTCAAGTGAAAGAGCACATGACTAAATGCATTACATTTTATACAAAACGTGAAGTAGACTTACGTCTAGCTTGAAGTAGACTAACAAGTCTACCTTACTGAAGAATCATACGCAGACATGTTTTGAATTAGAAGAATCAGACTCCCCCTCTTTTATCTGTATCTACGTTTAACTCCTCTACCCTAGCTCATCCCGGCCCTTCTTCTGTTCTCTAGGATGTGTCTGTTGTTTTCTCAATCCTATTTCATCATGTCCCTTCTAACATATGAGTCCTCCTCGTCCGGTGTCCTCTCTCACTCTCTAGAACGGACGAACTCGCTGGCAAGTAAAACCCACTATATTCGAATTTAACGTTCTCCGTTAATTTCCCCGTCAATATCTGCTATACATTTTACTGGAATATGCTGCTGACTTGATCCTAGAATAAGATTTCCATATAGTTTAGTCTTACTCTATCTTTAACTTAATCACTCAATCAATACAGTCATTAATCGACAAAAGAGATGAAGAAAACGACTGAAATCATAGAAATATACTATCGATTGGTGATAATGGCAGAGATGAGAGACACAGACAGCAAAGAGTAGAGGCATCGACCAATCAGAGCGTTCGCGCGCGGCGTTGTGGGCGGGGCTAGATAAAAGGGGTATATAAGGGCTTGATGTTCATTCATTCCGAGTTCCTCTCTGAGTTGAACTCTCCTCTTCGGGGGAAATTTTGGGAGTGATTGACACTCATAGGGGAGGGCTTTCAATGCGCAAGCCCGACCCTCCTCCGGACTTCTCCATTCTTTTGGAGAAGTCGCTGCGCCTTTGTGCCGGCTGGAGGACCTCTTCCTTGGTCTGTCGACCACGACAGGCCAAGGGGGCGGGGCCTAGACAAGAGGGGGTGGGGCGGCGGATAAAAGGAAGTAGCGCCGACAAGAAAAATGAGGATGATACAAGTCATGACCAGAGAAATGTGCTTCTTTCTAGTCAGACAACAAAAAATCTTCTTTTTGATGTCAATCGATTCTTGCCTTCTCATTGACATCAAAACGAATATTTTTTGTTGTCTGAATAGAAAGAAGCACATTTCTCTAGTCATTCCATTTTTTGGTGCATTTTCACATCCTCATAATAATGAGACGATAGTTCATTAGTCAAAGCGGCGCACCTCAGACGGGTTTGGTGACGCGGCGGAGAGTGTGACAGAGAGAATCATTTGATGCCATCTCGCACGCACACCCTCTCTAATGCAGCCCACCAAACCCGCCTGGCATTCGCCTCGCCCTCTTTATAAGTTGGAAAACGTGATTAGCCATTCATTGTTGCCTCGCTATTACAGAGGCTGAACTAACGTGTTCTGACATGTATCATCCTCAGTTTTCTTGTCTGTCTACAAAATAGTCACTATCTGTTGCCACATTTATTTATTTCATACTTTTGACTACAATCGTTTTACTTTTTGAAGTCTGACAACAAAGTTCTCCGATAAAGTTGTCAATCGTTTGCCGTTGTCACACACCTGCAAAAAGCACAAGTTTGCCAAAATTTATTGTTTACATCACCCTATATCTACTCATCAGATATTTCACATGCTCACGCATGAAAGATAATATCCAAAAAATATTCCAAATAAAAAACCTAATATTCATCGAGAAGTATTCTAAACAAAACAGAAGGGAACTTCATGAAGTGAATCAAAACAAAGATGAATCGCTTCAATCCTATTCTTAATAAAGTACATCAGATCGGAAATTCGACTGGACCTGGCTTAAGGTACAACACAGAGAGTGTAAAAATAAAGCTACTGTAAGTATAAAAGCTATAAAGTATTAAATATAACACATCACAGGTCTTGTGCTCTTTATCAGCTGGAGAGGTGGTGTTTAACCACTCTTTTCTCAGTGTGAACTACCGATGCCAGAGATATCAAGGATATGAGAATGTACAAGCAAGATAACCAATCGAAATCCTCCGTCAATTCGACAAAGGTATACCCGAGCTAATTTTACTCTCCGCTCTCGCAACGATCTCTGGTAGGTAAACAACGTGAGAGAGAGCGCAGCACCAGAGCGGAGAGTTTCAAATCAGCTTGGGGCAAAAAAAAATAAATAGAAATAAATAATCGATAAAATTAATACCTCGATGCCACCAATAACAATCAACTAAATCCTAATTCCACCAAATTAAAGTTTAAATTATTCGTTAATCGTATTCAATGTATTCAATTAATGGTATAGATGCATCAATATCTTTCAATTACGCACACTTTCAGATTCTTCGAAATGTTTATAAATTTATTTGCACCTATAGATATTCTCTCCGCACTCGTTTTTATTCATTTCTTTTATCACAAATACTTATGTGGCTTATTCCAATGATGAGGCCCAAACAACAAGGGTCGGTTCGATGTCTATAACCCAGGGCCGAAACACCGAGCCGTTCACCTTTTACATAATAATATCAATACTTTATTCTTAAATAATGTACAGCCATTAAATCCATCCGTTACATTCATTTAATATAATAATATAAACAATGATAAATGTTCATTTGGTGAATTACCTTAATTGGACGAGCTTAAAGCGACACCCCAAGCAAATTTGAAACTCTCCGCTCTGGCCATAATCTCTCGCTTTCTTTGTCTGCGAGAGAGCAATGCCAATGCGGAGAGTACAATTATTAGCTTGGGGTATGCGTTTAAATCGTCCGGCACAATTTCAAACGTAAAAGACGGATGTGACACCTTCCCATCTGCCCCTCTTCCTCTTCCACAGCAGGACGGTATCTTTGCATCTCTTTACTCTCTTCTCTTTCCATACTCTATCGTAGACCAAGGCCGGAGAGAAAGAGATAGATCAGACCACCCACTGTCATTTGGTATAGCGCTGTTGCATGCGATGAATACATCGTTTCATATCTATTCTCCCGTTGATTAGTCTATTATTATTTATTTCCGAACTTTTACTTATTTGCTTATAATTCGTCATTTATTTGTTTATATTATTTATTATCTCTTCAGGCGCCTATATCGCCTTTTACAAAGCCACAGTCTATATCTGTGATTCATGAATTAATATTAATGATTTGAATGGATGCTGCAATGCCATAACAAAGTAAGTTTTCGTTCAAGTTAAAAGAATTTTATTTGTAGTAATCTTATTGCATAGGTTATGCTCTTATCCTTCTTCTTATTGTGCAAACTGAATTCTGCTCTTTCAAATTTTATAAAACAAATTGATAGTTGAACTGTCAAATCTTATAAAAATGGATTTTGATCTTTCAAACTTTATTTAAAAAAGGATATTTGATCTATGATATAATAAAGAATTTCTTCTTCGTTTATTATAGAACTACGATCACTTCAATCCTTATTCACTATTCCACTTTTCCTTATTATCTCTGTTATGACGTCATCCTCACGATTTATCAATTTCTTTTCTTGTAATCTTCATTATATCTTTATCGGTGGGATATCATACAAAAAGTGTTCCGTACCCCAGCGGGACACCACGCCACGCAACCGCAACGCAGTGTTTCGCAGTATCTGAAGGTTATGCATCGTTACATTTGCCTTACGTGCCGTAACCCCCTCCGCCGTCTCGGAGACGCGGCGCAGGCGGTTACGGCGTAGGCACGTAAGGTAAATGTAACGGTGCATTAGACCAATTGGCCCCCTCTCTCTATTCAATCTCTTCTACACCACTTTATCTTTGCCGAGCGGAGGCGGTCCCGATTAGCCTTCCTAACGTCGGCAGGAGACTTCGGCTTCGGCGTCCATGCCATATGGTCACACCAAGCCTTTCTACCTCTACCTCTCCATCTTTCAACAAAACACGCAAATGGAACGAGAAAGCAACATGATTGAATAACAAGTACATAAAACTATATAGAGTATCAGAATGATGTAGCAGTCTCAATGAATAAATGCTTCGCTGCATTTGATTTTTCTATGAAAGTGGACCTATGTAACTACAAGACCATACACACACAGACAACAAATGACCATGAGATGATATAAAGACATAAACAGAAAGATACCTACGAGGGGCTTTTTGCATTCCAGGCTTCTCACTCTCATAGATGCGAACTCCATTGGGGCCCTTTGTATCTCGGAACTCTCTCATTTTCTCACACTATCTCATCCTTGACATATGGACCCACGCTAAAAGGGCTATTTAAATCAGATCTCTGTCGGTCTCCATCACTTTCAGTTTTGTGTTCAGATTATACATTTCATCCTTTAGAAAACTATGCTAAAACCATTACCCTTACTCCTTTTAAACACGCTTATTATCTTTCTCTACTTTGGTCACTAATGATTTACATTCAGGTACATCATATAATATGGCAAGAACTTACAAACAATTCAAGCCTGCTCCTAAGCCTAGGGGGTAAGTCTCTACTTTGTTACTTGGTTTCATTTTGCTAATATGATACACATCCTTTTCAGCAAGGACTTCGAATTAATTATGAGATTGTACGGGCCGGCGGCTAACACCAAGGTATGTAAATGATAATACTATTGTCTTGTCTTTTGCATTGTATAACTAGTTAACTAACCTTTTTTTATTTGTAGAAGACACAACACCTCATAACGGACTTCTTCCCCGTGATCGGGGACTCATTATAATCATCATTATAACTCGTATTCTTTATAACCACTATTTATACAATAATCACCAATATGCTTCTTTCAATTAACTCATCCATCTTTTACGCACTCTCTCTCTGTATATCTCCTATAATATTAATAAATGTGCTTTCTATGTTGATGTGCAATTACAAGCAAAAGTCAGTGCAAGTGAAAATTTATTTGAAAATATAACAATTACTTTTTATGTTAGAGAAAAGTGAGACAAATAGATATTACACACATTCACAAGGGAATGCACATATATCACTGGAATCGGAATGAAATTCTTACTGGATCTCCGTTGAGTCTACTTGCCACGAGCTTCTGGTATTCGAGAAAATCGATAACGAAACCCCGAATATTGAAGGCATGAATACGACTATCGTGATGTGGATAGTCATATCAACCCGGTTTTCAGTTCCAATCCACTGCAGTAGAAGTGTCGGTGACATTGAAGATGAAAACCGAGTTGATATGGCTGTCCATATCAAGAAAGTCTTGTTTATGCCTTAAATATTCGGGTTTTCGTTATCGATTTTCTCGAATACAAGAAGCTCGTGGCAAGTAGACTCGACGGATATCCAGTCAGAATTTCATACTGATTTCAGTGATATATGTCACTAATCATAACTCCATGGTGAGTTCATATCATTCCCTTGTCAGTACACCATTCACTCAATTACTTTATGAAAACCTTCGTTGGTGTAGCCCTCCTCCTTATCAATGATAGAATGATGTCCTCTTCTTCTTCTGTAACACATGACGACGGCCAGAACGAGCAGCATAATCATGAGAGCGAGGCACGCCAGCAACGCAAGCCATTCTGAATGATAATAATGTTGTTACCCAATTTCCTACTTCAAATCAGAACAAATGAAATACCAAACATACCGATCGGTGTAGATGATGATGATGATGAGGATGGAGAAACGACGGTAGTCTCAGTACTCAAGTTCTCTAAATACTTTATATTTAACTACTTTGGATAACAATATTGGCGTCAGCTTCTTCTTCTTCTACAACTCAAGTCAAAAAATTTTTTTTTTAAACGTTAAGATGTTTTTTGAAGCAACGGTTACAATAAATCGTTCCGATATGTATAGATCATGAACGCCCGAAGTCGATAAAACTAGGAAGTTTCCAGATCACGCGTTTCAGACCACTGTATAATTCGTTCAGTATTTTTTTAATAATTTTATTCACTTATGTTTATGAGTCGAAGGCATCAAATAAGTTGTATGACCTCAACTTGAATTGCATGGCAGACTCCCTTTAACCTCAAAATTTGTATCAATTTGTGGGATTGTAATATTCATTACACCTTTATCGGTGGGATATCACACAAAATGTATTACGTGTCAGCGGGATACCGTGTAATCCATACCCAATCTAGTTCAAGCCTAAAATCACTCTCTCAAACGTGACATGTGGTCCAGAACAGGGCTATTTAAATCTATTCCTCTCAGGTCAATATCACTGAAGTCCAGTAATGGCAAAAACCGCCATAAGAAAGACTATACTTTTCCCATCAATGAGAGATACCCCCCCCCCCTCTTTCTGCCCCATTCTATCATTCTTTCCTTCTTCTTTCCCATATAGTCAATCCCTGCCCAAATTTTACCCTCTTTCAATATAAATTTATGTCGAGAGTGTTATGTGATCTATTCTCTTTGATTTACAAACCTGTATTGTTTCATGCTGAGCATGTCGATAAATATATATATATATATATATATATATATATATATATATATATATATATATATATATATATATATATATATATATATACTTATCTCCTCAAAAGGGTAAGTCAATGAATTTTGCTTCATCATTTTTACATTTTGCTATTTAGAAAATATCCAGAACTCATCATGATACTGTATGGGCCCAGAGCCAAAGGAATGGTAATATCAATTTCGATAGCTTATTTTTAAATTATTAATACGAAATTAGCTCATCATTCTTTTTATAGGGCAAACAGACGCTTATAACGGAGTCTCACTTGTAAGGGCATCAACGAGGAGAATATAAAGAATATGTTACATCTAAGATATCCCCCCTCCACAAACAATTTTAATCACTATTGTTCTTAATTTATTGTCCAATGAAATTTAAACCTGTATACCAATGCCTTTATTCGCTTTCATTAAAGCTTTGCCTTAAAGGGACAGTAACCCATCTACTTTTCAGTGTTTGAATTCCCGCAATTGTTCCCCAACGCGATAACTCTGCCACAGATATAGGAAATAATGACAAAAATCATTAGCAAGGGTCAGGAATCGAACCGGCTCGATCGTTACTTCAACCGGACACTTACCATTAGACTATGGGTGTCAGTTGAAGGTGCTATTATAAGAGGTAAGGCCTGATTGGATCTGTGTATGGCGATTTGCATATAGCTAGCTAAATTATCAGTGTGACATGCAAAACTAGTATGCAAAATTACTTTTCAATCAATGTCAGGCAACACATCGTATGTCGTGGCAGAGTTATCGTTGTAAGACGCCAATTTTAGATTGGCGGGAATTCAAAACTGATTTTCCGGACTTTGTTTTTTTCAAGGGGGTTACTCTTCCTTTAATTATAAACTACTTGTGCTCATAACTGTTTTACGTGCATTTACGCGAATAAGTGAGTGAATGATTTTCTATAGAATAACAAAAAAAAGATAACAATCACAACACGATACAAGGGGGGAATGTTTTTGGTGACACAAACAAACAAGAATATCAACGAAGACCTTATCGAATGAGTCGAACGCTCGACTTGAGAAGAAAGAAGAGGTCTTCAATTTGTATCCCTATGTCCAAGAAAAAAATTATTTAATTTTTTAATTATTCTTTTAGGGACAGTCTTTGATAGAAAAGGATCGACTAAAAATAATTATAGGCCTACGTTTCCTAGGGTAAGGAGTTCAAAAGTCCAACCTGACCATGATTGGACAACTGACCGAAGTTATCGCGATTTGCACTTTTGCCGCTTGCGCATTTTGTACCACAGTTGCGCTTTTGATATTGCGATTTTGTCACACCCCCCCCCGCTTATTGCTAGCAGCTCTACCTTTAAGATCAGTGTGTTGGAGCCGTCTACGGATGGTGAGAGTCGACGGAGGCGTGGCACTATACAGTATCATTTCTTGCTTGATGGTTGTTGAGTCCGTCCACGGGAATTCGGTCGATGTACGGATAATATTGCTGCCATCAATGTAGGAGGTGATACGTGGAATACGAGACAATGAGGGCACGACGATGCTAGTGGGATTCAGGAAAAATGATGACAGGGGAGAACGTTACCTGATTGACACCAGACTATTGATCAACTTCGGATTGCTTCAGAACATTTAGTGCTTTTAAAACGTTTCAAAAATTTAATCAACGAAAATGCGTCTCAAATTCAAGTACTCGAAATGAGCCATTCTGTGATTTTGGGATATTGTAGCAGTTGAAATTGAAAAACCGGCTCCAAGTCTCGGTATGCATCGTGAAACATGTATGAGCACACTGAATAGTAATTTCAAGGTAATCGGATAACTTCAAGAAAAGTTATAATCTTAAAACCAGAATAAGTTTTCCTTCCGGCCACCACTCTACAGTCCCGCACGTTCGCGCTCCCTAAACGCGGCTGTGTGACGCTGTCCACACTCAACCAAAATTTTTCGTTTCTGCGGTGATATTAATATTATCTGATGATGCAACGATCACAAGCAATGAAATGTTTGAAAACAAATTATTCATCGATGCGACATGATGCGGCCCCCCGCGGGCCGCGGGGGGGGGCGTTTAGGGAGCGCGAGCGTGCGGGACTGTATACGATACCAAAATAACAAACTCAGAGGAGTTTTATTTGTTATAGCAATATCATAATTGCATATACATCATTATCTTTGTTCGCCAAATATTTTAGCTTATATTATACATATTGAGGAGAACAACAACAAGCATCGGATACATTCCTTTCGCTTTTCCTTCTAGAGTATAGTTCAATAACCGCTTGTCTGACTCCGCCTATAAAAAGAAGTTAAAATTTCTTCACATACCGTGTGATGTGGTTCATTTCTGTGTTTTCCCAGGTGTAGAGCAATAAGCTATATATCGTATAGTACCTTTTCACTACACAAATTGTTTATTTCCGGTTAATATTTCTTCGGATTTTGAAATACATTAGAATTGCAATTTCACGCGCCAGATACTAGGCCTATTCTTGATATTGAAAAAAGGGGACACTCGAGTTTTTTCGTGAATAAGTGGCCAGGCAGAAGAGACCTATAGATCGCATCTCGATATATACAAAAAAAATCTCTGAAATTTTAGGAGTCCCGGAACACCGTTATCCTTGATGAAAGTTCATTTTTTTCTCATTTTTTTGTCAAATTGTTTGTCTCACGTTGTTCATGATAATAGCGCACCCCATATCTCCTGGTTCCCCTTCTTTAATGCTGTTGATGTATAGCTTGTTTTAATGCTGCGTGTCTGGCACAATCGTTTTGCATTCTCCGATTGCCCTGCGATTACGGTGATTTGTGGAAATAAAGCGCATATTTAATGAAGAAAGTGTCACGTTGTTTTCTGATCATCAATACAATATATTTTCATTATGAAAAAAGTTTAAAATTCAATTCTTCAATTTTAAAAAGAATACCAATTAAACATTACATTTTCTTTATTTTAAATATTTTTTCAAAAATTCTCTCTTGAACAGTTCTAACTTCGATTTCTAAAATGGATATTTGCATATTATATTCGATATGACTAGCAACTCTTATTTCTGTTCAAATAAGTTTCATGCTTCACATATCACTCGATTTTTCTGGTTGGTTTAATTGGAAGGATCTGAAGCTGAAAAATTTATAAACCATTACATTTCCGACCATTCTCTGAAATGTGCAGAGGAAATTACGCATCGAAGTTTTTCGTTCATCCAATCGCATCCTCTTATTCCTTATTCATCGCCATGAAGTATCTCAGCTTTAGCAGTGAACTAAAGCAGGATTGCTTTCAAGAACGGGATAGCCTCAAGAATAATATGTTCTTTAAATTGGATTCATGTATAAAATATTATCTAAATTGCCGGACACAAGTATGATAACTGTTCAATTTGAATTTTTTCTATCCTCCTCATAATCAGTTAATTTACAGTCTTTTTTGTGTAGTGGTCTTTAGATGAAGCATTAATATAATTCATACCAATTAAAAAAAATCGTTGTGTTTAATTGTGTAGTTTTTTTTTAAATGACATCAATTATTCACTCACGGCAAATTCTATTAGAAATAGGTTGTCTAACAATCACATAGCAAGGTTAGCTAATTGCAAAGATGGAGACCCTCGAGCTATTTTTCGTATGGCTCACATATGAGAGACAGTTTTCCAATAACACATGATCTCGTATTTTAATTGGAACCAATGCAATAGGGATAGATAGATAAATCTTGTTACATTTCCACGCACCCTCGATGGCAATTTGTCTGGCGACATAAAATGAGAGAGCAAATGATGATTTTGTTCGGGATTCATTATTCTTGCACCCTATTAAAGGGACGTAATCCATTCACTTTTCTGTGTTTGAATTCCCGCAATTGTTCCCCAACGCGATAACTCTGCCACAGATATAAGAAATAATGGGCAAAATTTAGTGGTTCGATGAGGAATTGAACCTGCACGAAGCGCGACTAGGAAGAGAGCGCTTACCACTACGCTATGCATGACACTGACATAGTGGATGACGAGATAATAGATAAACAACTTGATTTGATCTACCTTATGCGCAATGATCCATATGGGGCATCGATGAACCCCTTCCCTTGCCTCTCTCCCTCTCTTCCTATCCCTTTGGATTTACACATAGTCAAATCAATCTTGCTCTATTGATCACTTTCCTGGCTATTACCGTATGGTGTGGCAGAGTTCCCGTGTTGGGAAGCGCCGACTCCAAAAATTCATTAAGGCGGGAATTCAAAACAGAATTTCCGGACTTTGTTTTTTTCTTCAAAGGGGTTACTCTCCCTTTAAGCACAAAAGACGTGGGGACGATTCGAGCTGTTATATTCAACACTTTGTGTCAATTTTAAGTGTTAAATATGACACATCACAGGTCTTGAGTGTTGTTGTTGAGTACACCTTTTTCTCTGTGTGAATCTAATCAACCACTGACTCTTAATAAAGCTAACATACTAATATCACCGTGTTTTATAATATCGATTTTTTTTAATATAAAAATCCAGCTAATTGTTTTAGAATCAATCATCGTTATCGACATAGTGTATGAGGATGTACGTTCAACACGACAAAATCTTCGACGATCCCATGAAAAACGTAAGCATTTTTCTTTATTTCTAAATTCACACAATATTTTCAGGCGTTTTACAATACATTTCATCATGTAGCTGTCGGTAAGACTACATAACTTATTTAAAAACCTCAAACAACTTTACAGTTGTATCTGTTCTTGCAAACAGCACATTGATAACCTGTATATTGACTTGTCCACGTAAAGAATTCGGAGCCTATCGATATCTACTACTGACGTTTGCATCGGTTGACTTTTACTATGCACTGGTACATTTCTTTGTTATGCCGGTAAGTACGGTACATATGATTTTATCAGAATTCTTAACATTCTAGATCCCCGAGGCTTGGGGAAACGCATTCTTCATGGGCGCGCATGGATATTTCAATGGTTTGTTTATATTATACATAATAAACATTCAGACATTTTTCAAACTGTGATTTTTGCTCTGTTATTCTCTTTGTCTCACATGCAGTATTTTCAGTCTACAAAAAGATTTTTTGTTTGAATAAGTCAAGAAAAATAAACAAGATATATCTCAGGCCGTTTCGCGGTATGCTGGTTCGCTGGAGCCCATTCACATTCATTTCCAGTTCTTGTTTTCCATTTCCTTTACCGATTTCTGGCCGTCAAAGGGTTTGATATTGTTGAAGTATTTCTTAGAATCAATTTATGTACTGAGATCGTTTTGCATATTTCTATTGCAGCTCTGAGGGTATAAGACTGTTCAACAAACCATGGTTCTTCCTATTACAGATTGTATTTGTTGTAATAATTGCTGCTAGTTGGTGAGATTTGCATATTTTTAGAACTCCTATAATAGAGACATTTAAATTGACAACCCAGGCGGATTTGACTTCTTTTGAACAAAAAAGATTGTTCCTCCTCATCGAAGTATATTAGCTCATATACATCGAGTCCTACTTTCCTTAGACAAGCAAGAAGTCAGGAGTGGCCCACCATGCACATCAGAGCCTACTCTTGATAAATGTGATTAAACTGTAAAAACTGTAAACATCGAGTCATATAGTCAGTTCCATATGTCATCGTATGGAAGCTTTTTGTTTTCGGAACAATAGGAGTAGGCTTAAAACGAACTATATCGTTTCCCAGCAACGTGTACCCAGGAGCTCCAAAACAACAATCGCACCCTTGATTCGAGTGCAAAATACGAATGGAGCACGTGAGAATGTTTACAAATGCCACTTTAGGTTTTCTGTTCTTTATTTTCTGTATGATGTCGACGATTTTGATCGTGAATATATGGAGCCCGTTCTACGAGAACATACAACAGCAACCAGTCTACCTATCAATGAATACTCAATTGCCGTCTTCTGGGTAACTTCAAATCGAATTTCAGAAATTAAAAATCCAAAATCCAAAATGTCGTAAATTTAATTGATTATACAATATTCTAATTCATTTCAGAAATACGGCACGTTTTCGGGGCCTCGATGGAAGTGTATTTTCGGCATTTCTTTTATGGCCGCGACAATGTTCGGATGCTACGGATTCATGATCTACGCTGCGTACGGTATTGTTAGGTCTGTTCATGTCAATTTTTCGTTGAATTAAAGGCACACCCCAAGTTTATTTTTCTCTCCGCCCTGGCCACACTTCCTCGCTAACAAAGAAAGCGAGAGAGCCAGGTTGTGGCCAGCATTCTAATTAGCTCGGAGTGTGCCTTTAAGAGCAATCGAATACAGGACAATGCATCGAAAGATCCCATAATTCTCGTTAAAGTTCTCAGAAGAAAAAGTGACGCAAAAAATAGACAAAAACATTCTCAGGAACTGCATTTGCAGATTATTACGTCAGAAAAGAACACAACAAACCATTAATTTTTAATTTTTATCCATTTTCTTATTATGTTTTAAAAAAGTTTAAAAATGCATGTGAAATTTAATTGTAGGCAGATGGGTCGTAATTCAGCAGCCACGAGCGAGAAAACAAGAAGGTTGCAGCACCAACTAATGAGAGCTCTGACATATCAAGTAAGTGCCTAACGATTTATGAAAAATGACCCTTTGTGAATAAGATTGTTCACTATCTGTAACATATATTTGTACATTTAATATTTACGATTTGAACACATTTATCTAGAGGTCAAGGGATGAGAGCTCTGATATGCATAGCGCTCCACTTCTTACTCCTCGCCTCGCTGAGAAAGTTGACACCGATTGCGTTGCTGAAGGAATCGCTCCATCGCGTGATAGGCCGGCCCTTTCTTCTTTTCCTTCGTGGGAACCATTCGATTACAGATCGGCTCCACTTCCAGCAGTCGTCCTTCGCAATCTTGTATAACCAAGACCATTTCCTCATCTGAGCAGTGCGGACAAAATCCCGCACTCTAGTAGAATCTCGCAGCCGCTCATTGGAGACATGATCAAGTAAGGTACAGCCGATCATCCAACGCTCCATTCTACGTTGAGCCACCGACAATCGATTAATTTGTGATTTGGTCAGAGCCCAGCATTCACATGCATATAATACTGCTGGGAGAATGCAGCCGTTAAACAAGCGACGTTTGTGAGCCATAGGGATACCCCTGCTGACAAGAAAAGCGCGGTGTTTATGGAAAGCCCCAAACCCAGCTTGAATGCGTCTGCTAATTTCGCAATCATCCTTTCCGCTAACTGCGATTGCGCTTCCCAGATAAACGACCTTGTCTACTAATTTGACCACTTTCCCCCCTATTTTTACATCCCGTGGATTAGTTTTTGAAGTCATTCCGACAGTTTTGTCTCCATTTAGTACCAAACCCACTGTTCCCAGGGCCCGTTCTAATTCCCTCCCCATAGCCTGAATCTGCCTTTCATCGTGAGAGATGAGAACGGCGTCATCAGCAAAAAGAATATGAGATAGAAACCGACCATTGATATTTATTCCCTTATTAGACCAATCCAAACTAATATTATTATCATTTAATTGAAATGGCTCGCTCTCGAAGAACAAGACTGGAGAGGAGCACTGCATATTATATTTTATCGCCCTGCGTAGGCAAGAAACCAAACACATAAATAATGAGAATAGTTTAAAGTACAAATGTGATTAATTTGCGAAGGGGGCATGGTGGGATATCTTAAGGAAGGAAAGAAACTATGATAAATCGCTTAGAATATAATTTATTCATAGTGTATCACTGCGGGGAGGATTAGTGGTACTAAGGGCATACATAATAATATAATACCCATTCCAGACTATTCTTCCTCTAATCACTGCATATGCTCCTCCCTTGTTATCAATGTTGAGCCCATTTATGGGAGTTCCTCTATCGATCATAGCTGATTTATCACCAATTCTTTGCGGGTCGCATCCATGGATAGATGGATGTGTATTATTATGGACCATTCAAGAATACAGGTATATATTTATTTGTTTATCATATTAAATTAATATATTGTTATATACTTTTATATTTGATAATTTCGACCCTACCCTATGTCCCGACAATCTAAAATAATCATTTTCAGAAATATGATCCTGAGAGGCTTCAAAAGGTACGCTCTCCGAAAAGATATGCCATCGAAAGGAATGACAGGACAGATGAGCGTTACCGTATACTGACAATATCTTCTTACAATTAATATAACCGAATTGAATCTTCATCTCCTTTTTGCTTGCATATCAACATATTATTACTTTTTGATATTAAATTTACACGAGCAGGGACAGTTTGCGAATCACTGGGGTTCCATTCGCTCGAATGTGGGAAAATGGTGTAAACAGGTTGGGAAATTTGTTGCTCATATTTGGGAAAGTTTGCTCTCGGTGTAATTTGAATTCAAAGCGAGGTATAAAGACAATTGATATTGTCCTATAGTGTCTTATTGTTTTTTCTTTATCTACAGAATCTATTAAATTGTTATTGTTAAAATGTTTATTCTAGTTTATTCGTCTTCTTGTTTTGGTTATTAAAGAATTCTGATAGTAGTATAGGTCAGCTTGACTGACATTTTAGCTCCGCCCCTTTTTGGGGGCGGAGCCTGTGTCAGCCAATCACCGTCGCCCCGCCCCTTTAGGGGCGGGGCTTATCGATTTTTTTTATATTGATTTTTTGTATCGATTTTTTATATTGATTTTTTGTAGATCAATCAAAATGATAATAATGATTGACAACTCTTATCAGTCAATCAATAAAATCATCCTAATCAATTACTACAGTAATCAACAAGTATAGTACAAGTACAGTAATCAGTAATACAGTAATCAACAAGTACAGTACAAGTACAGTACTGTGCAGTACTAGTACAGTAATTTGAAAAAATCGATAATCATCACATTATCGATTTTTTTGTAGATCAATGATTCACATTATTGATTTTTGGTAGATCAATGATAAAATCAATCGAAATAATAAAATAAAGTAATTAACAAAGACTCACCACAGCAGCACAACCGCACGGGGGACTGACGAGACTAGAGACTAAACTAATTGTGGGCGGGGCCTCCTCCCATACATTGAAACTCCGCCTACTCTGCTTCTCTATACCCTCTCTCTTTTACATTATCTCTACATCTAACTATAATAAATCATTTCGCAATTTACATATAACCGATTTTACAGTATACCACGGCCTCCCTCTCCTTCGTTTCTCTCGGAATCCTTCTCCTTATCCTCTCTCTCTACCGACTAGAACAAAGGATTAGGATAAGATTACCCTCTACCTTCGTTTCTCCCCTCTCCCTAGCCTTTTTCCGGTATCTCTCTCTCTCTAATCCACTGATAAATCTTACACCCTCTCTCTCTAAGCTCTTGTCTCTCTCCCTCTACAGTGTGGTTCCGAGCAGAGCGAAGGAGCGAAGTCTCCCTCTCTCCCTCCCTCTCTCCCCCCTCCCCACCCCTCCCTCTCTCTATTGACTACAACAGAGGATAAGGATAAGGACACCTCTCTCTGCCATCGTTTCTCCCCTCTCCCTAACCTTTTTGCGGTATCTATCTCTAATCCACTGATATATCTCACACCCTCTCTCTAAGTTCTTGTGCGTCTGTCAAGAGAGGAGTGAAGGATAAGGATAAGAAGAAGAAGGACCCTCTTTTATATTATCTCTACATCTAACTATAATAAATCATTTCGCAATTTACATATAATCAATTTTACAGTAAGCATCTCTCTACTGAGTGATTCCGAGCGAAGGATAAAGTCTCTCTCTATATGTCTCTCTATTGACTACAACAGAGGATAAGGATAAGGACACCCTCTGCTATCGTCTCTCTCTCCCGCTCCCTCTCCCTCTCCCTACCGAGTGCAACGAAGGTAATCTCTCTCTAATCCCCTGGTATATCCTACACCCTCTCTCTAAGCCCATGTGTTGTGGCATCTCCCGAGAGAGAGAGAGAGAGGTAGACTTCGCTCCTTCGCTCTGCTCGGAACCACTCAGTAGAGAGAGAGATACTTCGTTGCATTCAGTAGAGAGAGAGAGAGAGATCATTCTCATAATCCTTCTACAGAATGCAAGGATAGCGAGAGAGGTGAGGGAAGCCGGCTGTTGCTAGCGGCTCCTATGCACAGATAAGATCTAGAAGGATAAGGACAAGGGAAAGGAGAAGGTGATTAATTACTCTCATCCCTCTCTTCCTACTTACTAGTTCTACCATTCATTCCCATAACCAATCACAACAACAAGAGATATAAATATAGGTTTAGAATGATTAAATACAAGTTGATCGAGACACATCAAAACAACACATAAAAAACCACTCTCATGAAATATCTCATCTTCTTTAGCAGAGCATATGTCGAACATAAATATATTAAAGAAAACAATGAAAGGAAAGGGTAAGAGTATACGGTGATCACTATAACTGTCACAATATCTCATTCTAATTAATTATCTCCATCCAATTACTACATCGCCCTGACAATTAAAGATGGAGACCCACGAGTTTCTCCGTAATAAGACTGTTCCGATGGAATGATAGAGATTCATCGCACGAATCGAAAGACATATCTGATATTGATCCCCGATATGTTTAAAGTTCACTATGCGCATTGAGGCATGTAGAGAGTGCCCATCCGATTTGCATATCTGCTCTCTTATTTTCTTATTATCCCTTACGCCAATTACCATATAATATATATAAACAATAGCCAGCATGTTTATCGTGGTGGGAGTCAGTTAATCCAACTCATGGGTCCCCTTCTTTAACATTCAAAGAGACAAGAAATTCATTTTCTGTGAGAACAATCATAATGAAAAAAAAACCCCAGCAGATAAATACTAAGATGAACCTAATGAAACCATGATTTAACTAGTGATTACGTAATTA
Organism: Parapristionchus giblindavisi; assembly: GCA_943737045.1. NCBI lineage: Eukaryota > Metazoa > Nematoda > Chromadorea > Rhabditida > Diplogasteridae > Parapristionchus > Parapristionchus giblindavisi. Next base: position 311,668 of record CALSFV010000656.1, read on the forward strand.
TAGTTATTCCAACTGAAATTAGTAGAGATGAAGTACGCTAAACAAAAAGGAAAGCTGACACGAGACCCTTCGTGTCTATCTCTGCCGAAAGGAATAAAGAAGAGGGAGACGCTAATATAAAAACCACATAATGAGTAGAGATTTTCAAATGTTACAAATGAAACATGTGAATTACATAACTAATAATAATTTAAGAGAGGTTTTAGTCTCTATCACTCATCAATAGTGAGAGATATAAATACTCAAACCAGACATCTTGCGAGGCCTTGAATATATGGGCAGATGGTATGACCAAGAGTCATTATGAGGAAGAGATTTAGACTGTACACCTATATTCACAAAAATGATTACTTACCCTTATATCTCTATTCCTACTCACTAGTTCCATTCCCATATTCAATCACAACAACAACAAGAGATATAAAAATACGCTTATGAATGATTAAAGACAAGTTGATCGAGACAAGTTGATCATCACATTGAAACAAAGCATAAATTAAAACCACTCTCATGAAATATCGCATCATCATTAGCTACACATATAATACACATACATATATTTTAAAGTCAACAATGAATAATCGACTGATTACAACCTATGATGATCAGTATATCTATTACAATACACTATTCTAATAAATTCTCCACTACGCTATCATGATAATAACAGTCAGAGAGATACAGCAGCCAAATCATTTATTCACTTTCTTTCATGACACCCATAATAAACCACAGCGTTCTCATGACTTTCAAAGCAAGAACGACCGCTCAACATACAAACTCTCTCGAATACAATGGTCTCTCCTTTGTCTTGCTTTGGAAGAAAAATGGCTTGGACCAGAATACTGTGAAACGAACCCATTAAATATAAACTGAGACAATCCTAGTAAAATCTTCACTAGTTCAATCAACCATTCCCATATTCAATCACAACAACAAGAGATACAAATATACGTTTATGAATGATTAAAGACAAGTTGATCGAGACAAGTTGAGCATCACATTAAAACAATGCATAAAACAATGCTTTCTCTTTTTTACACGGTTGATTAAGTTTTATTACTTAGAGATAATTCTTAATTAGTCTTTATTAAGAATAAAGATGGAGGCGGTTCATTCAGTTTTAGTAACTAAATCAGAAGAAGAATAACATGCACTATTCATAATAATTATAGTTGGCATGAACAGATTACAACAAAAATACATTACAATCAAATCTCAATATTCTAAACCGAAGTTATATTATAATTTTAAGCGTTTTTACAGGAAAAACGCGGTATATAATAATAGATAAATATCTCTACGTCGCATAAAATCTTACTCTACAAATAAGATATAAATAAATTTTTCCCTTTTCCTCGAATTCAATAAAGCACTTAACATTCTATAAGCATTTAAAAATAACGTTAGAAATGAGAATTTCCTTCTATCAGGATTGTATGTCACTCTAGAAGTAAATCATGGAAATAGCCGATAGATCGAAGAGATACTGTCGTAAACATATTTCAACGAATGTTCATATATTTCGGATACATCAAAATAAATTCTTGAAGAGATATCAGTGTTACAAGAAAGAAGAAAAAATATTCATTTTATAACTGACAATGGACCTGAAATGTTAAAGAGTAAATATTAACCAGTCCAACATAAAACATACTAATAACAGGAGATATAAGAAATATAGCAATAGTATTATAAATAGAGCTTAATTTGTGATACGGCAAATTAAGGTAATTGATCTCTGAGTGATTGAAATAAATCTAATTCGTCATTTTTTTATTAATAAATCATAGATTAAGCCCAATATGTTCTACAGCTAACATGTAACACAAGTAAACCCTACATCGGGAAGGTGAAGTTTTTTAGCCAATTAGAACCTATATAACGAAAAAATACGCCTACTTTAACAGTGCATGGCATACGAATTATATATTGATTTGATCAAGCTACACAAATCAAAAAGAGACAAAGCTCAACGAAAATGCGCGAAAGATATTACGGGAAAAGATTACACGATGAAATGTAACAGGCCTATTACAACCATGCAAGTGTCATATCCTTACTTTTTTTTTTCGAAGTTCGACCATATCCAGCGCTACTTGTCGGTTGAATCGACGAGTTGCCAATTCACATTCTCCTCAGAATGTTCAAACTATCATATTTTTTACTAGAGTACATTTGCATGCTTTTATAAACTGTACTTCACGTTGAATTATCGTTCCTTTCTTTATTCATCGGGTCAGAGGTCGACCTGGAATAAGTCGCCTTGGGACTTTATTTATTCATACATGGTGAAGGTGGTGGTAAATAAGGAGTGATAGAGATAAGCCCCTCAATAACACTAAAAAAGCTAGAAAACAACCTCTAATTATGTATTTGTGCTCTAGAAACAATACATAATAGATGTCTTAATAGTGGACATACGCTAAGATAGCTACTTATTTTTATAATAGTACTAACGCTGTGGCATACAACTATGTTTTTGTTCATTTCACTGGATTTACATGAGATATCACTAAAGGTGAATAACTAAAGAATGTAGATCTTGCAGTACACACCCTATCGCTATTGGACGATCAGTGGTGGTTGATATACTGGGTTCATACACCTTCCATTATGTAAATACACCTATATGAATCATAGTCCAAACCTGTTGTCCCGTTTGATTTTCTATTATTTTGAGATGTGCGCTGATGAAATACATGTTTAATACATGAATATGACACACTGCCTATAGGTGAAATCATGCCCTTCTATAGTGTTCCCGTTATCAAAGTCTTTTCAGGTAACCACCAAACCTTACTTATTGAAATAGTGTACATGGATATTATAACTAGCATGATCATAACCCCCTTATGTATATAACGTTGATTCTTGATGATGAACAGTGGGTGTATCTACATTTTTACAATATCTAAAGTTAATTGAACATCGTAATATTACATATAAACACCATCTCGGACTGATCTAATTATGCACTCTTCTACTCATATTCTAGCGGCATATATACTCTACATTTGCACAACATAAAGTGTGTTTATATTATTGTTTCGTATGCAGTGTATAAAGATCCAATTATTTGGACTAATGTATAGCATAACGCTTGCCATACACCAATCATTTTCCAAATGTATCATGGTTAGATAATCATGGCAATTTTTATTAGCTATTATGCTTCATGAAGGGTGATTTATAAAATATTGTAGGATGCCTCATAGTTGAATAATGTATCTTTTTGAAGGTTGGCTAAATCAAAAAAAATTCGTTGTGAGGACATGTAGATAACAAAAATTATTCTACATGCCCTGCACTATTTTCATACAACTTATTTGTCTGCTAGAATCATGAATGAATTACGCTGAATGTTCATTTCTATAACCGGTAAAGATATCGAAAATGTAAGTGGGAACCCTCCCGGTATGGTACTTTCTATTTACTGAGCTACACTGATGCCTCTCGAATCTAGTAGTAGAAAACAGAATTCCACATTTTTGGACCCACGTGATAATATATTACACCAAATCAGTCTTTAATACTACATTACCACGAGTAACACTTTCACAATGTAGGGCATTTTAACAATCATGACAAATATTTATAATTATTTGATCACATACTGTGTGATGTAATAAAGTAGAATCACGAACCATTTAGTTGTCGAACTATGTACTAATTTATGTAGTTAAACATTGCACTAAAAAATATAACCGTGGATGTATATACATTATTTACACTAAAAAAATATAACCGTGGATGTATATAGCGCAAGAGTGTACAGAATCGCTCAATGCTTCGTAGTCATATGATAAAATGCATATCATTACATGATCAAACACGACATTAACGCGATCATACATGAAAATACCAAAATCTTGTTTAAGTTTACGTTTACCCATGGTAATTCAAGCATCTAAGGCACTTCTAAATGATTTGTCGAACAATATGTAGATAGATTCGTTTTGCAGAGAATTATATGTATATGTTTTCATACGTTTGCTACAGATATACCTACTATTTCATTGTTCAGCCTAGCATGAGGCTATTGTAAAAACGATGACGTTGAAATGGTTCTGCTTAAAACCAATCATGTTCAAATTACAAACTTAAAGATTGATAACATGTCTAAATCTATCTGGTGTGGTAGAATACTCAGTAAAATGTATAAGTTTAGATCTAATACAGCATCATAGTCTATCATTCATATTCTCAAAGCAATGTGTTACAAATTTATTTTATTCTTAGAGAATCATGAGGTGTTTACTCGAACAACTATGTTGTCTCATTAATAATTCAAACAATATGCTTTTCTATTATAAGAAATGGCCCAAATATGGATCTATAGCATTTAGGTAATGGTTACTTGAAAATCGTCATGTTGTAAGTTCCCGGTAGAACCAACCAGTTTCCGATATACTATACTATTAACTTGAACAGGACCTTCCAACAGACTACCTAAAACATCACAACCGCATAGCTCAATCATCACAACTTCAGTTGATTTTCAGAAAATGAGACACAATTGAAACCGTTATTTTATAGTAGAAAGTGAGAAAGGCTTCCGGTTTTCTATATTACACAACACCAATCTGCTTACAAAAGCAACCTGCAATCGTTTGGTCCAACACCGGTTGTTCGGATAAAAGAATTTTAAGAACAGGTTCTTCAAGAATACAAAAATATATACCAGCGAGATTAGTGATTTTTACACTAGGAACACAGCCTAGCAGTTAACTGGCTACATATTTAAATGCTGCATGAGTAGTGATAATACAGAAATGGATTCTTTATGTATGGCTAAGTTTGTCAAACTTTTAAATAATCCATATTATAACCATGAATTAATAAACAAAATAGAATTACTGGTATATCATTGATTTTGTAATACAGCTATACATTACACACTAATGAACACCTTTCAATACTTTCAATAGTTGCCTTATTTATTGATGAGGAGAGAAATATCCACAAATCTTACATTTATTCGATCAATAGTTTGGTTTACCGGTGATAAGAAACACCAATGAATCTATTACTATATACGGATTACATCTAAATATTGTCTATGATGCTTATTAAAAATGATCAATATGCAACACGTGTTGTGTGTTCAACGTAGACACAAAGATGTATTGTCTATTAACAAATCTTCAATTAAACTCTAAATATTATATTTTATCTGCTATGCATTCAGAAATAAAGATATGTCAAAATCTTTCAAGGTACACATAATAACCAATACATAACCATAACATGACCAAACATAGCATACCCATAACCACAACATGATATTGATTACTGTATTCTATTTTATCTGCTATGCACTCACACGTAAAGATATGTCAAAATCTTTCAAGGTACGCATGATAACCACTACATAATCACGACATAACTAAGCCTAAGCCTAAGCATGTATTATATTTTATCTGCTATGCACTCACACGCAAAGATATGCCAAATTCTTTCAAGGTACACATGATAACCAATACATAACCATGACATAACCAAACATAACATACCCATGACATAACCAAAAATAACATAACCATGACATAACCAAACATAGCATAACCATAATCATATCATGACATTGATTACTGTATTCTATTTTATCTACCATGCACTCACACGTAAAGATATGCCAAAATCTTTCAAGGTACGCATGATAACCACTACATAATCATGACATAACTAAGCCTAAGCCTAAGCCTAAGCCTGAGATGTCGTTCATTTTGATTTATCTGCAAAAATCGATAATGCCGTAAATATTGCTCTTTCAACTGCACGGTTTTAATAAGTTCATTACTGCACTTATCCTAAGCCTAAACCTAAGCCTAAGCCTAAGCCTAAGCCTAAGCGGGGGCGTATGAAGCGATTCCGAGCGAAGCGAAGGATGTTTTTTGCGGTGGTTTCTTCTTCTGTTGCTTCCTCTTCCTAGATTCCCCCTTATCATCATTTGGTTTAAAAAATCGTTACTTACAAGTAACCTCAACCTTTATCTTTTTTACAGAAACTGTAAACTGACACAAAAAACTGTTTACTCTAAACTCATTAGCGTTAAACATCTGAACTATTTTTACCCTCCGCTCTGGCATACTCTCTCGCAGACAAAGAAAGAGAGAGAGAGGGTGATCAGTGCGGGGAGTTTCAAATCATTTAAGAGCGAAAAAAGCATTTATGAGTGAACTTATCAACCTCCAACTCTCTCTCGTGATCAGAAAACGAAGAAACAGTGTGTGAAATAAAGAGATGGATTGACTTTAGCAGAAGTCTAACTTGAAACTCCCCGCACTGACCACTCTCTCTCTCTTTCTCTGTCTGCGAGAGAGTATGCCAGAGCGGAGGGTAAAAATAGTTCAGATGTTTAACGCTAATGAGTTTAGAGTAAACAGTTTTTTGTGTCAGTTTACAGTTTCTGTATAAAAGATAAAGGTTGAGGTTACTTGTAAGTAACGATTTTTTAAACCAAATGATGATAAGGGGGAATCTAGGAAGAGGAAGCAACAGAAGAAGAAACCACCGCAAAAAACATCCTTCGCTTCGCTCGGAATCGCTTCATACGCCCCCGCTTAGGCTTAGGCTTAGGTTTAGGCTTAGGATAAGTGCAGTAATGAACTTATTAAAACCGTGCAGTTGAAAGAGCAATATTTACGGCATTATCGATTTTTGCAGATAAATCAAAATGAACGACATCTCAGGCTTAGGCTTAGGCTTAGGCTTAGTTATGTCATGATTATGTAGTGGTTATCATGCGTACCTTGAAAGATTTTGGCATATCTTTACGTGTGAGTGCATGGTAGATAAAATAGAATACAGTAATCAATGTCATGATATGATTATGGTTATGCTATGTTTGGTTATGTCATGGTTATGTTATTTTTGGTTATGTCATGGGTATGTTATGTTTGGTTATGTCATGGTTATGTATTGGTTATCATGTGTACCTTGAAAGAATTTGGCATATCTTTGCGTGTGAGTGCATAGCAGATAAAATATAATACATGCTTAGGCTTAGGCTTAGTTATGTCGTGATTATGTAGTGGTTATCATGCGTACCTTGAAAGATTTTGACATATCTTTACGTGTGAGTGCATAGCAGATAAAATAGAATACAGTAATCAATATCATGTTGTGGTTATGGGTATGCTATGTTTGGTCATGTTATGGTTATGTATTGGTTATTATGTGTACCTTGAAAGATTTTGACATATCTTTATTTCTGAATGCATAGCAGATAAAATATAATATTTAGAGTTTAATTGAAGATTTGTTAATAGACAATACATCTTTGTGTCTACGTTGAACACACAACACGTGTTGCATATTGATCATTTTTAATAAGCATCATAGACAATATTTAGATGTAATCCGTATATAGTAATAGATTCATTGGTGTTTCTTATCACCGGTAAACCAAACTATTGATCGAATAAATGTAAGATTTGTGGATATTTCTCTCCTCATCAATAAATAAGGCAACTATTGAAAGTATTGAAAGGTGTTCATTAGTGTGTAATGTATAGCTGTATTACAAAATCAATGATATACCAGTAATTCTATTTTGTTTATTAATTCATGGTTATAATATGGATTATTTAAAAGTTTGACAAACTTAGCCATACATAAAGAATCCATTTCTGTATTATCACTACTCATGCAGCATTTAAATATGTAGCCAGTTAACTGCTAGGCTGTGTTCCTAGTGTAAAAATCACTAATCTCGCTGGTATATATTTTTGTATTCTTGAAGAACCTGTTCTTAAAATTCTTTTATCCGAACAACCGGTGTTGGACCAAACGATTGCAGGTTGCTTTTGTAAGCAGATTGGTGTTGTGTAATATAGAAAACCGGAAGCCTTTCTCACTTTCTACTATAAAATAACGGTTTCAATTGTGTCTCATTTTCTGAAAATCAACTGAAGTTGTGATGATTGAGCTATGCGGTTGTGATGTTTTAGGTAGTCTGTTGGAAGGTCCTGTTCAAGTTAATAGTATAGTATATCGGAAACTGGTTGGTTCTACCGGGAACTTACAACATGACGATTTTCAAGTAACCATTACCTAAATGCTATAGATCCATATTTGGGCCATTTCTTATAATAGAAAAGCATATTGTTTGAATTATTAATGAGACAACATAGTTGTTCGAGTAAACACCTCATGATTCTCTAAGAATAAAATAAATTTGTAACACATTGCTTTGAGAATATGAATGATAGACTATGATGCTGTATTAGATCTAAACTTATACATTTTACTGAGTATTCTACCACACCAGATAGATTTAGACATGTTATCAATCTTTAAGTTTGTAATTTGAACATGATTGGTTTTAAGCAGAACCATTTCAACGTCATCGTTTTTACAATAGCCTCATGCTAGGCTGAACAATGAAATAGTAGGTATATCTGTAGCAAACGTATGAAAACATATACATATAATTCTCTGCAAAACGAATCTATCTACATATTGTTCGACAAATCATTTAGAAGTGCCTTAGATGCTTGAATTACCATGGGTAAACGTAAACTTAAACAAGATTTTGGTATTTTCATGTATGATCGCGTTAATGTCGTGTTTGATCATGTAATGATATGCATTTTATCATATGACTACGAAGCATTGAGCGATTCTGTACACTCTTGCGCTATATACATCCACGGTTATATTTTTTTAGTGTAAATAATGTATATACATCCACGGTTATATTTTTTAGTGCAATGTTTAACTACATAAATTAGTACATAGTTCGACAACTAAATGGTTCGTGATTCTACTTTATTACATCACACAGTATGTGATCAAATAATTATAAATATTTGTCATGATTGTTAAAATGCCCTACATTGTGAAAGTGTTACTCGTGGTAATGTAGTATTAAAGACTGATTTGGTGTAATATATTATCACGTGGGTCCAAAAATGTGGAATTCTGTTTTCTACTACTAGATTCGAGAGGCATCAGTGTAGCTCAGTAAATAGAAAGTACCATACCGGGAGGGTTCCCACTTACATTTTCGATATCTTTACCGGTTATAGAAATGAACATTCAGCGTAATTCATTCATGATTCTAGCAGACAAATAAGTTGTATGAAAATAGTGCAGGGCATGTAGAATAATTTTTGTTATCTACATGTCCTCACAACGAATTTTTTTTTAAATTTAATTTAATTTAATTTATCATACATTGAATAAATGTGACAACAAGTGATAAATGAATAATGTGAATAATGTTGAAGCGAGGGGTCGGAGAGAGGGAGGGAAGGATCTCACTAGAGGGAGGGAAGGATCTCACTGTGTATCGTCGCTTCCAGGTTCAATATATTAGGGTGGAGGAGGCCCTAAGCGGGAAGAGGACCGCTTTGTGTCAGTAGAGACAGACTGACATGAACCGGAAGGACAAAAACAGGAGAATCCTTACAAGTCGATGGAAGGGAGGCCTAATTTGTGAAACAAGGCTTGGGGAGGGTTTTTTGATTTAGCCAACCTTCAAAAAGATACATTATTCAACTATGAGGCATCCTACAATATTTTATAAATCACCCTTCATGAAGCATAATAGCTAATAAAAATTGCCATGATTATCTAACCATGATACATTTGGAAAATGATTGGTGTATGGCAAGCGTTATGCTATACATTAGTCCAAATAATTGGATCTTTATACACTGCATACGAAACAATAATATAAACACACTTTATGTTGTGCAAATGTAGAGTATATATGCCGCTAGAATATGAGTAGAAGAGTGCATAATTAGATCAGTCCGAGATGGTGTTTATATGTAATATTACGATGTTCAATTAACTTTAGATATTGTAAAAATGTAGATACACCCACTGTTCATCATCAAGAATCAACGTTATATACATAAGGGGGTTATGATCATGCTAGTTATAATATCCATGTACACTATTTCAATAAGTAAGGTTTGGTGGTTACCTGAAAAGACTTTGATAACGGGAACACTATAGAAGGGCATGATTTCACCTATAGGCAGTGTGTCATATTCATGTATTAAACATGTATTTCATCAGCGCACATCTCAAAATAATAGAAAATCAAACGGGACAACAGGTTTGGACTATGATTCATATAGGTGTATTTACATAATGGAAGGTGTATGAACCCAGTATATCAACCACCACTGATCGTCCAATAGCGATAGGGTGTGTACTGCAAGATCTACATTCTTTAGTTATTCACCTTTAGTGATATCTCATGTAAATCCAGTGAAATGAACAAAAACATAGTTGTATGCCACAGCGTTAGTACTATTATAAAAATAAGTAGCTATCTTAGCGTATGTCCACTATTAAGACATCTATTATGTATTGTTTCTAGAGCACAAATACATAATTAGAGGTTGTTTTCTAGCTTTTTTAGTGTTATTGAGGGGCTTATCTCTATCACTCCTTATTTACCACCACCTTCACCATGTATGAATAAATAAAGTCCCAAGGCGACTTATTCCAGGTCGACCTCTGACCCGATGAATAAAGAAAGGAACGATAATTCAACGTGAAGTACAGTTTATAAAAGCATGCAAATGTACTCTAGTAAAAAATATGATAGTTTGAACATTCTGAGGAGAATGTGAATTGGCAACTCGTCGATTCAACCGACAAGTAGCGCTGGATATGGTCGAACTTCGAAAAAAAAAAGTAAGGATATGACACTTGCATGGTTGTAATAGGCCTGTTACATTTCATCGTGTAATCTTTTCCCGTAATATCTTTCGCGCATTTTCGTTGAGCTTTGTCTCTTTTTGATTTGTGTAGCTTGATCAAATCAATATATAATTCGTATGCCATGCACTGTTAAAGTAGGCGTATTTTTTCGTTATATAGGTTCTAATTGGCTAAAAAACTTCACCTTCCCGATGTAGGGTTTACTTGTGTTACATGTTAGCTGTAGAACATATTGGGCTTAATCTATGATTTATTAATAAAAAAATGACGAATTAGATTTATTTCAATCACTCAGAGATCAATTACCTTAATTTGCCGTATCACAAATTAAGCTCTATTTATAATACTATTGCTATATTTCTTATATCTCCTGTTATTAGTATGTTTTATGTTGGACTGGTTAATATTTACTCTTTAACATTTCAGGTCCATTGTCAGTTATAAAATGAATATTTTTTCTTCTTTCTTGTAACACTGATATCTCTTCAAGAATTTATTTTGATGTATCCGAAATATATGAACATTCGTTGAAATATGTTTACGACAGTATCTCTTCGATCTATCGGCTATTTCCATGATTTACTTCTAGAGTGACATACAATCCTGATAGAAGGAAATTCTCATTTCTAACGTTATTTTTAAATGCTTATAGAATGTTAAGTGCTTTATTGAATTCGAGGAAAAGGGAAAAATTTATTTATATCTTATTTGTAGAGTAAGATTTTATGCGACGTAGAGATATTTATCTATTATTATATACCGCGTTTTTCCTGTAAAAACGCTTAAAATTATAATATAACTTCGGTTTAGAATATTGAGATTTGATTGTAATGTATTTTGTTGTAATCTGTTCATGCCAACTATAATTATTATGAATAGTGCATGTTATTCTTCTTCTGATTTAGTTACTAAAACTGAATGAACCGCCTCCATCTTTATTCTTAATAAAGACTAATTAAGAATTATCTCTAAGTAATAAAACTTAATCAACCGTGTAAAAAAGAGAAAGCATTGTTTTATGCATTGTTTTAATGTGATGCTCAACTTGTCTCGATCAACTTGTCTTTAATCATTCATAAACGTATATTTGTATCTCTTGTTGTTGTGATTGAATATGGGAATGGTTGATTGAACTAGTGAAGATTTTACTAGGATTGTCTCAGTTTATATTTAATGGGTTCGTTTCACAGTATTCTGGTCCAAGCCATTTTTCTTCCAAAGCAAGACAAAGGAGAGACCATTGTATTCGAGAGAGTTTGTATGTTGAGCGGTCGTTCTTGCTTTGAAAGTCATGAGAACGCTGTGGTTTATTATGGGTGTCATGAAAGAAAGTGAATAAATGATTTGGCTGCTGTATCTCTCTGACTGTTATTATCATGATAGCGTAGTGGAGAATTTATTAGAATAGTGTATTGTAATAGATATACTGATCATCATAGGTTGTAATCAGTCGATTATTCATTGTTGACTTTAAAATATATGTATGTGTATTATATGTGTAGCTAATGATGATGCGATATTTCATGAGAGTGGTTTTAATTTATGCTTTGTTTCAATGTGATGATCAACTTGTCTCGATCAACTTGTCTTTAATCATTCATAAGCGTATTTTTATATCTCTTGTTGTTGTTGTGATTGAATATGGGAATGGAACTAGTGAGTAGGAATAGAGATATAAGGGTAAGTAATCATTTTTGTGAATATAGGTGTACAGTCTAAATCTCTTCCTCATAATGACTCTTGGTCATACCATCTGCCCATATATTCAAGGCCTCGCAAGATGTCTGGTTTGAGTATTTATATCTCTCACTATTGATGAGTGATAGAGACTAAAACCTCTCTTAAATTATTATTAGTTATGTAATTCACATGTTTCATTTGTAACATTTGAAAATCTCTACTCATTATGTGGTTTTTATATTAGCGTCTCCCTCTTCTTTATTCCTTTCGGCAGAGATAGACACGAAGGGTCTCGTGTCACCTTTCCTTTTTGTTTAGCGTACTTCATCTCTACTAATTTCAGTTGGAATAACTATAATTACGTAATCACTAGTTAAATCATGGTTTCATTAGGTTCATCTTAGTATTTATCTGCTGGGGTTTTTTTTTCATTATGATTGTTCTCACAGAAAATGAATTTCTTGTCTCTTTGAATGTTAAAGAAGGGGACCCATGAGTTGGATTAACTGACTCCCACCACGATAAACATGCTGGCTATTGTTTATATATATTATATGGTAATTGGCGTAAGGGATAATAAGAAAATAAGAGAGCATATATGCAAATCGGATGGGCACTCTCTACATGCCTCAATGCGCATAGTGAACTTTAAACATATCGGGGATCAATATCAGATATGTCTTTCGATTCGTGCGATGAATCTCTATCATTCCATCGGAACAGTCTTATTACGGAGAAACTCGTGGGTCTCCATCTTTAATTGTCAGGGCGATGTAGTAATTGGATGGAGATAATTAATTAGAATGAGATATTGTGACAGTTATAGTGATCACCGTATACTCTTACCCTTTCCTTTCATTGTTTTCTTTAATATATTTATGTTCGACATATGCTCTGCTAAAGAAGATGAGATATTTCATGAGAGTGGTTTTTTATGTGTTGTTTTGATGTGTCTCGATCAACTTGTATTTAATCATTCTAAACCTATATTTATATCTCTTGTTGTTGTGATTGGTTATGGGAATGAATGGTAGAACTAGTAAGTAGGAAGAGAGGGATGAGAGTAATTAATCACCTTCTCCTTTCCCTTGTCCTTATCCTTCTAGATCTTATCTGTGCATAGGAGCCGCTAGCAACAGCCGGCTTCCCTCACCTCTCTCGCTATCCTTGCATTCTGTAGAAGGATTATGAGAATGATCTCTCTCTCTCTCTCTACTGAATGCAACGAAGTATCTCTCTCTCTACTGAGTGGTTCCGAGCAGAGCGAAGGAGCGAAGTCTACCTCTCTCTCTCTCTCTCTCGGGAGATGCCACAACACATGGGCTTAGAGAGAGGGTGTAGGATATACCAGGGGATTAGAGAGAGATTACCTTCGTTGCACTCGGTAGGGAGAGGGAGAGGGAGCGGGAGAGAGAGACGATAGCAGAGGGTGTCCTTATCCTTATCCTCTGTTGTAGTCAATAGAGAGACATATAGAGAGAGACTTTATCCTTCGCTCGGAATCACTCAGTAGAGAGATGCTTACTGTAAAATTGATTATATGTAAATTGCGAAATGATTTATTATAGTTAGATGTAGAGATAATATAAAAGAGGGTCCTTCTTCTTCTTATCCTTATCCTTCACTCCTCTCTTGACAGACGCACAAGAACTTAGAGAGAGGGTGTGAGATATATCAGTGGATTAGAGATAGATACCGCAAAAAGGATAGGGAGAGGGGAGAAACGATGGCAGAGAGAGGTGTCCTTATCCTTATCCTCTGTTGTAGTCAATAGAGAGAGGGAGGGGTGGGGAGGGGGGAGAGAGGGAGGGAGAGAGGGAGACTTCGCTCCTTCGCTCTGCTCGGAACCACACTGTAGAGGGAGAGAGACAAGAGCTTAGAGAGAGAGGGTGTAAGATTTATCAGTGGATTAGAGAGAGAGAGATACCGGAAAAAGGCTAGGGAGAGGGGAGAAACGAAGGTAGAGGGTAATCTTATCCTAATCCTTTGTTCTAGTCGGTAGAGAGAGAGGATAAGGAGAAGGATTCCGAGAGAAACGAAGGAGAGGGAGGCCGTGGTATACTGTAAAATCGGTTATATGTAAATTGCGAAATGATTTATTATAGTTAGATGTAGAGATAATGTAAAAGAGAGAGGGTATAGAGAAGCAGAGTAGGCGGAGTTTCAATGTATGGGAGGAGGCCCCGCCCACAATTAGTTTAGTCTCTAGTCTCGTCAGTCCCCCGTGCGGTTGTGCTGCTGTGGTGAGTCTTTGTTAATTACTTTATTTTATTATTTCGATTGATTTTATCATTGATCTACCAAAAATCAATAATGTGAATCATTGATCTACAAAAAAATCGATAATGTGATGATTATCGATTTTTTCAAATTACTGTACTAGTACTGCACAGTACTGTACTTGTACTGTACTTGTTGATTACTGTATTACTGATTACTGTACTTGTACTATACTTGTTGATTACTGTAGTAATTGATTAGGATGATTTTATTGATTGACTGATAAGAGTTGTCAATCATTATTATCATTTTGATTGATCTACAAAAAATCAATATAAAAAATCGATACAAAAAATCAATATAAAAAAAATCGATAAGCCCCGCCCCTAAAGGGGCGGGGCGACGGTGATTGGCTGACACAGGCTCCGCCCCCAAAAAGGGGCGGAGCTAAAATGTCAGTCAAGCTGACCTATACTACTTCTGATGCCTTAGGAAGTACTTATTTTACAATTTGATGACCTTTTTCAAGCACAAAACCAATTGGAAAGGAATGGTTACCAATAAACAACTGATTAGTCTGGGCGTACAGAGGTCCCATACAAGGATCCTCCTTAAGGAGCATCTTAAATAAGTCTTCGTTTATCTTCTTCTGATCAACTATTGAGTACGTTCTTCAGAATCTTAGCCGCTACACTAGATCCTTTTTGAATAGTGAATCATGAAACAGAAGTACTTATATTTTTCTTTAAAACTTAAAGGAGAAAAAACGACTAACATCGTCATCAATCACCACTTCTTGATCTTTATTTTCATCTACTGAAATACTGAATAGAAGTTGATTACCTATTCGTTCCGAAGAGATCATGAATGACACGTCGGACAATATACAGACAGTACTACAAAATTATGTCATATTTTATTTTTCAAAGAATAAACAAGGATCGAAAAAAAAGAAACTTCATATGGCTCCTACGCTATTTATGTTCTCGTTATTATGAATTTATGAATGCGATAAATATTGTTTTATTATCTTGTACAAGCGACATTTATATAAAAACTCTTTGTGTCCTTTTTTTGTAAAACTCTTTCTGTGTACACAAAAGACAGAAAACACAGAAAATATTTTTCTCTTAATATGGTATTCTGGTATTCTGCTGAACGAAGAACATGGAAACAAAAAAAGAAAAAAATTAATTCTAGATAGAAATAGTTCTAGTTGCAAAATTTTAAGCTGATTCATAAGTCCCCTTCAAGGTAAGCTCCGATTGCGTCGAGCTCCGACAAGAACGGCTGCTTAGAGGCAAAGTACTTGGTCAGCTTGATTTCTACCTCCCGCGGATTGTTGAAGCGTACCCCTCTGAAAGCGCGCTGCATATCGGTCATCGCTAATAATCGCTAGGAGCCAAGTCGGGCGAATAGGGCGGGTGGGGGACGTGCCAGCCAATGTGAAATCGAGTGAATCCGGTCGCGCAGCCAGTGCACAATTCGCTACCACGCTCAAAGAGTTCTAGTAGAGACTCGTTTACTGCCAGTACGTACGGGGTAATTGGTAGGGCATGACTAACATTGTGAGCAGAGATATGTCAAAGATACCCCTCCAAAATGCCACAAGATTTATGAATCAATCATATACTTCGTGGCAATGAGAGGATGCGGTTGGATGGACGAAAAAGAAACGAAAAAGATCTACGCGCCCGGTATTTTCTTGTGCAGATTTCAGAGGATGGTCGGAAATATAATTATTTATCAATTTCTCAATTGGAGATACACGGAGCAAATCAATCAGACAAATCGAGTGATATGGGAAGATTGAAACTTATTTGAAAAGAGATAAAAGTTGTTAATCACATCGCACATATGCAAATAAATTGAGCAATAGATTAAATGTATTTTAGAAACGAACTTAGAACTTTACAAGAGACTTGGAAATTAATTGAAAAAAAATTAAAATTAAGAAAATTTACACTAATTTTCTGCGCTTGTTGCTCACACACACTTAAAGGTATACCCGAGCAAATTTGAAACTCTCCGCTCTGGCTCTCGCTCAACAACGCTTCGACCCAATTGAGCAGCACGTTCCGCAACAACTTCCTTTCGTTTCCGTATACTGTGCGTATAAAATGTACTTGCATAAGAAAAAAACAAACGGTGCTAACGAACGGAAGTCACAATCGAGAGGCGCTGCGAGATGCAGCCTTCTACATCTCGCCCCACCTCTCGATTGTCTCTCCGCTGCCTCTCTCTAACCCGGCCGGCATAGTTTCTGAATCATGCAAAACAAGAAAGTTCTCTTCTACAAATAAAACAAGTGATTTTTATACGCTCAATATCATTGTGTAGGCTAGATTTTGCAGCCTTGCAAACGATGCTATACTCGACAGATTTCTTGGGATCACTCCTCAGCTGATGACGTTGCTTCAGTAGTCTTTTCGTGTCGTCAGAAAGCCCGGGCGGTGTCTGTCGGTCCTTTAAGCAATTAGTGGATGCTAGCTTCGTAAAACGTCCAATACACTCGTAAGTCTAGTTTGCCGTCCTCGGTTGAAATCTTCCAAGAGTTGCCAGAGCGTTCACATTCGTTCTATATTCTTCTTTATCAAAGACTTTTCTAACTATACATCTTTTCTTGTCCTTCTTCTTGATGGTCTTGAGCTTCAATCTCACCATGCGATGGTCACTCTCAAACTCAAATTCAATTGTGACATGAAAATACGGCACACTTTTTTACTTTCCTAATTAGGGTCCTTAATCAAATTTTACCTAACTAGGTTCCACTAATCACTTTTTTATCAAATTTAGTTTCGATTTTTCATGCTGTGTCTTATAATATAAGGTGTCACGGGCATTTTTTGTCATAGCATGTTCTTGGCACTGTGCCAAGAAATGTCTGTCTCTCTCCTTACGCGTCTTCTCTCACAATCTCCCTCTTCCTACGCCGTAGATATGAGAGAGTGTGAGGAAGTGTGAGAGCAATCAGAGAAGGAAAGACATGACCCATAATTGTTCACTAATCCCTCCAATCGGCTCTTCTTTCCCGCCTTTTTCCGCTATGCTATTGTTCAAGTTATTTTGGTTTTCTTCTGCTTCTTCGAAACGTATTCAATCTCTTTGGTCCTCCACTCTCTGTTCCTCTACCCCCTCCCACGGCCGCTCAATGATAGTAACTAAGAAGCTCTTGCCGGAAAAAGAAAGTATCGCAAACTGAGTGATGATAAGCACTAAAACATCTAGGTTCTCCCAGCGCGAAAGTTGACTACGGTGTATCTGGGCGCTCGCTTCTGACCAGACCTATCATCGAGTTTTACGATTCGCGAGACATGCCGATATGGCTTAGTGGGTAGAGCTTTTGTGTATCTATCCGAACCTCGTAGGTTCGAATCCCGCCCAGTGCAAATCAACTTTGCCGATTTTTCGTAATGCAAGAGCCTTGAAGCCAAAGTTAAATGTAGGGATTTCTCTTCATTGAACCGCCGTGCCTCCCTCTACCTCTCCTTCTCCCTCTCCCTCACGTCACTGACTAGAAGTAGACTTGCAAGTCTGCATCAAATTAAAATAATAAGCACACTTTAAGTTTTGAAATGCCAGAGCAGATCCCACCCATCCCCTTATGTCTAGACTTATAAGTGATCTGTTCTTAATGTTAAGTTTAACCGTTCTTATCAGTGATTAGTTGAACACTTTTCGGACCCACGACAGGTTCACTGCACTAAACTAAGTTCAGTGAACTTCACTCTATGATCTCTATTGTTTATTCTGTGATTTCGCCATAATTACTTGTACATCGAGTTTAAGCACTTCAAATCCGTTTCAGATTGAGTAGTCGTATCGAACGGGTCGTCAACTATGAGTTGATTTTTGGAGACGATGTCGGACTCAAGGACGGTAACAAGAAGGTCTTCTTCTCTTGGCAGAGTTGACATCATGACAAGGTATACTGTAGTTTGTAGTTTATTTACGATGGCCAGTCATATTTAATTGACTTTGTTTCATGAAACCGTTACGCTACCTGATGAGGTGGTGCAGATATTCGAGTGCAGATCGTTAAAGGACACCAAGGAATCAATTGACCTAAGGTACGGTATTTGCACCATAATTCAAGAATCATCAGTACATTGCTATAACCATCATTGTGGATGAAATATCTCTGACATGTTTTCGCGGAATTCAACGATATTGTTACTAGGAGTAGGATCAATTTGGCTAATCTAGCTCATTTAGTTTGAATATACTTCACTTTCATTAGGAAAATTGTAGTGAAATATTGATCGATTAAGAGATTCTTCGTCTCCACTCATAATACTGAATGAGACAAATGAAATGATCAAGTGATTGAACTATTCTTCAGGATCAACATCACCGTTGTCGATGACGATGTCTGAAGGCGTCGTTAACATCGTTGAAGGTCGACTCAACAAGCGTCTGATGGAGGGACCACTATCACTCGAACAAAGGTACTGTAGTTAATCAGGTTTCATTTGTATATGGCCATAAACATTATCATGGATCAAAAATTTCTGAAAGCATTGACAAGTTTTCACAAGGTTTTTCAATCCGCTATGTTGTTTCTCCTATCTATATGCTTCCTATGTATTTGAGAGAGTGTTGCCAGATTGTATTGTTTCAAATTATTACGGGGGTGCTTTTAAAATAGATTTCAACTATTATAACTGAAAATATTAGTGGTGAAATGAGGGAATAAGTGGTAATCTATCTTTGTTCAGGGTGACAATCTCTTCGTCATCTTTGCCGATGACGTTAGAAGAAGGACATGTCCACCGTTTCTGATGACCAACGCTGTTTGGAAGGAGGATCGTGCTCAATCTAGCAGAGTCTTCCCCCGTATCCCGCCATTTCTTGGATCTTATTTTACGAGATAATAAAGAATTTGGGGTTGTTAATGCTTGACATCGGTGTCCAAGCCCGCGAATTTAAATGGGCGGAGTCAGTATCGCTATATAAGAGGGCATGTCTAAAATGGGCGGAGCTATGCATCGGTATATAAGAACGGGTGCGAGTGAGTATATCTAGATCCTTTGACACACGAGATAATAGGGACCCATGGTCTAGTGGATGAGAGCTCGGACAATCAACCGGATCGGGTGGTCGGCAGAGAAGTTCAATTCCCCGAGAAGGATCAGCAAAAGAATTCATCTCCCAATTGTGGCCAACACTTTTTGCCTTTTTTCACTAGATGCATTCTCGCTCTCCCTGCGTTAACGTCTAGTGAGTGACAGAGGTCACATAGAATGGCCGTCAATCGTGAACTAACTTTTATTTCATGAACACTGTATCAATGAGTTTCACATCAAATAGGGGTAAAACGACCACGCTGAGTTCAAAAATCGTACTCTTCTTCTCGCCACTTTTCATCCAACGCGGAAACCTGCAAATGTGTGCCTACCATCGTTTTCAGTTGGAAACGACATGAAGACAAGCAAAATGGGAGTTTTTGGACAGAGGGGATTGTTAAATACTTTCACTTGTTATTTATTGTTAGAAAAAGATAAAAATATTTTCACGCATGCACAATTGAATGATAAGTTAGAACAATTTGTCTCTATGACTGCGGAAGCGGCTCCGTTTCACAAGTGCTAGATCAGTTATAGAGTGGTCAGACGATCAGACGAGATCGATTGGCAGAGAACAGAGAATGCGCGCGCGACCATGAATATATGAATATGTGTAAGGGAAGACAACACTGAAGAAGGAGACCATCGAGTTTTTTACGTGACTGAATTGACCAAGAAAACTATAGTCCTCATCTTCTTGAATTTAATATAGTTTTCGCAAAAACTATATATATACTCTGGAATACCGTTACGGAACGAATAAGAACGTTACGGAATAGAACGGCGTTACCTAAAGATGAAAGTTCATTGTTTAGCCAAGTAAATGTGCAATGCAGTAAATTCCAATTTGATATAAGAATGGAAATAAACCGAAAAGGGGATCGAACTCGGGTTGCGCGGTTATGTACAATTGCTGGAATTTTCGTCCAACCATGGACTAAATATATTTCCGGCTTTAGTATCTACAATCACATATTTCATGTAAGGTGTTTTTAATAAACCTTGCGATTTTACAAATGATTTTAAATAATATTGCAATATTATTGTGCGCATCGAAATGTGAAATATGATGAATGAGTTTATCGCTAAACCATTAATTATACAATTTGAATGGCTTATTTAGGCTCGTAGACGTTGGTATCAAGCCAGTTTCCACTGGAAGGAATAAAATTAATAATCGATCAATAATTGAATATGGAATAACTTACGCATCTCTGTATTGACAAGCAACGAGAACTTGCTTTCCACCATCACAAAGAGCCATACCACATCCAAGTTTGGTAGACTTGGCCCAAGCCATCTGGAATAATCAATAATTGGGATATTAGATTAGTATCATTGATCTACCTGTGTAGCATGTCCGATTCCAGAGCTAAAGACCGCATTGGTAAGCTTGATATTTGACCATCCATAGTCTTGGAATTCCTTCTCCCATGAATCAGAAGCTTTCTTTCCCATTCCAGCGAATGTCATCTTTATTGATTATTGATTGAATGAATTATTGGATATTGCTACAGTACCTTATTGGACGACCACATAGCGTAGAGATTCTCGCCAAGATTGTTTCTTCCTTTGGAATGAGCAAAGACACAGGTTGAAGCAACCTTCTGGGCAGACTTTTCGATATCACAGTCCCAAGTCTGCAATCCATTAATAAATCATGCAATCATGAATCAAGTACCATAGCAGGAATTGGAGTCTTAGCAGCTGGTATCCTCCTTCCCTTGGCAACATAAGTTCCAGCAGAAATTGAACTGCGAAGTTTGTTGTGAACATCAAGGAAACCTTTGACCTGAAATGATTTCAGTTGATCGAAATGTTGAATTATCGATTTATTGATTACTTCAGCCTCATCGATTCCTCCGGAACAACGAGATGCGGCCCAAGTGGCTGGAATTTGCGATACTTTGATTGTTTTGATGATTTAGTTAATCTAACAAGTTAACTAAATTTGTAAGTTAATTAAATTTAAAAAAAAAACTTACCGACTGTCAGAACAGAGAGAACAATGCACAGACGGAACATACTGACATTAAAATTTGGAATATTGAAAACAAACCAATAATGAGAGCTTTTTTTGCAAAAAAAATCTAAAGAATATTATACAAAAGAAGTAAAATGAAAATGAAATGATATGTCTGAAACGAATCCTCAATTGCTTTTATGTTGATGACATTTGCTTGATCAGCCGTTACCCTCATGAAGAGGACATAACATCCGTTCGGTTCATTGAAACATGGATATTATAGAGATGTCTTCCAATCGAAAAAAAAACATGAAAACGATAAAAACTCACTAATTATTACACAAAATCTATCCCACTTTCTACTATTGGATTCTTCAAATCCTGTTTTGTAACTTCCTGAGACAATCTTGCAAATATAACAGGTACAGACGCTTGCAAAATAAGTTTTATTGAATCGGAAATATGCATCCTCAATTGGGTTTTCAGATCAATCAAGCATGTTCGCCGACTAGAATAGTCAGGAGTATGTACAGAATGAAATTAGAAGAAAATGGGATGAGCTTTGACTAATGGAATACAGCATAGATACGTGGTTTCCATCGATTTTTCAAGCTTTTTTTTAAAATTTGATAGACATCTCTAAAGATATCCATGTTTCAATGATGCGAACGGATGTCAGTCCATGTTCTGTGCAAACGGCTGATCAAACAAATTTTATCAATATAAAAGCAATTGAAGATTTGCTTCAGACACATCATTGTTCGTTCCTTCTACTTTAACCTTTCTATATTCTACACAATTATTTTTAATAAATTTTCTAATATTCCAAAATAACATTTCAGTATGTTCCGTCTCTGCATTGTTCTCTCTGTTCTGACTGTCGGTAAGTTTCTTTTAAAAAAAATTATTATCATGTTCAATCAAAACAATCAAAGTATCGCAAATTCCAGCCACTTGGGCCGCATCTCGTTGTTCCGGAGGAATCGATGAGGCTGAAGTAATCAATAAATCGATAATTCAACATTTCGATCAACTGAAATCATTTCAGGTCAAAGGTTTCCTTGATGTTCACAACAAACTTCGCAGTTCAATTTCTGCTGGAACTTATGTTGCCAAGGGAAGGAGGATGCCAGCTGCTAAGACTCCAATTCCTGCTATGGTACTTGATTCATGATTGCATGATTTATTAATGGATTGCAGACTTGGGACTGTGAAATCGAAAAGTCTGCCCAGAAGGTTGCTTCAACCTGTGTCTTTGCTCATTCCAAAGGAAGAAACAATCTTGGCGAGAATCTCTACACTATGTGGTCGTCCAATAAGGTACTGTAGCAATATCCAATAATTCATTCAATCAATAATGAATAAAGATGACATTCGCTGGAATGGGAAAGAAAGCTTCTGATTCATGGGAGAAGGAATTCCAAGACTATGGATGGTCAAATATCAAGCTTACCAATGCGGTCTTTAGCTCTGGAATCGGACATGCTACACAGGTAGATCAATGATACTAATCTAATATCCCAATTATTGATTATTCCAGATGGCTTGGGCCAAGTCTACCAAACTTGGATGTGGTATGGCTCTTTGTGATGGTGGAAAGCAAGTTCTCGTTGCTTGTCAATACAGAGATGCGTAAGTTATTCCATATTCAATTATTGATCGATTATTAATTTTATTCCTTCCAGTGGAAACTGGCTTGATACCAACGTCTACGAGCCTAAATAAGCTACTCAAATAGGAACATTTATTAAATGTTTAATTGTTCTGCAATAAATTTATTCAGACTCATTTACTTTGTAATTCTCGACAGAAATTCACCGTACACATTTCTGAAAATTTATAGTTCTATTGTGAAAAACGAACCAAACCAGCGAAAAACCAGCGAAAAAGTTGTTTCAATGACACAACATGTTCTTGGCACTGTGCCAAGAAATGTTCTGGTTGTCAGTCTCTCTCCTTTCGCCTCGTCTCTCATCATCTCCCTCTTCTCACGCAGTGAGTGATCGTTCTTTGATCAGTGAAGATACTGTGTAGATATGAGACAGCGTGAGAAAGTGTGAGAGCGGTCAGAGAAGGAAAGACATGACCCATAATTGTTTACTAATCCTTCCAATCGGCTCTTCTTTCCCGCCTTTCTTCACTATGCTATTATTCAAGATATTTTGGTTTCTTCTGCTTCTTCGAAACGTGTTCAATCTCTTTGGTCCCCCGCTCTCTGTTCCTCTCCCTCCCCCTCCCTCTACCTCTCCCTCTTCCTCTCCCTCACGTCGCTGACTAGAAGTAGACTTGCAAGTCTGCATCAAATGAAAATAATAAGCACACTTTAAGTTTTGAAATGCCACATCAGACCCCACCCATCCCCTTATGTCTAGACTTATCAGTGATATGTTCTTACGTGTAACGGTTCTTATCAGTGATTAGTTGAACATTTTTCGGACCCACGACAGGTTCACGACACTAAACTAAGTTCAGTGAACTTAAGCCACTCTATGATCTCTATTGTTTATTCTGTGATTTCGACATAATTGCTTGTAAATCGAGTTTAACCACTTCAAATCCGTTTCAGATTGAGTAGTCATATCGAAAGGGTCGTCAATTATGAGTTGATTTTTGGATACGCTGTCGGACTCAAGGACGGCAACAAAGTCTTCTTCTCTTGGCAGAATTGACACCATGACAAGGTATACTGTAGTTTATCTACGGTAGCCAGTCATATTTAACTGACTTTGTTTCATGAAACCATTACGCTACCGATGCACTCCGGATCTGATGGGGTGGTTCAGATATTCGAGTGCAGATCGTTAAAGGACACCAAGGAAACCATCCCTTGACCTAAGGTACGGTAGTTGCACCATAATTCAGTTCATTGCTATAAACATAATGGATGGAATATCTCTGGCTGCGTCAACATAGACAGCATGTTTTCGCGGAAATCCACGATATTGATACTAGTAGTGGGATCAATTTGGCTAATCTAGCTCATTTAGTAGTAGTTTGAATAAACTTCACTTTCATTAGGAAAATTGTAGTGAAATATTGATCGATTAAGAGATTCTTCGTCTCCTCTCATAATACTGAAAGAGACAAATGAAATGATCAAGTGATTGAACTATTCTTCAGGATCAACATCACCGTTGTCGATGACGATGTCTGAAGGCGTCGTTAACATCGTTGAAGGTCGACTCAACAAGCGTCTGATGGAGGGACCACTATCACTCGAACAAAGGTACTGTAGTTAATCAGGTTTCATTTGTATATGGCCATAAACATTATCATGGATCAAAAATTTCTGAAAGCATTGACAAGTTTTCACAAGGTTTCTTAATCCTCTATGTTGTTTCTCCTATCTACCTATGTATTTGAGAGAGTGTTGCCAGATTGTATTGTTTCAAATTATTACGGGGGTGCTTTTAAAATAGATTTCAACTATTATAACTGAAAATATTAGTGGTGAAATGAGGGAATAAGTGGTAATCTATCTTTGTTCAGGGTGACAATCTCTTCGTCATCTTTGCCGATGACGTTAGAAGAAGGACATGTCCACCGTTTCTGATGACCAACGCTGTTTGGAAGGAGGATCGTGCTCAATCTAGCAGAGTCTTCCCCCGTATCCCGCCATTTCTTGGATCTTATTTTACGAGATAATAAAGAATTTGGGGTTGTTAATGCTTGACATCGGTGTCCAAGCCCGCGAATTTAAATGGGCGGAGTCAGTATCGCTATATAAAGAGGGCATGTCTAAAATGGGCGGAGCTATGCATCGGTATATAAGAACGGGTGCGAGTGAGTATATCTAGATCCTTTGGCACACGAGATAATAGGGACCCATGGTCTAGTGGATAAGAGCTCGGACAATCACCCGATCGGTTGGTCGGCAGGAAAGTTCAATTCCCCGAGAAGGATCAGCAAAAGAATTCATCTCCCAATTGTGGCCAACACTATTTGCCTTTTTTCACTAGATGCATTCTCGCTCTCCCTGCGTTAACGTCTAGTGAGTGACAGAGCTCCCATAGAATGGCCGTCAATCGTGAACTAACTTTTTTTCATGAACACTGTATCAATGAGTTTCACATTAGTAAAACGACCACGCTGAGTTCAAAAATCGTACTCTTCTTCTCGCCATTTTCATCCAACGCGGAAACCGCATATGCAAATGTGTGCCCACCATCGTTTTCAGTGGGAAACGACATGAAGACACTCAAAATGGGAGTTTTTGGACAGAGCGGATTATCAAATACTGTGTATTTCATTAAAGATGCAGAAATCAATGAGACTCTAAAAATTATTTCTTTAGTCAAAAGTGCTGTTCTTATGAAACATCGTGAGAGAGGACTTGTCCATAGTCTTCAATAAGGAGATCCTTCTACGTTGTGGATATTTATTCGGTGAGAGAAGAACATACGAACGAGAGACGAACCGCTCACAACCGAGACAAACTATTGATTATCGATCGATAATTATCGTAAATATAGTGCATATCCTTTCGTTGTTCAGGAGATAATTCTGTCTTCTTGCCTGATTTCTAACAAGGGAACTGTCTCAACTTAATGTGGCCATATGGCATGGGAATAATTTACCTGAATCAGTTTTCGATGCTGATTACGAATCCGTTATCAAACGTTGCCCAATCGAGCTGAGATTCGAGAAAATCGATATTAAAATTCGCTAGTTTAATCGGAAATTCGTGAGACTTCCTATATAAAGCATCCCAATGCGTTCATAAACTCATCTATCAATTATCCAAACACCTCCTGCTGTAATTTAGTGGATATTGTAGGTAAGTTGTGAATTTTCGAATCAAATAGTCGAATTTCAAGATCGATTTTCTCGAATCTCAGCTCGATTGGGCAACGTTTGATAACGGATTCGTAATCAGCATCGAAAACTGATTCAGGTAAATTATTCCCATGTCATATGGCCACATTAAGTTGAGACAGTTCCCTTGTAAAATGTTTGCATTTGGAAAAATCAAAATTATGTGAAAGAAATACCTTGAATGAGTTCAATACTCCATTCTTTCTGGATTTCTTAGCTTTCACTGTCACTTCTACTACGTGATCAAATGGTGTTCGACAGTTAGGGCACTTTGGCACCATACAGTCGAACTTTCACCTGGGTCTCCACATCGTACTCTTGATCATCAGCCATGGCTAAAATATTCAATTATTATGCCAAGTTTTATCTTTCTTTAGGTATCAATGTTGTGGCTACACTCTTCCAGTAAGCACGAATATTAAGAATATATTTACCCCTTATATAATGGTGGAATATTAAAATAGCCGGGATATTAAGCTCATTTTATGCCATATAATCAGATAGACACCTCGAGAATAGACACCTATACAGGGTGCGGCAGAATTATAGAAGCACGATCTTTAATCTCCCCTGATCCCATGTTTTGAGCAAATCGGTTCAACATATAATAATTTATATACACCTGTCATATAAACAATAGTGTGTGTTAACTTCTCAATTCTTTTTCCTTTCGAGTCAACAACTACTGGCTACAAACGTTTATGGTGCAACGAAAGTGACGGAATGCTATTGGAGGTCGAAATTTTCCCATTCCCAAAGAAGGGCCTGCTTGAGCGACTCAAGATTCAAGTTGGGACTAGCACATATATGACTCTCGAGAATTGCTCACGCAAAATGATCGAGGGTATTGACATTGGGAAAGCAGGCGACCATTCCGAGTAGCGGGTGAAGGAGGGACAGAGCACCTCGAGCCAGGCCTGTACAATCTTTCTATAAGCACCCATGCTTGTTCCCAAAGTAGCTCTTGGCCCAGGGATCCAGCCCAGACCACGGCGCTCCGAGAAAGAGAGGCTCGATTCAACTCGCTTCAGCTTCTTCGTTGATACAGTCTTTTCTGAGCTGAACTTCCCCTCCTCCCCTTTACCCCATCCCCTCTCCCGTTTATTTCTATCTATCCCACAAGCTCTTTTTATCTGTTATTTCAAATGTTGTCGCATCTTATTGATGTATGATAAATTAAATTAAATTAAATTCTTAGGAGTCCTCTACGTTCTCTTCTTCCCGATCAGTCGTCAAATATGTAATATCTTATGAAATAGAAAAATAGAGAAAAAAAGATTATAAGATTGATTGTTAAGATTGTTGCAAAAAGAGATGCAAATTTAGCAATGGAGATAATAAATTAAGTTGCTCAAGTAACTAGTGAATAATCGGTAAAGTCTGGAGCTCGGGGATCAAATTTGGAGCTAGGGGAGTCGATCGGGGAACTATGGTGCTCTTTGGAGAGAAATTACTGAAAGAAAGGTGAGACCTAAACCCAAATGGGCCAGTCGTGCACAGACTGGCCTAGCACAGACTTTCATTAAGCCTAAGCCTACGAACTCTACGAAATCTACGACAAATCTACACTGTCGATAGTTGATCATCTGTTGATCAAGACCAATTTTCACCCTCTCACATCGAATCTTTACCTCAAGTTATCATATCATATAAATTGAGCAAACATTGCATATACAGTACCGTGCAAAAGTATGGACGCAAAATTCGAATCGTTATAACTTTTTACGTACTTGGCCGATCGGCCTCGGTATAATTTTATTATATAGTATAAACATTGGAGAAAATTATGAAGGTATCGATTATTACCTACGGTGATGAAATGATTTCATCATTCTTGAAATGCCGAGGTGCGATCGTAAAAATAGGTTTATTCTCAGGTAGATTTTTTCTGTAAGTCCAATTTTTTGTGAGGAGCGAACAACTATCAGTGAACATTTTAAGCTATTAACCACGTTGGTTGCATACCGCTCCGAGGAATTAGCTAATTTCGCCTGACTCATTAAAATTTTGTAAAAATGCCATAACTCAGTCCGTAGTTGAGCTACAGCTATCCGATTCAACAAGCATTATCGCATAGTCATGGGGCAGCACCATGCCAATTTCGGAAGGTTTCCGGATCTTGAAGAGAAAATTCGAAAAAAATTCCAAACCATTTTTTGGACTTACGGTATTTCCCAGCCGGTTTTTCTAAAAATCTAAAAAGTTGCCATGACGTGCCTAAACATCTACCTAACACATATACAAAGTGGCGAGATTACAGCACTTCAATTACGCCTTTGCCAATAAAAATACCATTGGAATTCAAAGGGCACGGAACCTAACTTCTTTTGAGAATTATTACGGGTCAATAACACAGTATTTCTTATCAATTTTGATCGGATTTTGAACCAAGTGTTTAATAAACATATTTCCTACAAGTATCCTGAATTTAGTTCCACTATTGGACATTCCACCTTTTTTATCTGTCTCTTTTCTCGCAAAATTCCACTCTGACTTCCAATGGTATTTTTATTGGCAAAGTCGTAATTGAAGTGCTGTAATCTCGCCACTTTGTAGATGTGTTAGGTAGAAGTTTAGGCACGTCATGGCAACTTTTTAGATTTTTAGAAAAACCGGCTGGGAAATACCGTAAGTCCAAAAAATGGTTTGGAATTTTTTTCGAATTTTCTCTTCAAGATCCGGAAACCTTCCGAAATTGGCATGGTGCTTCCCCATGACTATGCGATAATGCTCGTTGAATCGGAGGCCAGTAGCTCAACTAAGGACTGAGTTATGGCATTTTTACAAAATTTTAATGAGTCAGGCGAAATTAGCTCATTCCTCGGAGCGGTATGCAACCAACGTGGTTAATAGCTTAAAATGTTCACTGATAGTTGTTCGCTCCTCACAAAAAATTGGACTTACAGAAAAAATCTACCTGAGAATAAACCTATTTTTACGATCGCACCTCGGCATTTCAAGAATGATGAAATCATTTCATCACCGTAGGTAATAATCGATACCTTCATAATTTTCTCCAATGTTTATACTATATAATAAAATTATACCGAGGCCGATCGGCCAAGTACGTAAAAAGTTATAACGATTCGAATTTTGCGTCCATACTTTTGCACGGTACTGTATCTTAGGACGACGGTGTAGTACGCTGTTGAAGCTGCGAAATGTTGGACGGCCAAGGGTATATGACCACCATGTACACAATCGTCAGGGCTACAATATGCACTATTCCGAGGATAGAAGAAGAAAAATCTGAAAACTAGACACGAAAAAACATATTCAGAACGATATGATATTAATGTTCAGCAGTGTTTGTAAGAGTGCATGACATGTTATTCACCAATAAAAATAAATAAAAGTGCTAGCTATCACGATTGAAAAATTATGATTTTTTCAATTTTTTATTTTATGAAACATATGTGAGCCGGGTTTGAGCCCAAGGGCATTTTCACTATAACTTTCATCGGTCCCCACCCCCCCCCCCCCCCCCCCCCCGGTATGTGTCTATGATGAAAGTATTGAGGCCCAGATCGAAAGTCTTGGCGAATGTCCGGACCATGCTCGAGTCTTACCGAGCCGGTCTCTTAACAAGATCTCAAGACCATTTGATCTACCATAAATTCAATAATTATGATAAATGATTATATTACGACTAATTTCATCGAAATTCTTCTTGAAATAATCTCAAATCTAAAAAAAAATGATACAATTTTTGTCACGTTCTTTTCTTTTTTTTTCCAAAATATATTTAACCCAAAAAAATTGTGCCCAAGACCATAAAAAACACAAACAAACCCAAAACACAAAAACCCTGCCCTGATATCAATCGATCGAACTCCAAATGCTTGAACATAATTGTTTTGGCCTACTCAAAAGCTACCAATATATCAAGAATTTCAATTGAATTAAGCTCTCCGGAAAAATTGGCCTTATCGTAGGGTGGACATTTCGGCAACGGATCATAAAACGGTTGGGAGATGGCCTACGGTAACAAAAGTTGTACACTTGTCAGCAGTAACCTTCGGGAATCGCGATCTGATTTTTTTTCATTCGACCTATGACCCGGGTTGATTGTTGAAATTGGCCGAAGTCGAAAAAATTCATGATGTCCGAGATCGCATACTGGTTACCATTATATGTGAGCCAAATTTTCTCTTTCTGGATAACGTAGGTCGAATAAAAAATCAGTTCGCGATTCCCGAAGATTACGGTAGCCCAATACCGTGCACTCCTACTGGTAACAATGGTACAACTTTTGTTGCCATAGGCCATCTACCAACCGTTTTATGATCCGTTGCCGAAATGGGCATTTCCGAATTGTCCATCCCCTTGGCCTAGCGATCACCCGCAGGACTTAGGGCTCTGTTCCACTCTGTTCTACGGGTCCCATTGAAGTTTACCGGTCCCAAGAAATTTTAAGGGTCCCATGAAAGTTTACATGTCCCACTCGAGTAGAAAATAAAAAGTAAGCACTTTAAAATTTTTATAATTTAAGTCACGAATCCGTGCTAGTCATGGCCAGAATTAATCCGTTTGATAAGCCCATATCATCCTTTGCTCTATAATGTAGAGAGTGTAGATGTAATGTGTTATTCAGATGTAGATATAGAACCCTCCCGCTCTATCAATTAGATGCTATCTCTTTTTGCACGATATACTCTAATGAGTAATTGAGTTGTTGCTATCGCAATACAATAATAGTACGCCTACATAATAAAAAATATTCTTTCCAATTCATGGGACCGGTAAATTTTCATGGGACCCGTAAAGTAAAACAGAACCGGACTTTCGTGTCCATCGAATCACGGGTTGGGGATCCCCAGGATCTCCCCGATCTCCTCGAATAATTGCATTTAATAATTATCGGTTGAGATGAACGAAAATCATCGATACGCCGTGTAATATCCGCTGCAGATTTCAGAGAATGTTCGGAAATATAATTGTTTATCTATTTCTCGATTGGAGATAAAGAGAAGGAGCAGACCAATCAGACAAATCGAGTTATATGGGAAATTTGAAACTTATTTGAAATAGTTGTTAATCACATCGCGCTTATGCAAATAAACTAGGCTCAAATGTATTTTAGAAATCGAAGTTCGAACTGTTCGAGAAACTAGGAGAATAATTGAAAAATAATCAAAATTAAGAAAATTTACACTAATTTTCTGCGCTTGTTGCTCACACACGTTTAAAGATATACCCGAGCAAATTTGAAACTCTTCGCTCTTTAAATACTCTCTCGTTTTCTTTGCCTACGAGAGAGCGGAGAGTAAAATTTATTAATTATGATCTCAGGACCGTACATAGTATCTAGTGTATGAATTTGACTCATTGACGAATGATCAATTTAAGGTTATCAATTCAGTCCGGAGATCTAATCCCTTCTTCGAACCAACTTTATGTAAGAGTGGATAAAGTGTATTACATTCCTAAAATTGAACTTATGTACACATTTTCCAACAGAGCAACATGCGCATTGAATAATTGAAAGTATTTTCTTGAAAGCTTTGTATATACAGTACAGCCCGATTTTCTTTTGTACACGAGTGCCACTGCGGCGCTCTGCGGCGCTCATTTGCGCTCATAATTTATTTCTGTGGGTACTGAATATTTTTCGATTCTCAAAGTCTTAATCATGAGTTTCCGTTATCACACTAGGCACAGTTTACACTAAAGAAACTGAAACAAAATTTTTATTAATGAGAAAAAAAATTAAAAGACAAATCACACTGGTCCGAAAACGATGGGTAATTATTTACTGAAAAGGTATACTGTAATAGTGCGCATCGATCGCACGATCGCCGTAAGATATTTTTCGAAATTTACAGTACCCATCGTGTTTGGAATACACCCTATGATGCTTTTCGTCCCATCCTCATCTAGCAATTATTGCTTGAAATGATAAATTGATTGATTGATTGATATGTCGACTACAGTACCTCGTTGCCGGTTCAATCGTGACAAACACGTTATCCGTGTACTTCTCACGTCTATTTCGCATATCCACTTGAATTCAACCACTCAAGCTTTCGCTCTTCCTCTTTCCACCCAATCAACAAGCGTACTACTTATAAAGATCAAAGATCAAAAAGGCTTAAAGCTCAATCTTTGCTGCAAGTCGTTCAGTTGTCAGTCTCTTAGTGCATGTACTTCGTCTCTGCCTCAATATCCGTGACAGTGCGTTATTTTCGCAACTTATGTGTATTTGGATGTTTTATAGTTAGAATATACGCCTGCAAGTTTATTCTTTTGACTCACTGACACTATTAAGTTCTGATAAGATGAATAAATTGAATAGAGTTTGAATACAGGAAGTAATTTTGAAAAATGCACCAATACATAGAAAACAGATCGGCCATAATTATTGTGACATAGATTATTATTATACCTCTTTTTCCCATTCTCAGCTGCCGTACATAGTAATTGTCCATACAATGTATGACGATATGTTACTAACAATAACAGATTGTATATTTTTGGAGCTAACTATTTTATATGTAGTCACGGCGATAATAGTAATAATAAATAATAATCATAATTTGTTCGCTCAATTGAAGGCATGAAAAGTCAGCTTCTTCTGGCAACCTGTCTATCTGCTCAAGAATTTTAGAATTGCTGTAGTCATGATTACTCATTTTTAGTCAGAAAAATTGCGTTGGTGGTATGCTAAAAATAACGTCGTTTTATTTTTATGCATGTATTTGGGATGTTCCCCACGTCACACTTATGCAGTGGTATTTCGACAGAGCATTAGCCCGATTATTGCCGTGCAATGACTTAAATTATTTATTATTATTATATATTACTTTTATTATTATTATCCGGAATGGAGAAACCTTATGGCAATCCAGAAACATCCATTAAAGCTAATGAAGTTGATTCAATGTCAAAACAATTTTTTATGATCCATTACATATTTAAACTGTATTGTGTAATTTATGACACTCCGTATTTAGTAGCAATACTACTCACAGTTAGCTAATTGTAAAGTGTTTAAAAAAACAATCTAAAAAGCGTTCTGAAAAGGCACACCCGAGCTAATTTTACACTACGATATGGAACACTATCTCGCAGACAAATAAAGCGAGAGAGCACTGCCATTGTTTCGAATTTATTCGGAGGTATGCCTATAAAATCCACACTTTTTCTATTCTCTGAAACCGTAAGATCAGTTCCTGGTGTTGATACCATTGAAAAACTTATCATAGCACACTCTCTCCATCCCAACCGTAGTTCTCTCAATCCGTCTTTCTGTTTATGTTTATTTTACTCTTCACAGTATATTCAATTTCGCATTCTCGTAGACCGATCGTTACTGATCATTGATTATTGATTGGTTATTGATTAGTGATCATTATTGATTTACTTTTTTTTTCGAAAGCAACATGATAGAAAAAGAGTGATGAGAGTTTGTTAAAATAGGAGATTTTATCTGCTTTTCTTTCCTTTTCACCACTTTTGCTCAGAACTATAATTATAATCTCGTTACTGGACTAGGTGATTATCCGCCTTCAATATCTGATCCTGTCTGTTAATTAAATAATATTCTTTGCTCTCACGCCTAGCTCATAGAGATCTCGTGGAGAGAGCGAGAGAGGCTCGTCACATTAATGCATACTCCTTGTTATTGACCGTATAAAACGCACTTGTTTATTTGGTACGAGAGTAGCCAGCCACAGCCTCAATGCGTTTCTATGTTCTAGGTGAGATAGTAGGTAGATCAGAGAGAGCGAGGAAAGAAGGGAGGAAATAGTGGAGAGTTAATCGATAGTTCTTTCTCTGTTTAGCAGACAGTAGCAAGTCTTGCTCGATGAGGAATAGTTCACCTACAGCATATACTTGGAACTAGAAACTAACAAGTTTACTAGTAAGTACACTTGAGTATATTATTAAGTATACTTGAGCAGAACTTGTACTCCACTTCTACCCGAGGCATAATAAACTTCATGTAAGATATGCACTTCTGCTAAGGTATTTGAAAATTTGAAGTCTACTTGAAATACGTCACTGAGGTAAAGTTTTCCCGGAGTCTACTTCAAGTGTAAGAACATTTAGGGAAATTTATCATAGTACACGCACCACTTGAAGCCGACCCAAGTCAAACTTGAAGTAGATTTAGAAGCCTACTTCAAGCGAGACTCATAAGTGCACTTTAAGTTTTGAAATACCAGAGTAACATTGAAGTACAGCAAAATACCCGAACAATTTCCGAGAACTCATAGTTAGTTTCTAGTAAAATAATAGAGGGACTAGTAATATTCATAGCTTTATTTCATTCATTCATATATGACATGCTGTTCATAGATTGTACAGTAAATATTGGCATCGTGATAAATGATGATAATTTAAATTTCCCGATTAGCTAATGTATGTATTAACTTTCTTTCTTGTCCGCTTACTCATACTTTCATCTTTAGCCATCCACATCTTTTAGATCCCGTCACTCTTTCGGTGATCCGAGATATCTCTCCCTCTTGAATCTCGCCCTCTCCTTCTGCCTCTCTCTACCTCTCCCCCTTTCTCTATCCATCCCCTAGCTCTCCTCAGTCGTTCATCTACCTTGTTCAAACCATAGCCAACGTAACTCGATTATATCTATAGCGTGATCTCGCCCTCTCTCTCTCCATCTTCTCTCTCTCTCTCTCCCCCTCTCCCTCTCTCTCTCCCTCTCTGCCTCTCTCCCTTTCTCCCTCTCTCCCTCTCTCCCTCTCTCTCCCCCTCCCTCTCCTTTGTCCCCTAATCTCCATTGTATGTCACAATCAGTGTCAATCATCTGTCTTATCACTCATTTAGTACTATTAATGTCTTCACTTTTTGATTTCTCCTCCAGTCCATGTTCTGGTCTGTCCATGCTCGATATTACGATGGTCACTTGGGAGGAGAGGCAGATTGAGGAGAGGGAGGGAGGCAGAGGGAGAGTGAGAGAGAGAGAGAGGGAAAGAGAGAGAGAGATGTAGAGGGAGAGAAGGAGAGAGGTAGAGAGAGAGGAAGAGAGGTAGAGAGATGGAGAGATGGAAATAGAGAGGGAGAGAGGGAGAGAGAGAGGGGAAGAGAGAGGCAGAGGGAGAGGGAGAGAGAGAGGGAGAGATCTGAACAAACAGCTGCACCGCTCTGTGCTTGAAAATGGCGTTGATGAGATTTGAGGAGGGACGAAGGGGAGGGGAGAGGAGAGAGCAGAAGAGAGGAGAGATGGAGAGAAGAGTGGGGAGAGATGGAGAGGAGAGAGGGAGAGGAGAGAGTTCAGGGGAAGAGGGATAGGGAGTGGCACAGATTACATATTAACAAAAAGAGTGGTTGTTGATTGTGTATACGATCGGAGGTTTTTTTGATTGAACGAAATGGAGAGGGAGAGGAGGGGTGAGAGAAAGAGGGAGGGAGAGAGAGGGAGAGAGGGAAGGTAGGAGGAGAGAGAGGAGAGGGGGTGAGGGAGAGAGAGAGAGACCAGGGAGAGAGAGGAAGGGAGGGATAGATTTTGAAAAGCCGCCGAACCATCGCTTTCCTCGCACACAGTAGTACGAACCATTAGACCATAACTACGATGGTTTCAACATAATCTTCATATTGTGAACTTTGAATTTTGAGATTTGATCTTAGATCTTTGGTCTTTACTCATTCTTCGCTAATTTGAAAGTTTGCTCACAGCGTTTTGCAAGTTATTCGGATATCTTGCAGAAATCTTGTGATTTTGTGAGAGGGAACGGGACAGAGCTACTAGATTTCAATTAGGATTTAAAACCATGGGGTGCACGAACATTGGGGACTCAAAGGAACAAACCAAGCTAATTCAACTTTCCGCATTGACCCATACTCTCTCGCAGGCAAACATACAAGAGAGTGGTCAGAGGGGAGAGTTTTAAATTCAGGATGTTTAAAATTAACTCGGTGTGTTACTTTATGTACGAAGGTGAGATCATATGACTGACTTGCAACTCATCTCTAGCAGTCATCTTCACGTATAATGTTTTTTGCACGGTTTTTGTCGTTTGCACACATGTAACTTTAGTAAGTCGACTTCCTCGCCGTACATATCTCTCCCTCTCCCCCCCCCCCCCTCTCAACCGTTCTGGTCATTCCTCTCCACCCAATCTTCTCCGTACATCTCCTATCTCCCACTACATCAACTCCACTTTACCTGTAATAGAACACTTGATATATGACTAGATAATAGGAATGTTTCTCGTGTTTTTATTTCATAAGATTTTCGAAGATCAACTTTGGATGTTTTATGACTCAGGCAAAACCAACAGATGAAATAGTAAAAATGAATAGATTTTTTTCTTTGTTTTCGGATCTTTTGAACACAGCATTAATTTTTTCTTAGATGTTTAAACACCACATTTGTTAATCTTCATTTTTTCTTAAATTGCAACTCTAATATAAAATCTCTAGATGTTATGTATGTTCAAAGATTAAAGATAATTTAATCCGTTTTAAAGATTATTTTTTTTTTGGTTAAAGAAAAAATGTTTTCATACATGAAGTGTTCAGAGATTTGAAATTGAATAAGTTGCAATTAAGGTAGAACCGGACCCAATTATGAGAGAGAGGAAGTTTAAAGAATTATAAAGAAGGGAGATGAACGGAAAGAAAGAGGAAGAAGAAGTGAGAGGGGAAAGAGGGAGGGAGAGAGAGGAGTGAGCAAGAAAGGGAAAGAGAGAGGCAGAGGGAGGAGAGAGAAAGAGAGATGGCGAGAGAAAGAGGCAGAGGGAGAGATATCGAGAGAGAGAATGGGAGAAATTTTGGTTTCAGTAATGTGGAAGTGTCATTGATAAAGATAAATGAGTACTATTAAAGGAGGGCTAATCATATCAGAGGGAGGGTGTCTATATCATTCGAGAACTACAACAATTGTGTAGTTGTGGAGTGCAAGGAACATATCCGCTCTGACCACACTCTCTGGCCTCTCTCTCTGGCTACGTCGATATCGTGGTCAGAAAATATATAAAAGCACATCCCGATCTAGCTTGCTAGCTAGCTTGAGCTAGCTTGAAACTCTCCGCTCATGCTCTCTCGCTTTTTTGTCTGCGAGACAGCGCTCAAGAGCAAAGCATGACATTAGCCCATTGTCAGGACGTGCCTTTGATATCCTCATACAAGCTAGAGTTATGACACTTTTCCCATTCAAGGAAGTCACAATTTCCGTTGCAACTTCGAAACAGCACGCACGAGCTTGGACGCCTCCAATATCAGTATATCCATGCTGTCAAAGTTCTATTATATCTCTCACTTGTCCTAGACTG
This sequence comes from Parapristionchus giblindavisi, assembly GCA_943737045.1. Taxonomy (NCBI): domain Eukaryota; kingdom Metazoa; phylum Nematoda; class Chromadorea; order Rhabditida; family Diplogasteridae; genus Parapristionchus; species Parapristionchus giblindavisi. The sequence goes on from CALSFV010000656.1 coordinate 349,341, forward strand.
GTGAGAAAACTTTCTCATTCAAACTATGCACATTTCTATGGCTACTCCGAAATTGCATACACGGGCTTGGGCGCCTCACACAGCGTTCTCATGACTTTCAAAGCAAGAACGACCGCTCAACATACAAACTCTCTCGAATACAATGGTCTCTCCTTTGTCTTGCTTTGGAAGAAAAATGGCTTGGACCAGAATACTGTGCTCAGCTTTCGGTATAATCATGTTCTCTAACTTCTATTATTTTTGATCTCTCACTTGTCCATACTCTCTCAATTCCTCATGCTCTTTCACTCACACATCCCTTCCTCTCTACCAGACAGTCAGTCATGTATCTCTTTGGCTCTGTTTTTTCGAAATTTTCATTGTGACACTGTTATTTCACACTAATCCCTTCATTATTCCATCCACCCGCTCACGATTATGCAAATCGTACAGTTTCAATGATGATTCAATGTGATCATGGACGGTTTATTGTTCTCTTTATTTCTCTGGCTCTCTCTCATTTTCATGTACTCGTCTTTTTCTCTCCTATTCCCTAACACGCTCTCACTATATCATGCTCTTTCGTCGATTTACTCTGATCGTCTGTCGTCTCTTCGGACGTCTTCGCTCTATCCCAACTTTTTGATCTCTTCGATTTGATTTGTAACGATATTAATTTCGAAAACGAAGATCAGGAAAACAAATCGCGTGGACTATGGCGAGAGAAGTGAGAGATCCGAGAGAACTAGAGAAAGAAAGAGCAGACGGATTGGTAGAGACTACGATGATGAAAAAAAGAGAGTTCGAATTGTGTCGAACATCTTTCTTATTGTTGAAATGATAAAACCAATAGAGATCTAGCTAGATCAGACAGCTAGCTAGAACTCTGTTCTAGCAAGCTGCCTGGTTCTCCCGTTTCGCACGCCCTTTCGTTTCTGCATCGCTCATGTTCCACGAAGCTTCCATCACTTTATATTCATGTATCAGATTGAACGGATTTCAGACCACATATCGTACGAAAAAATAGGAGCCCCTGTTCCCTTCTGACTACAGCACTTTCTCGATGCTTCGAAATTTCAAGCGCACCAAGAATGGAGGGGAAAGTCTTTCTCAGCAGAAAAAAACATGCCCCTCACGCCCGGCGTATAGAAGAATGAAATGCCCAAGCTGCCTGAGATATGGGAATAAGTACTGGATGGCGATGCTGTGTACAGTGATTAAATTTGCCTGATAGTTTGCGAAGGACTTGCCTCTATTCTGGCGATTGTTAGCCTGAATATACACACATCCCTGGATCTTTGGACTATCATTTACCCGAATGTGATCAAATTGTGCACAGAATTAGGGAAAGTTGTGGAAATCTGTTGCCCATAATTGTTCAAGTTTGATCTCTGTGCAAATTTGTGATCATTCCAAGTTGTTGTTATTATTGTTATTCTTTATTCCATCATAATATATCTAACACGGAGTGGAATGGCATGGATTGATGGATGTCCGGCGCTAGCAATACGATAGCCATATCGGTATGGGGTTTTGGGTATAGTGGCAGTTTGGACGCTAATTGTAAGGACTAATATCGAAATGAGGGTTAATTATATCCCGGGAAGTCTTTAGTATCTTCTGAGATAAAGAATAATTGACTCAATACTGCCCAAATATGAAACAATAAATATTTATTAATAAGTTTAACAAGTAATATTTACAAAAAATCATATTATCGATTTAGTGGTAGATCATCAAATGGTCTTGAGATCTTGTTAAATGACCTTGTCTCCACATCCATTCATTCTCTTCTTTATACCAACTGTTCTCGTTTGTTTCTCTTCCTTCTTCTTGCCTCGTTTTTCCCCATCTCGTAACCTCCACTTCCCGAATCATCTATCTTTCCCTTCATAGTCCTTCCTCATCTTCGGCTTCTTGGTCATTTGGAACTCACTCCAAACGTTTTGCTCTGGTAATACTCTCTCGTAGACAAAGAAATCGAGCGTTGTCAGAGCGGAGAGCATCAAATTAGATCGGGTATGCCTTTAAGCGTTGTGAGCAACAACGCACAAAATTCGCGTAAATTCTTGCTTTCTTACTTTTAAATTTCTTAATTTTAAATTTTTTTTCAATTGATTTCCAAGTCTCTTGAATAGTTTTACTTCGATTTCTAAAACACATTTGGTCTGTTGCTTATTTCATTTGCATATCTTCGATGTGACTAGCAATTTTAATTCTATTCAAATAAGTTTCAATCTTCCCATATCACTCGATTTGTCTGATTGATTTGATCCGATTCCTCTTCTCCCACCGAGAAATTTATAACCAATTACATTTTTTCTCTGAATTCTACTGCTGAAATTACCGTGCGCAGCGATGTTTTTCGTTTTATTTAATTATTTATTTATTTATCCATCAGTTAAAGCCCGAATAATGAGAAAATGAGAGAAAGAAACGTTTATCCAACCGCAGATGTAGACTTACAAAGTGCCATACATCCATTCATTCATTTATCTATTCATTATCTAGCTCTACCTGGCTCTACGTCATCAGCTCTTACCTGGGGGGGGGGGGGGGGGGGGGGGGGTATGGGGCATACCATTGTTCCTTGAATAACGTCTACCTCGCTCAGTTTATTGATACTTCTCCTATCATTTCTGTATTTGTTATCGCACCTGCGGGTGTATCAAAGAACTAAACACGATTAACCTTTATCTTTACCTACCTCTGCCTTTTTTCCGTTAGAACATCCAGATGGAATCATACAATAGGTAGAGCTTATTGAAAGAGAACGGTAATAAATAAAGGAATGGATGAATGGCTCATTCGGATTTGTGATAACGATCACTGTGTCAGAACCATTTCAAATTCGGATTCTTTTGTCACGACGAATGCAAAGGGAGAGGGAGAAAGAGGGTGGGGAAGAGGGAGAAAGAGGGTGGGGAGAGGGAAAAAGAGGGTGGGGAAGAGGGAGAGGGAGAGGGAGAGGGAGAAAGAGGGAGAGGGAGAAAATGGGAGAGAGATAAATGGAGAGGGAGAAACATAAATATATAGGTACAAAATGGGAGGAGGAGACTCAGTCACAGGTAGTGGTTTCGATGTGTTTCTGTGCCTTCTCAATTTCTTATCTTCTTGTTTTCGTTGGTCCTCTCTCTCTCTCTCTCTCTCTCTCTCTCTCTCTCTCTCCCTCTCTCTCCCTCCCTCCCTCCCTCTCTCTCTCTCCTTCCCTCTCTCCCTCTCCCACTACCTCTCACCGTTAACTTGACAATTCGCGTTCTTCCCCAACTCCATCCTCATTCATCTTCACTCTGTGTATTAGTGGGGGATTCCCTCTTCTTTTCTCTCTTGTCCAGCCAATGTTTTTACGGCAGAGATAGAGAGAGATAGAGAGAGAAAGAAATAGAGAGAGAGAGAGAGAGAGAGACAGAGAGAGAAAGAGGAGAGATAGAGGGAGAGGGAGAGAGAGAGGAGAGAGAGAGAGGGAGAGAGAGGAGAGAGAGAGAGGGAGAGAGAGAAATAGAGAGAGAGAGAGGCAGGGCGAGGGAGATCCTCCATCTCCCCGTTCACATTCTCCCACTAAACCCGTTTCCTCTCGCTTATCCTCTTCATCCGAATGATGCCTATCTGTCTGGTCCTGGTCATTGATCCACTCGTTTCCGTACCGTCGGCACAATATCCGGTTATTATGGTACCATGGTCGGTACCGTCGGCACAATATCCGGTTACTATTGTACCATGGTCGGTACCGTCGGCACAATATCCGGTTACTATGGTACCATGGTCGTACCGTGCCCAATCCCGACCACTCATTCTCTGGGTCTGAATCACCCGTACCCTGAATCACCGGATATGTGCTTCGGAAGTACCTTGTACGGTCCCACGTCGGTCCTTTCGCTGTGATCACTCGCCGACTACATAATAGGGATGATGACGCATGAGGCTTATCAGGTGTCGATCGACCGATGACCATACATAAAATTTGACGCGATCCCGGGCGGTATGCGACCGTAACGCTACCGTATTCCACATAGACTACCGTACCTTACCGTGTATCTTTATTCCATGTTCCGTATTATGTGATCGGTTGGGATTTCCCCATTCATCACCGATGAGTCAATATATGCTCAAATTGTGAATCATTGGTGTACAGTACCGTATACCGTATGTCTGACCTACCGTACCATATCGATTGATCTACAGTAGTCCCACGAATCCGATCCATCGAACTATTGTTTATCGTCTTGTAGTAGGTCTCATAGATCGTCGACAAGTGCGAAAGGTTAGAGGATCGACCTATCTGTTATGCTTGATCACCTATTTCACTCTACCTCTGCCTCTGGGATCTCTCCCTCTCCCTCTAGGATCTCTCCCTCTCCCTCTGGTAACTCTATCCCCTTCATCTCAGCTTCATATTCTGTGACAACTCTTGAGAAAGGTGGTGGAAAGGGATGAGAGCTACTCTGACAACCTTTCGTCGTTCATCTTTCCGCCCCTCTTCTCAACTTCTTTATTGACATTCATCAAACTTACAAAGGCACAGCCAATTTTACTCTCCTCACTGACAATACTCTCTCGCAGAGATAAACGCGAGAGAATGTGGTTAAAGCGGAGAGTTTCAAAATAGCTCAGAGTGTAATTTTAACAAACCGTTCGCCTGGCGACTGTGGCTAACGGAGGCTTTTTCTAAAATAATTCTCCTAATAATAAGTGTGCTTTCGACTTCTGTCTAATTTTTCTGACCGATATATGATAGATCAAAAATCATCGCTTTTCTTTGAACTTCCGTTCCGCAATAGACCTTTGCGACTTCAGAAAGGTAAAAGGTAAAGGTATTTGAATAAATTTTAATAATTTGCAGCAAAAATCTCCTCAGAAAGATAATTAAATTATTAAAATTTATTCAAATACACTGATCTATTGTCAAAGCTTATTGTTAGGAGGAAGAAAGCAAAGTGTTCGAACCGAATTCGCATCAACGCAATGGCCCAAACTCCAAAACTTTTTTCTGCCTCTCTCTCTATCTCTCCCTCTCCCTCTCCCTTTTGAATCTCTCCCTCTCCTTTTACCATTCTCATCTGGCCTTTTTCTACTTTATGTCCTCTCTCTCTCTATTTTTATACCTCTCATTTGTTTTTCATCGATTTAATGACCCCCACCTTTCGTGATTTATTGGGGAGCATCAATCTTGTCTTGCTTTCGTTCAAGAGAGAGAACATATCGGAGGCTGGCCAAAATGCTACACGCGGCGTATTGCCACATAACGCGGGGCGTTTTTCTCAATGAATAAAGTGTTGTAATTATGTCTACATTAAAGATCGAAAACAGTTTATATTGCTATGATAATCTTGATTATTTTGGAAAATACATTCAGAGTCCATCAAAATTTTTTTGTTCCTATGGTATTTTGGAGCCTATAGCCAAGCGAGCACAGAAAAAAAAACATAATATTTTACACTTACTCATTGAGAAAACGAATCGCCTTTTGCGGTTCCTCGCCGCGTGTAGCATTTAGTAAAGGCTAAGTACACCACTGTACTTCTAGAGTTGCGTAAAGATAGAAAGACTCTCTTCGTTTGACTCGTCTCTACTTCTTTTCGAGACTTTTTAACAGTTCATGGCTCGTCCTTAAAGGCGCACCCCAAGCTAATTTGAAACTCTCCGCTCTGACCACACTCTCTCGTTTTCTTTGTCTACGAGAGAATACTGCCAATTAGTTTGGGGTCTGCCTTTAATTCGGTTGAAATATGTAAATGCACGTTTGTCATCATCCTTGTGTCCAAATGTCTTACATGATCGTTTCCATCATCTTCTCACGTTTGCTTTTTCCTTGTCCAAGGTTTCGCTAATCCCAGGGTACTGTAATCTATCTTGGATACCGTACCTTAGAGTACCGTAACCTGCACACTGTAACTTCTGCATCCAGTACTGTGTGATCCATGGTTACCGTAGTCTGAGACCTCATTCACCCTGCTCTACCGTAATCAGTAGTTACAACACGGGATACTGTAGCTGTTGATTACAGTATCCATCCTATCTTGCTTGCAGGAAGATGATACTCCTCACGAAGTTGAAGGCGGAAAAGCGGCGGGTGACAAGGTTGGTAAATTATCGATTGATTTCCTGATTATTAATTGATTTGTTGCTTGACCTACGTACACACTGCATAAGAGTTCCTCTTTCTCGTCTCACGTCACTTTCTTATCTTGTTATCATATCTTCCACTAGAGCAGAGGGGTTAGACGTGACGATGTTAGAGAGGTAGAGAAACTGTCAATCGGAATTTATTGAAAACTATGTGGAGTTTAGTCTCTATTCCTTATGAATTATATATGAATTTTCCTTATTATTTATTGAGATTTGACATTTATTTATTACAAAACATCCTTACGAATTCCCCAATTGAATTATGAAATGTCAATCTCGTAGTGCTTTCGAAATAGGCCAAGAAATATTTCTGGTACGTGAGAATCAACTATACTGTGGGAGAAAGTTGTTCCACTTGAACATTATAAGTGATAAGTGTTTAACCCTTCAAAATGTTTCGATGGCTGAGAGTGTTACATGATCTATGTTCCGTTCATTCAACGACAGCGTAGAGTTCAATATTAGCGAGAAGCTGAAAAGTACCCTACCCATTTCACACTTATTATTTGTATTATATTATTATAATATTACTATATTATTTTTTTCTATTATTCTATCGCTTATTTTCATTAGTTAGCATCCTATGACACTAGAACGGTGTTTAACCCTTTAGAAGTGTTTACAATTGCAAATGTTCAGTGGCTGCGAGTGATGCATGATCAGTGTTTGTAGTGATAAATGATACCGTGTGCAAGAGTGATAAATGGATGACAGGATAGATGATGATATCAGTGATAGAGGAAGTCTGCGAGAGATAGATGAGAGAACAACCACGAACGACGATCTACAATCTGTGTTCTCCTCATATCCCATGCTCTCTCGTCTCGACTCTCTCAAAATCCCATACTCTCTCGCCTGTACTCTCTCGAAATCCTGCACTATCTCGTCTGTCCTCTCTCAAGATCCTGTACTGTCTCGTCTTCGTCTGGCTGGGTGCTTCCTTCCTGTTCATATCGTTGTTGTCACCTTTCGAAAGATCTACACCACATTGAATTTAGTGCGTTCTAGTATCACTATCACGCTAATGTTTACAGTTTGGAGCGTAACCTAGTATCACTAAGTTTCTCGCACCCTTTCTTCGTTCTCTGTCATCTGGAGACTGTTGGGCTATGACGATACCGTTCTTTGATTCTTTTTCAAAACTTATCGAAACTAGGCTTACCTGAATTGCGATTTTGAGTATTGCGATATTGCGATTTTCAATAAGGTATAGTAACCTACATCCGTACATACATACAGTACATCCGAGTTCAATAGTAGCGTACCACAATGTTCTATAGACTGTGAAAGCCAAAACGACCGCTCAACATAGAAACTCTCTCAAATGCAATCGTCTTTCGCTTGTCTGGCTATGGAAACAAAATGGCTTGAACCAGAATACTGTGGTACTTCATAATCCTTCTTCAACTATTTATAGCTATTGATGTGATCGTTTTCCAATTTTAGTCCGGCGGTCTTATGTTGACCCTCTCTTACTTTCATTGATAAGACTGATAGCGATTAAAAAGAGCGGAGGACGAGAGAGTATGGCAAAATGAGAGAGCGTCCGAAAATATTTGACCAATTTTACACTAAAATGATCTTTGAAAGTGATATCTACCTCTGGAATTTTCGTCATAACAATACTAATAATAATAATAATAACTAGTGCATCTGTCAGAATGTTTTGACCCCCGATAGTTCAGGTTGGATAAATAAAAGTATCGAACTTCTATTTTCTATTTTTGCCTTGTGGTTAGTCGTCTGACCTCAGAAATGCGATGCTGAAGTTATGGGGGATTATTCCCGGTTGGTGCGCAACCAAGGGGCTATTTAGGAATGTTTCTGCGTATGCCACTGTTATGACTGAGGTGTAATCTATGATTTCGCACACGCAACACGGGGTAATCGGATGAGCGAGTAACGCGGGGTAATCTGTCGAGTATGCACCTCCCCAATTTGCAGGGTTAAATTGGTGGGTTTGACGACATTTCGGTGATAAGCGGTGCTTCTGAGACAGAGACTCTGTACTCGCTTATCTCGTTGTGGCTCTGACGCAAGCAGGGCCATCTGCGTAAGCAATGATGGTGGGGGGAAAGCCTGCTGATTAGATTACAATCAGTGAAATGATATGACTAGAATAGAATGAGCAGGGAATTAAGGGATTTTTCCGTGAATATAGCAAGATTGGAGATCGAGCCTCTCGAATGGCTATGCAAATCCAGAACATGCCGTCTGAAAGTGAGAGAGCGTTCTCAGTGTGGAGAGTTTCGAATTAGTTACCAGAGAGTCTCATTTCTATAGAATGATTGTATTCAACACAGCTTATGTCGTTAGTAATGGAATTTCAGTGCTTTCAAAAAACTTTAAACCTAGTCTCCGACGTACCACCTAAATAGTTTAGTTCCGATGATTTATTGCATGCTCCAACCAAAACATGAGAAATTGCAACAAAAAAATTAACAAAACGAATGTATCGTCATTCACACACAATAGTACAAACAAATCACTCGACGAATTCCACCTGATCTCAATATCAAATTAACACATGGTAGATCAAATATTTCGACCTAGAAAAAAATGATGATTACGCTTTTACTGTGAAAAGATATCCATATACTTTGACGGTCTGACAAATTCACTAAGGGAGGGCAAATCATAAGATATATGGTATTCTTCAAAGAGTGAATAGGTAGATCACTAATTGACTTTACGGTTCTCAAGTATACTCCTATCTCTACCATCCCCTTCCCATCTCTTCCCGTGTCACTCCAGCATTCTCCATGTTTTGTTACTTTTTTCATCTTTTGATCTCTCATATGAACTCTCGCAAAAAAAACTTGTTCTCGTATTTAAATCGCGTGTTATTTCTTTTAGAATAAGATCATTGTTCTCCTGTGGTCAGAGATCCAGGGTGCGGTCGTTGTCTAGACTGCTTTGACTTTGACGAACTTGACCAACATTTTTCTTATTGTTTCAATCTATTTTATATCCTTTACCTGTAAGGGAATAATTCCCTTGGGGTCCTTTTCCAAGGAATTATTCCCTTGCATATATGGGAGTTTCTGTGAGTATAGTTCCGAAGCACCGATCACATTTCTCTTGCCTAAACACTCATGAACACTATCTAAATAATATTTTACCAACTCTCATCGTTCAATTTTTGCCTTCTGAAAAAATTGAACTTTGTGGCTGATAAGACATCAAGAGTACAATAAGATCATACATTTATTTATTCTCTCCAAGTCGTCTGTCTTTCCGTGAAGTCCTTCTTATCAATCTGCAGTGATATATCTTTCGATGACAAAAAAACACTGATGATCATCGAGGATTAGTGAGGGTCACCCTTGAATTTCGTCATAATATTTTAGGGCTAAAAATACACCCCAAGCTATTTTGACTCTCCGCCATGGCAATAGTCTCTAGCAAACAACGAAATCGAGGGACTGTGATCAGAGCGGAGAGTTAAATTAGATTGGGTTTTTTTTTTAATGAAAAAAGTAATGGATAATAATAGCCCTCATAACCGCTCTGTTCTCTTGATCGAGTGTCAATCTTGTGCTGGAATATAGCAATAGTTTATCAATATTATCACTAGCCCTTCCTTTGATCTTTCGGTTTTGAATATTTTCACGTGCACTGTTTTGGATGGTTGCCTAGACGCCAGATAAAGAAAGGAATAAGGCTCGTGACTGCTTAAGCATGCTTAGAGGGAGCTTATCTAATAGATCTCTTTATATCAAGGATTAGTTATCTGTCGAGTATTTTAGGCGTCTGATTAAAATCATCTTAAAACAAAATTAGGTTATTTCGACAGTTCATCAAAAGCGTCTTTGGGAAAAGCGAAAGAAACAGGGTCATCTAAAGACCGATTATGACGAAATTAGAAAACAGTAATCTATTTTGGATCTGGATAAAGTCTACTTAACATACTAGGCTCATGCTTTCTCTGTATGCCTTCCCGAAGCTAGCTCTTTTTTCAAGGATGAAATATAATGGAAAAAGCTATTACTATCTCTGTCTATATGAATACCTCCGTTTCTCTCTCCCCCTTTATCTCTCCCTCTCCCTCTCTCCCTTTCTCCCTCTGCCTTCCTCACTGAAAGCCTCTCAGGGCTTCCTCTACTAGATATCAAGATTGATGATGTCCACTTATTCTCTACCTCTCCCTCTTCCTCAATCTCTCACTCTACCTCTACTTCTTCCTCCCCCCCCTCCCTTTCCCTCTCCCTCTCCCTCTCCCTTTTCATTTCCCTCTCCCTCTCCCTCTCCCTCTTCTTATCCATTGATAAGCCACCCATCAATCATAATATGCCATCGAGAGATCAGTCTTCTGCGTAGTTAAATTGCGTTGCTCAATAATGAGAAGGATGACAAATTGTCTCGGGGTGATTTATAGCGAGGGAAATTTTTTAAATTGTGATTAATTCGAATGAATTTGAATTTTTTTATTCAGCAGAGAACTTAAATATGAAATTCCATTGAATTTGAATTCAATAAGTCGCGAGCCAAATTATGTGGCTTTTGAAAAGAAAAAAAAGTGAAAACAACAACAAATTCGGAGTACTTCTTTGCATTTCCTTTCTGTTCGCAACTTTTTAATTGAGCTGCAAGGTAACGCACTGAATTAATTCAAAACTCTCCGCACTGGTCACACCCGTTTTCGCTGCGAGAGACTATTGCCAATGAGGAGAGAAAAATCAGCCTGTATTTTGCTTGTAAATAATAATTTGAGCTATATGTCTAGTGTCGGTTAGTTGTTGAATAGAAACGGAGTATGTTTGTGTTTCCCATCTGTTATTGCGCTCGTGGTCCGCATCTTTACTTCAACTTCATCCTCTCGTAGTGTGAAAATGAAGAACAACTGGAGAGAGGGAGAGAGGGAGAAAAAACATGAAGTATGAAGATGAACAACTTCCTCTCTTTGAATACTCTTGAGAATGGAGGAATATCCCCAAACATGAAGGCGGTTCTCTATAAAAGTCTTCTATTTTGGGCATCATAGTGTGTTAGAGTTTTCATTCTTCGCTGTTCCTTGCAATCTTGGTCTTGCTACCTTCATATAGTATCAATCAATTTATTCATATCAAGTATAATGCTAGATGAAGAGAGGGTCGTTCTTCAGTCGTATTCACGTAGGGACAGAGTGTGAGAGATTAGAGATCGCAACGAAGAATTTACGGTCTATGAGTTTAAAAAGAAAGGAATCTGTCCTTTGAGTGAGTTCTAATGCACCCGAAAAGCTCTTGAACCTAGGAAAATAAGATTGAGCGGTTATGGAAAACATAAGTGGATTCACTCGTGAGATATTTGATTATGGAACTGACTGTCTAGAGTTGTTGTTCGGATTTACAGGAAAGGACAAGAATAGCTGTCAATCAAAATATATTATGCCGAGTTTTTTTGGGCGTTTCACTGCATTTTCATGATTATTTCATTTAATTTATTTCATTTTGCAATGAATATAATACTAATCGCCTTAGCGAAATTATGTTCACAGCTTGTTCACATTGCCTTTATTATTCTTTTAATTCTATTATCTCAATTCTTACTCTTAAAATTAAAAGATGTTAGTGAATTGAACTTGTATTATCACTAGCCTAGCAGTGATCTTCCACAGGACTTGGCGTGCCTTGAATAACGGGATAACCTTTACCTCTACCTTTTACGCGCAGTCGTTTTGTTAATTTTTGATTTTCGTGACTGTTGTAGAGTGAACAGTGTCCTCTTTGCACGTTGCGTGATGTCTGCTGCGAACCTCCACCATCCATCCTCTTTAGTGCATTATAAAAGAGCAAATAACATGAGAAAAAGCGTCAGAGACACTTTTCGTTGACACCTTTCGTCAGAGAGAAAGAGAGAGAGAGAGAGAGAGAGAGAGAGAGAGAGAGAGAGAGAGAGAGAGAGAGAGAGAGAGAGAGAGAGAGAGAGAGAGAGAGAGAGAGAGAGAGAGAGAGAAGGAGAAGGAGAAAGACAGACGAGGTCCAAAAGTAAACAGGGAAATGATAGAACGACCGAACGATCATGAAATATACCTTGGCGTCGATGTTTTGGCACAGCTGAACCTATCAACAAAAATCTAGAACTCGTATACCCTGACCCCGTTTATAAGAAGAATCCCTCCCATCCCATCCCTTTCTTTCTTATACAGGAAAATAAATAATTTGATTTGATTTGATATACCCTCTAGAGTTGAAGTTGGTGCGAGGAAGAGATTTATGAAGGTTTAGTGTAGAATCAACTAATATCATCGCTTGTTTTCCATGGCCCTAAAGCTGCAATCACGCAATTTAGCAGCTATTTTCTAGAGAATCGCTTCGAATTTTATCTTCCTTTCCTTAAAGGTGCTGACACCTTTTTTAACAGTCTCTTCAATGGTGTACGCTCTCTCTTTGTTAGATAACAGTGAAATAGTTTGAAGAGGCCATTGAGAGAGGTCACTCTCCCTTAAATATGTAGGAAGCGAAAGATATTATTATTATTATTGTTAATATAGCTGTTATGATTACATTGATAATTTGCTATCTTTCGTGACAAGAATGATCAGTCTCCAATGTCTTTTTCATATTCCCATATATGTTTCAGACGGCGCAGAAAAGAAATTATTATTTGTTTATTTCAATATCTTAATCATTTCATATTGGGAAAAATAATAATAATAGTTATAATAATAACAATAATAATAATAATAATAATAATCTTTATCACGTTCGCACATTGCAACGGTGGGTAAATTCCGAGGTCATATACATTACTGGCTTGACTTCACAATTCTGACAGGTCTGGAGGAATCAATTGCTATCTTTAAGGAACACCCCAAGCTATTTTACTCTCTGCATTGGCAATACTCTCTCGTAGACAAAGAAAGCGAGAGAGTGTGGCCAGAGCGGAGAGTTTCAAATTAGCTTGGGGTGTCGCTTAGGACTATAGTATCGGAAGTATGCTCGTGCAACGATTGCTTATAAATTCTTTATGATCATTTTTATCTTATCTCATCTCTCCTCATTCTATATCTCAGATACTGGGAAGGAGAAACATGCGGGCTGTGTTGTACTATCGTTAATTCTTCCTTTTACTCTACCCTCTACTCATCTATCTCCCTATCTCCTTCTCTCCCTCTCCTTCTATCCCTCTCATTCTCTCCCTCTCTTTCTCTTTCTCCTTCTCTTTCTCCTTCTCTCCCTCTCCTTCTCTCTCCCTCCCTCCCTCTCTTTCTCTCTCTCTTCCTCTCCCTCTCCTTCTCTCCCTCTCCTTCTCTCCCTCTCTCTCCCCCTCCTCTCCTCTCCCTCTCCCTTTATTCCATCCTCTTCCCTCTTCCATTCATACTCTGGACACCTATAAAAGTAGAAGTGTAAAGCGTCCGCGATGACTGAGGAGAAGAAATTATTCAGACGGAGAGGGAGAGAGATGAGAGAGAGAGGGAGAGGGAGAGGTAGAGGGAGGGAGATAGAGAGAAGGAGAGGGAGAGGTAGAGGTATAGATTGAATAGATAGAAGTCAGTCGTAGTAGGTGTAACCTGATGACTTTCTCTCTCAGTGGAACACTTGAGAGGAATGAATCTGAATCTCTACCTCCCCCTCTACCTCTCTCCCTGCCTCTCCATCTCTCCCCTTCTCTCCCTCTCCCTCTACCTCTTCCCTTTCTCCCTCTACCTCTCCCTTTCTCGCTCTACCTCTCCATCTCTCTCCCTCTCCCTCTCCCTCTCCCTCTCCCTCTCCTTCTACCTCTCCTTCTCTCTCTCCCTCTCCCTCTCCCTCTCCCTCTCCCTCTCTCTCTTTCTCTCTCTCTCCTTCTACCTCTCCTTCTCTCTCTCCCTCTTCCTCCACTTCCCCACTCCTCCATCCCAATATCCTCCTTTTCTTCTTCTTCCCATTCAACTTCAATTTTTTTCGCCTTCCCCATCTTCCACATCTGGCACCCTTTTCATACTTTGCAGCTTATTCTTCATCTCCCTCTCTCTCTCTCTATCTCTCTCTCTCTCTCTCTCTCTCTCTCTCTCTCTCTCTCTCTCTCTCCCTCTTCCCTCCATTTCATTCTTATCCCCCTCGTTCAACTCTGTTTTCTCTCTTCCTACATGCAACGAGCATATTCTATGCCGCTACTTCATGCCGTCGTCACATCAAATAAGCATAATTTATTTTTGTCCGGCAAAACGCTTAAAGGCACAAAATTTCAACGCCGCATGCTAATTTGAACACCCCGAGCTAATTTTTCTCTCCGCTCTGGCAACACACTCTCGCAGATAAAGATTGTGAGAGAACATTACCAGAGGGGGGGGGGGATTTGAAATTAGTGTGGGAATAGAAATGAGGTTACGGTAACATGCCTGCTTAAAAGTGTAGATCCGAATATTTTCATGAACAACCTGCGAAGCCAGAATGATAGCAAAAGAAATTCTTGATACCATAGATCTATATTGCTATGCTAATTCTGCTTATTGTTACCTAGAATGATACAGGAAAAGGCTTGCATTTTTGAAAATTGGAAATTTCTACGATATGTTCAGATGCCGCGTCGTCGCGCGAACTGCTCCGCACTTTTACCACGGCGCCATGGGTTTATATATTTATTTATCATACATCATCAAGATGTTCCAACAAGCAAAAAGAATGAATTAAAATTAAGAAACCTGCACACGGGAAAAATAAAAAGGGGATTGACGAATGCCCATTCAATAATAATAATTTCATCCATATCACTTATCCCTTGCGTTAGCGATAAGCACAAACACTCGAGGGCCTCCTTCTATAATATCTTCATATTTCATTTTGATAATGGGGCCAAAATCTGTGTTTGAGTATTTATAGCGGGGATTTTCGATTCAGCAAAATTATTGGTATCATTTCCGTGTTGCTATGATAAATATATAGAGGGCAATGGATCGTTTTCTAGGCACAATTAAAAGGGAGAGTGATCTCACTCCATGTACTCTTCATCGCGCACACTATTTCTCTGTTCTCTAACAACGAGAGAACGTAGAATGTTGAAGAGACCGTCGACAAAGGTGTCAGCCCATTTAATCATCTTTTTTTTTCAATGTACTGTACCATAAAAATATATATTTCTTGGCACTGTGCCAGAAAAATTGTGTGTATTCCACAAAACATGTAATATTTCGTATAAGCACGCACACAATGCTTCCGCTTGTGTTAACCGAGACAACCAGCCATTATATCTCTGAAGGATTTGGGCATATCTTTACTGGGGCTCTCCCTCTTTCTTGTCTCTACCTCTCTCCCCCTCTCTCTTTCACTCACTCCATCTCTCTCTCTCTCTCTCTTTCTTCCTCTCCCTCTCTCCCTCTCTCTCTCCCTCCCTCTCTCCCTTTCTCTCTCTCTCCATCCTTCTCTCTCCATCCCTCTCTCCCCCTCTCTCTCTCTTCATCTATCACTTCCTCCCGTTCTTCTCCCAAAGGACCGTTTCATATATTTCGTGCAAGGTTTGAGAAAGAAAAAAGAAGATAAAAAAGACAAGAGGTCCTCTTGAGAATCTGGGAGAGAGAGAGGAAGAGGGAGAGAAAGAGAGGGAGAAAGAGAGGGAGAAGGGGAGAGGATGGAAATGGTAGAGGGAGGACCCTTCAAATCTCATCAACCTCTTTCTTCTCTTCCTTGTACGTTTTTTCTCTTTTTCCTTCCTCATTTGTCCCTTGTTCAAAAATTTTATTATCTCACTGAAGAGAACGTCGTAGTTCGTTCACTTCACTTTTGACGTCCTCCCTCTCCCTCTCCCTCTCCCTCTCCCTCTCCCTCTCCCTCTCCCTCTCCCTCTCCCTCTCCCTCTCCCTCTCCCTCTCCCTCTCCCTCTCCCTCCCTCTCCCTCTCCCTCTTCTCCTATCTCTCTCTCTCCACGCCTTTTCTCGGATATTCCTCCTCCTTCTCTTCCATTTTCTGTCTTCATTCCTTTGTTCCTGAAAACACTCCATTTTCTCTTTTCTTTCTCTCGAAGTTTACTCGAAGGGCCATTCATTGTGAAGAGAGAGGGAGAGATTCTAGAGGGAGAGGGAGAGGGAGAGATTCTAGAGGCAGAGGCAGAGATTCCAAAGGGAGAGGGAGAGAATCAGAAACAATCCTAGCTACAGTGTGTAAGATGCACATGCGTCCTTCCACTTCTCCGAGTTCGTTCCTCTATCTCATAACCAATGCTCATCTGTTTATATTCATTCCCCTGCTCTGTTTATCTCTTCGTTTTCTCATTTCTTCAAAGTACAAAATAAGTCTGGAAAACACCCAACCGAGCAATAGTTCTGGTTTAGAGCCTGTTCAAAAGTCACGAAATTAAAGGAAAATAAGGAAATGGGACGCTAGAGGGGACATGCATCGATGCCATCCCATTTATTGTTATGTATTTTCAGATCCATAGTATCCATATATCTCTTTTATACAATACATTTATCTTATCAGCACTAAGTGCAGAAGAGTCAGTCAGTTGTAGGGGGAATTTGCTTGCAAGTTCTTATTCTTCCGTCTCTGAGAGATATTTTTCTCAATTCAAGAAAACGGTCGAACTTGAACTTGTTGATTTTCGGTATCGTCCATTAGGCCTGATTGACAGTTGGAAGTACACCCCCAGGCATTCCAAAGTTCTAAAAGAGGGATTCAACTGTTGATCCTTGTTTGTTGATGGAATAGGCGAGAGTGGAAACGGAACCTCTTTTATAGCATCCATTCAACATTATCTACGTGTGCATCTATGTAATTACTTGGAACTCTTAGTCCAGTGAATTAGATGCATCCCTCTCCCCTCATGTCATCCCATTTGAATTATCACTGGCCTAGCAGTGATCTCCCGCAGGACTTCGTGTGCTAGAATTACGGAACTTATGTCATCTCTATGTAGATTATACTGTATATGAAATATAATAACTCATTTGAAAATTTGGTCGATTCAAAAATTAATTTCAGGATGATCAAACGCAAATTGCAAGATCTGACAGCGTGCTGCGCCTACCAGGTCAACTTTCTTCACGCCAAAGGTATACGGTATTTTTTTTTAAAATTTCGCGCCTTATTCCTGAATCAGGGGTGCTTATCGATTGATTACACAGTTTTAATGTAGTTCTCTACTTTGAAAGAGCGAAATGACTGTCGTCTTGTTTGAGAGTTTTGATGACCTACTGAAAGTACTTCCTTATGATGGGAAAGAGAGAGGGAGAGATCTAAGAGGGAGAGGGAGAGACGAATTTTCAAGAGGGACGTGGAACAAGTGAAAATATAATGAGCGAGGAGACTCCTGCTAGAGGTCGAAACTTACGGATCCTCACGAGCTGTACGGGATAGAATTACAGGCAGTGGTAGAGGAAGAGAGGGGTAGAGGGAGAGGGAGAGATCTGAGAGGGAGAGGGAGAGATCTAAGGGGGAGAGGGAGAGATCCGAGAGGGAGAGGGAGAGAAGAAGGAGATATCATAGAGGGAGAGATCTTAGAGGAACGAGAGAGGTAGAGTGAGACAGTGGCTTTTGTGACTAGTCTCCAAAGGTCAAAGGGCATCGAGACTTATGGAACAAAGATCACAGTTCAAACTGTTTTTCCGCCTTTCTGATTTTAAAAATCGATTTAGAGCATGATTGGCGCGAATTCCGCAAGCAATACGAGGTGCTGGAAGAGATTGGACGAGGAGGTTTCGGTGTTGTCTATGCTGGTGAGTGATCTTTGATCTTTGATCTTTGATCTTATGTGATCTTTGTAGGCACTCGAATCTCGGATGATGCGAGTGTCGCGATCAAATTCATTGAGCATCGTCATGTTCGCGAGTGGACTGTGGTACGGTAGTTTTCGTGCGATTACAGCACTGTTGAGTTACTGTAGTCAGTTCTTACTGTAGGCATTGTTTTATGGTAGTCTGTACATGTAGGCGGGAAGCAGTCATGATTGAATCACTATTAGTTGCATGGTGTGGGATTTTGTTGCGAGCGTAGAAAAGGGGGCGGAGTCAATTTCGGCCCATTTTCCTGGTGGTCCTAATAGGCTTTTCCCACACAACCGACGTCATCTTCTGCCCATCATCCCCGTTCGCGACAATATCATTAGGGCGCAAACCAAATTGTATGGTCCGAGCATAAGTAAACAATACGAAATGCTTCGCTAACGAGCGGAAGTACGGATCGCGGTAAGTGTAATAAATGAGGAAAATTTGTGCACGGGGAACAATTCGTTGCTAACGAGCGTAAGTCCTCGCTAATCACCGTAAATCTGCAGGCCGGTTCTCATCTAATCCCGTCCGAAGTGTCGCATCTCGAGGTGTGCGGCGACGTGCCCGGCTGCATCAAGCTCTACGATTGGTTCGCAAAGTACGTTTAATGAAGTGGACCGACCCATGAGTTGGCATGACTGACTCCCGCCACGATAAGCATGTTGAAAATTGTTTATATTATATGGTAATCGGCGTAAGGGACAATGAGAAAATGAGAGAGTCAAGTATGCAAATCGGATGGGTACTCTCGCAAACTCGTGGGTCTCCATCTTTAAGCCCATTCCGGGTCCCTCGCGGATTGATCGATTACGGTAATCCTTGCAGCTCGAAGGGCTTCGTGGTGATCATGGAGCGACCGAAGGAGTGCTGTGACATGTTCGATCTCGTTTCGAGGTACGGTAAGCTAGACGAGGACACCGCACGATCCATATTCCTACAGGTATATTAAAAAAATTTTAAAACTTCGATTTATCGATTTATTGATTTATTGATTAGGTGGTCGAGACGGTGTACCAGATGTTCGCCAGACACGGACTGATTCACAGAGATATAAAGGTGGGAAATTTTTTTCTAAAAATCACCGAAAACATACATGATAAACTAGGAACAAATGAGTCTGTTCTGTTATTTTTCCTCCGATTTTCTCCTAAAGTTTTGATGGAATTTAATCGATTATTTAATATTAAAACGTTTAAAAAGTAAATATTATTTAAAACATTTCAATATTGATTGCACTTTTGCAGGATGAGAACATCATCATATGCATGGATACTGGCGTGGTTCGTCTCGTCGATTTCGGCGCCACGGCAGCTGCAGAGAAGGCGGTTAAGAAGGAGTTCCAAGGTATACTTGGAAGTATTAATTTGGTATTACGGTAGATCAGGGATCAATCGATATTCCTCCTTTACCAGCCCTTGAGTAGATAGGGATCTATATGATGAACAGTAGATCATTTATCTAACAGATATGTCCCACCCCCGATGTGTTCTAAAAATAAATATTATTATTATTATTATTATTATTATTATTATTATTATTATTATTATTATTATTATTATTATTATTATTATTATTATTATTATTCTCAAAATGAAATGGCAAAGATTGAAATAAACAAATAATAATTCCTTTTATGAGAGGTCTGAAACATATATGAGAATATGAAAAAGACATTGGAGACTGATCATTCTTGTCACGAAAGATAGCAAATTATCAATGTAATCATAACAGCTATATTAGCAATAATAATAATAATATCTCTCGCTTCCTACATATTTAAGGGATAGTGACCTCTCTCAATGGCCTCTTCGTTGCGCACACTATTTCACTGTTATCTAACAACGAGAGAGCGTAGACCATTGAAGAGACCGTTGGAAAAGGTGTCAGCCCCTTTAAGGAAAGGAAGATAAAACTCTAAGCCACACTCTAGAAAAAAGCTTATTATTCAAAATTTTAATCTCTTAAAATTCAGGCACCCGATCGTACTGTCCTCCCGAGTGGTTCCGCATGCTACAGTACCTGCCGCTCGAGGCGACCAGTTGGTGAGTGTACAGATCGGGATTACGGTAACAAGAGAGGGGTTACTGTAGTATGATATTTATGGTTACGGTAATTCAGGTCACTCGGGGTGCTACTGTACATCCTGGTCACAGGCACTCTTCCATTCAAGAACGAAGTGCAAGCGTGCCTCGGCTCTGTCAATTTCCCATCTTTCCTTAGTAAAGGTATGAATTATTAAGAGACGAACTGTTTTATAAGAAAAACCTCAACTATTCACAATGCGACATGAAAATCTTTAAACGACATGAATGAGACTACTGTTCTACTGTTCTATTTATTATTTATTTATCACTTGTGGTCACATTTATTCAATGTGTGATCAATTAAATTAAATTATTGACTCCATTTTGGCATAATTAAATTTTCATTTCAGAAATATGCCAGCTGATCAAGCGCTGCCTGTGCACGGTGCCCTCGCAGAGAGCGACTCTACTCGAGATCCGAGGTCAGTCCAAAGATCAAAGATCAACGATCAAAGTCCTAAGATCATAGATCAAAGAACAAAGTCCTAAGATCAAAGATCAATCATTTGTTCAGGCCACTCATGGATGAGCCGTCCGTTGCCCGAGTTCGAAGGCTCTTTCCAGGATGACCTCGACCGCAAGTTGTCTCCGAGTAAGTGATCGAATATCAAAGATCAGAGTTCAAGGATAATGCTTTCCAGAGTCGAAGAAGCCGCTCAATCGTGACGAATCAGTGGAGGAAAATCGTCTTCTGGACGATATCATTTTGGTCAGCGAGGATCAGGGGGCGGAGTCGTCGAGAATGAGACGAGAAAGCACCGAATATCTGGAGGCGTACACGAGCATGCCGCGATTGAATGCCAGTGAGTGATCTTTGATCTTTCAGTTTGTAGTTTGCCTATAATCCAACCAATCTCATTAAATTCAACGTACCTATCTTTAAATAGGCTGCGAACCGTGATTTTATATTCAAACCAAAGATCAAAGATCAATTACTTCTAGGCTCCGACGGTCTGTCTCGTCTGGCGTCGAAGTACGACAACGTCTCAGCCTCATCTCTCGCTGACTACTATTCGCTGTCATCGTTCGCAACGGCGAACGAGTCCTTCTCGAACCTTCTCGATGATGATCTCACCTCACCTGATGATGTGTCCGAAACGAGGTCAGAGATCAAAGATCAAAGTTCAGAGATCAAAGATCAAAGATCATGATATCAAAGATCAGGAGATGAGAGATGATTTATGTTTACTCAATGCACTACAGTTTCTATAGAAAAAATCATAGATGTAAGATAAATGCCTAAAATGTTTAATAGTTATATCGTTGCGTTCTCTGTATACCAATAGTCAGGGAACATTATCTGGGCTTAAATATCAAAAATCAATAATCAATGTTTACAGTAGTCGTCTGACGAAGGCACGCTCTCTGTCGGCATACTCGCTGTCGCGTCGACGCCGCTCACTCCTGCCACGATCGTCCTTCGAGCGGGAGCTGGATACGGTAGAGGAGACCGATGGGGTCAGCGATGATTTTATTGATTTTATTAACTTTTCATTGTTTTTTTTTAAGTTGTAAAGGTTGAGACGTCCAAAGACTTTTCGTTTCTGACTCAATAGTTGAGAATTTGGATTGAATATTTATTAGCAAAAGGAAATTATCGATTGAATTTCGAAATTTAGTGATTTATGAATTGTTTTTTTAGATATTCTTCGACGATCCATCGGCGCATCTGTTAACCGCAGAGACAACCTTTGTACCGTCCATATCCGCCTCGTTCTCCTTGCCTCCTCCATCCACATCTACCTCCTTCTCCAACTCAATCTCCCGCGATCGATGGCCATCACCTGATTCAAACCTGGTGAGTTACGAGTACTTTCTGGATAGGGTAGGGGTGGATTACGATGTCTGTTTGTTGGGTGCAATAGTGAAATGCTACAATATCGACAAGTTATTGCGATTGATTGTTATGTTGATTACGGTATTTGAGCAGAGAAAGATTACTGTATGTGTTGAAATTATTGATTGATGAACTGCAGGGCTACGTGAACGATGACTTCTACCACGACGCTAGTCCCTCGTTTTCCGATGACGTTCTGGTATCTCCTCCATCGCCTGCGCCAGAGTGGCCTTCACCATGGCAGGACCCCGTCCGTCAACCGCCTCCCTCCCCGGCCACCCTCTCGCCCGTGGCCAGCCACCGGCTTCCACCTCCGGCTCCGTCATCGCCTAAACTCCGGCCGCGGTTCTCGCTCGACATGGACGCGCCGGCTGTGCGCGTCATCAGTCGCATGCGACCACTATTCGTTTCCGAGGCCCCTCCAGCACTGCAAGTATTCGCCGCCGCCCCACACTAGTCATAACATGGCTCATCCGCCTCTCTGAGAGGCACTCTGCCAGAGGGGACGGATATCTGCCAGACTCGCTCTTGACCCGATCGTAAAAAAGGTCGGTCCACCGAGTCATTCTCGCCACCCCACTAGTCACTAGTAAATATGTAGTCATTAGCATTCAACGCATGTAATATGTTTGTGATTTTTACTTCTCCCCACGGGTTCTAGCCACTAGACGCACCACAAAAACCATCGATATTTGTTTCATTGTACATATCAATCGATATTCCACACAATTTCAGTTCATGGTTTTCCAAACCAATCAATAAATGCAATCCACAATTTGTGTATACTGTAACGGGCGATTATCGATTAGTAGTTTGTAGTGATTGATTAATCATTTGTTCTTTCCTTTTGAGGAGTGCTGACAATTTTCTCTTGTCCCTCGCGTGCTCTTCTGTTGTCTCTACTTGTAATTATTGAACGACGCTGGTGATTATTGTATGCTCGTAGTGAATTCTGATAAAATATGATTGTAATTGATTATCGATTGAACAACAGATTATAATTAATGAGCTGAATTGAATCATCAGAAAAATTGGGAGACGTATGTTCTCATGTTCTCATAAACAATTATATGTCGTTGGTCACATCCCTCTCAAGAATGCAGACGGTCGTTCAAGCAGTTAGTCCGGATACACTTATTAAGGTTTGTTTGTTGTTACTGTATTTATGGTTTAAATGGGTTTCTGAAATCTTAGAACAGGGATCCTGCAAGCCGTAACCAAGCTTAATACGTTTAGAACTTAAACTCAAAACTTTTAAAAAAACTTGTTTCTTGCAGAAGTCTGCCGCCGAATTGGAGAAGAAGAAACGGAGAGTCAAAGTATCGAAGACTGAGGAGAAGGAGGACAAGAAAGTAGAGAAGGAAGAAGAGGAAGGGAATGAAGAAAATGATGAAGAAGATGAAAAAGAAGAGAAAGAAGAGAACGAAGAGGATAGAGATTTAGAGGGTGAGATTAATTAATTATCA
Source organism: Parapristionchus giblindavisi (assembly GCA_943737045.1). Classification (NCBI taxonomy): domain Eukaryota; kingdom Metazoa; phylum Nematoda; class Chromadorea; order Rhabditida; family Diplogasteridae; genus Parapristionchus; species Parapristionchus giblindavisi. The sequence goes on from CALSFV010000656.1 coordinate 372,498, forward strand.
TTAAACGAATGATCAATAATAAATTAATTTTAGGTCAACACCGCAGATAGGACATGGATCCCACAGGAAGAATGAAGTGACCCCACAAAGAGAGATGAATATTTGAAATACCAAAATATTTGAGCCATTGTGCAATTGGAAATAAAAAGAAAGAATTTTTCATTTGTTTCACCCCACACTACAATGAATCTAAAATGAAACTGAAAAGTTTTCATTTCAAAACAAATTTATTCGTCACTCGAATATTTACTGTTGGCGAATACTTGTAAAAGATGTAAAAATGAGCATCTAAAATTTGGTACGGCATCTCTGAGTGTTCTTGGGAAAACGCAGGGGTATTCTGATATAATGATTTTAAAGTGCTCGTTTGAACGAAAATACGTTCTTTTTTACTAGGTTTCTGCTTCTCGTCCAAAACTTTGAGTGTCTAATTAACATCTTTTATGTTCGATCAATAGATTTCGAGTTCCCATCTCTTCTTATTACTATTGAAAGATAAAAATATATTGAAAGATAAAAGTATAGTAACAAGTGCGTTGTCACTCACACATTATTTACAGTACAACAATGATAAAGTGGGTGTGAGTCAAATCATAGGCGATGCTAATGAGCGAAGAGGGCTGATCCCGCGCCTGCGAAAAGGTCTAGTTTTTGCACCTCGTCGTTTTTATACTATTCATGTGTTGAAAAGCTTTTTAGGCTCTTAATTGGAACACATGGGATATTACATGGACAGTAAAAGGTTATAGTTATAATTTTTTTCGGAGTGTATCGAAGAAGGACATACAAAGCCTGAGAGTTGTACAACACAAAGGACGAACATTTATTTTTCTGTATATTTTCTTGTCCAACGAAACGTATCTTGTTCATACATTTTCGAGCACCCACATTGTGAGTGAGCACTTTTTGTCGATGCGGTCAGTTTTGAAACTCGAGACCCATCTAGGAATATGCGGGAGATCGAGATTAGTAAGAATCACCTAAGATCGGGTCAGTTTCGAGTACTTGAGATGTAGATCGGGTCAGTTTTGTTCTAATTTCGGGTCAGTTTATAATTCGCAAAAACAACTGATTGTGAGTGGGGCGAAAATGTATGATCTTGTTCCTGCTTTGTTATAATTGTTATTTACCGTCGTTATACTAGACCAAAAATAGGGTTTATTCAAGTAAATGACTCATTTCAACAGCAATACAAAATATGGAAATACAGTTAATAACGGATTATATTAGGATTCAACCCCATATGAAGTGTTCAAGTCCCAATCAGTCAATCTTTATCTTGTTTACACTCACTAAGAAAAAACCCTTTCGGGAATTTGGTAGTGAGTGTAAACAAGAGCCTGGGTGGGACGAATTCGGGAATCGAACAACGCCTTTTACCTTACCTTAGCTTACCTTTACATATGATATTTTTCACCAACTTCTTGTTGATACACTCACAGAAAATTCACTAACCGTTTAGTGAATTATTCCGGCCTTATGCGAAGTCCGGAAATATTCACTTACTGTCTAGTGAATTGATTCACTACCCTCACAGCTGCCGTTCGGCAGAGAATAAGGGAATAATTCACTAAATGTTAAGTGAATTTTATTTAATTTCACTTCGTAGGGGTATCTACCCGCTCCTGGGCTGGTTCAACCCCCACTGGCGATTTATTTTTGCAGGGTTTCCTTCACTTGAATGCATTGAATGATACAAAAGAATAAGAAAATCTTAGCTTTATCATCAATTAAAAAGTAATAAAACAAGGGAATGTACAAATATGAGATAGTACACGAAAAACATGACATGAAAAACATATGAAAGATGAGTAACAATGCAATGAAAGTAGTTAAAGTGATTATGATTCATAGGAAATAACAAAATATGTGAATATAAAATATAGTGAAACCCGAGCTAATTTGAAACTCTCCGTTCTGGCAATGATCTTTGCGTACGAGAAAGAAATACAAGAGTTTCAAATTATCTCCGGCTTTTCCTTCAATCTAGAGGGTAATCGATCAAGAAACAAAGAACTTAATATCCAAATGAGGGATCAAAGATCAAACTATAAAGCACAAATACTTTTGAGTCGTTGTGGGAAGCAGTCCCTCCGAGTGCTGCCTCTGGCCTCATTGATTGATCATCGGACTCGGTCAACTCGAGAACCTGAACAATACATAATGTGTAATACTATATAATACTAATAACAATAATAATAATAAATAATCCTACAATCATAACATATAATGACAATCCATAAATAAAATCAGTTTAGGATGTCTCAAGTAGCACTACCGTACCTTGTAACTCTGATGGAGCCTGGCGAGTTTCTGGCGGACCTTGAAGAGCGAGATCTCCATGACATATTGTGACTGGAATACAGAAAACGTTAAACAAATAAATATAAATTAAGAAAATAAGCATACATTAAGAGAGATGGTCATTAAGACTCGACCACCCCCGGACACGTGCGCTAGCAATGGGAACTGGGGGTCCATACTTGGGTGTTAGGAGTGTCACCGGCCCTTATTACACAAAACAGCAGAAATTTCCTGTTTGTGCCCTCAGGCTATTAGAAAAATTAATTTAAGTGCAAAAACGTTTAAAAATCATAATTTCTCAAATTGTTGAGATAAATTCCAAATATCATTTGCGATGCGTCTAGGGTGCACAGAGCTTGCTAATTCACTATTAGCATCGAATGTGCGTTGATTCCTAAACCACTTTTTTTACTTAAAATTTTTGTTTTTTCGGACAAATTATTGCTTGTTGTAGATTGCTGCAAAGATTTCCGACCAGGTATTGTAGCCTAAGCAATTCTGCATTGATTTCACTTAAAACCGGGTTCTTCCCGTTAGACCATCTTGCCGAAATTTTCGCTCGAATTTCCGTCATCGATGGTTTTCCCGAACAAATGTATTTTCCAAACGTATTTTCCAAACGATTGGTGCGGAATTGTGGTCTACACAAAGTTTCGAGGTGAGGCCAGTCAAATGACACAAGAAGCCCATCACTTGGATCAATTTGAAAATTTCGATTTTCATGACCCGGGGGTCATGGTCCGAAAATTTCGAAATTTCTCAAGTTTGAAATGTTTTCATTTATGCGGCTTATTGTGAAGTACCAATGATGTGAATAATATTCATCCAATGCTCAATGGCTGATCTATCCTTTCAACCAATTTTTTGAAAATTTTCATTCTGATTGCGTGCGAAAAATCAGAATTGTGTTTGAATCAGTTTCCAACTTGATTTCTGTAACATTCTGTCATAGTACTTTACAATATACATAATCAATTTGAAAATCGTTCATTTTCGAAAATTCAATTTTTTTGCCATGAACCCGGGGTCATGGAAATCGATTTTTCAAAAGTGAGCCAAATGCCGGGATTTCAGTTCTACTATGTTTACTCATCGTGAAACTTCACATTGTCATTGTCATTTGCTCATTGTCGCAGCATTCGAGTCGACAAACTGCAATATTTCAAAAATTTACCGTGAAAGTAGGCACTCAAATTTAATTTTCTGAATTTTCGAAAATGAACAATTCTCATATTGATTATGTATATTGTATAGTACTATGACAGAATGTTACAGAAAGCAAGTTGGAAACTGATTCAAACACAATTCTGATTTTTCGCACGCAATCAGAATGAAAATTTTCAAAAAAATGGTTGAAAGGATAGATCAGCCATTGAGCATTGGATAAATATTATTCACAGCATCAATACTTCACAATAAGCCGCAGAAATGAAAACATTTCAAACTTGAGAAATTTTGAAAATTTTCAGACCATGACCCCCGGGTCATGAAAATCGAAATTTTCAAATTGATCCAAGTGATGGGCTTCTTGTGTCATTTGACTGGCCTCACTTCGAAACCTTGTGTAGACCACAATTCCGCACCAATCGTTTGGAAAATACGTTTGGAAAATACATTTGTTCGGGAAAACCATCGATGACGGAAATTCGAGCGAAAATTTCGGCAAGATGGTCTAACGGGAAGAACCCGGTTTTAAGTGAAATCAATGCAGAATTGCTTAGGCTACAATACCTGGTCGGAAATCTTTGCAGCAATCTACAACAAGCAATAATTTGTCCGAAAAAACAAAAATTTTAAGTAAAAAAAGTGGTTTAGGAATCAACGCACATTCGATGCTAATAGTGAATTAGCAAGCTCTGTGCACCCTAGACGCATCGCAAATGATATTTGGAATTTATCTCAACAATTTGAGAAATTATGATTTTTAAACGTTTTTGCACTTAAATTAATTTTTCTAATAGCCTGAGGGCACAAACAGGAAATTTCTGCTGTTTTGTGTAATCAGGGCCGGTGACACTCCTAACACCCAAGTATGGACCCCCAGTTCCCATTGCTAGCGCACGTGTCCGGGGGTGGTCGAATATGATCGAGTCTTAGGGAGCATGCCTCTTAATCTTTGCCTTCCTCGAATTTAGTAACCAATTTGCTACAGTAATCCCCAATAACATTTACAGTAACTCAGAACAATCGCACCTCCGATGAAGCGGTGGTGATCTTCTCCCTTGGAGGTCCATTTTATGCCCATCGCCATCGATTCCATCCTTGGGTAGGAGTTCCTATAAATACGATTCATTTAGAAAACTAAACAAGTTAATCAAGTTGACGGACAGCAGAGTCCACATAGTCATTATAGATTTTGACTGCTTATGAATGCTTTGCTACATAAATCACATCAGTGATTTTTAACAACACCCCTTCATCCACAATCATACGTTGTATACGTGAACCTAAGAGACTACAATAACTACAAACTTATTTTCAGGAAATGCCAATCAATAAGTGCATACCGTAGAGACATTATTAAAGATACTTGCTCCGGTTTTTCAGGGTAATATTACAGCAATTAGCGCGCAAAAAGTAATTTACTTCTTACTTACTTTTTCGCTACATACTAACGAAATAGCAAAACAGTAACAATAAAGTAAGTAAAAAGTAAGCTACTTGAAAGTACTTTTTGCGCGCTACTTACTATAATATTACCATGCAAAACCGGAGTGCATAAAATTTAGGATTATTGAATGCATACCATTGAGTTTCTTCGTTTCTCGGAGAACAGCGAGCGAGCGACAGCCAGAAATGACGTGGTTTAGCCTGAATAAAATTCTTATTCTCATGCATTTTTGGCATACTGCGACTTGGCGAGCAAAAGCGCTTAAAAAGTACTATTCATGAACAAATATTTTCCCCATTCCATAAGGTTTCAATTGAAACTCAATGTGAAAGAATAAATAAATATTATTAATAACAGAGCAAGCTGCACACTAGGTTATTACTAAGCAGGGAAATCGACTAACCAATCCCTTGATGCCAGCAGAAGAGCATCTGGCAGGTCACTCGTCTCGGTCCATCAGTTCACTGCAAAGAAAGCCAATATTAATACGTTTATCCAGGTTGTGAAGAGTCATAATTTAGACTTCGGAGATTAAAGCAAACTTACGAGTTTTGACGGTTTCCCCGTGAGGGCAGGCATCCGTAAGCGTTAGAGCGCGCTACTTTTTCAATCATTGAAGATGATGCCGATGCCATAGTTGTCATCTTAAATTAGCAAGAAATAGATACCGCGAAAAAAACTTTTCTCGGAACTGGGATGGGGAAACAAACAATATAACAGTTACGAGTCGTGTCATACAACACGTAACCGTGCTAGGTTGTTATTACGGTAATGAACGAACTACATAATAACATCAAAGGTAAGGAAAATCAAATTTAATTAATTACACCTCTCAAAACAATATGGTGTGCATCGTGCGCGTTAGAGGCGCTCTTTCCAAACTTCTACACTACGGATAGCTTGCCGGCTCCATACAGTAATCTTCAAAGTTTTCCATATTTTCAAATTAAGCAATCATAGTGTTGATCGTTGAGTTTCAAGCAATAATTTGCTATCATCAAATTTAGAACCACCAGGTTCACAGTTATGTCTTCACTCCATCCCATTGTTTGCCTGTTCAATGAACTGTATTTCCAACTGTTTCACAATCAAATCAGATAACGTTCATTATCTAACAATTTTAAAAAGGTCCTTTTTTTCGATTTATTCTCGGATTCAAGACAGAATCGGAAATGAATAGTTCGAGTGCTTGGATAAGACTATGTCCGCACAAACGATACGAACTGCGAAACATCTAAAAACTAATTATAAAAGAATTCTAAAATAACTAATAATGCAGTCTTCCTAACTGAATTCTTATCACTTCGACAAACATGTATCATTGACAATGTCATGCTTCAAGGTGCAAAGAATGGAATTTACATGGATAAATTGAAGTTGTCAGTGCTCAAAGAGCAATACGAGAAGTTGTGTGGGAATATATACAATTGCTGATAAAAAATGTGAATATACTATGACAATAAGCCATTTAATGAACAATATTTGCTTTAGAAAATGCATTACGCAGAACTCACCCCTTGCCTGTACCCCCATCGCATATAGTGAATATTTCCCTATGTGATAAAGCGAATAATTCACTTAACTGTAAGGGAATTATGTTGCCTTAGTGAATATTTCCCTTAGTGAAGTGCATAGAGAATAATTCACCAAGTGAAATTTCTGTGAGTGTATGACAAGTAAAGTAAAGCATTGATATTCATTGAGTTCGTATATTTTCCCTTTCGTACACATTCATTGAATGTATGAGTTTTTGACAATGAAGACTTTGAAAGTTGACAGTTCACTGTCAATCTCCAATCGAATGAAAAGATGAATAATCTGTTGTGAAATTTCGATGATTCTTCTTCTCGTTTATTACATGATTCGCTTGGGACTGGTTCAAAAAATTCAAATAAAATCCAGAACTTTGCCACTAATATTGTTTTATTCTTTGTATTTCCTTCAACAATTTCCAAATAAAAAATTCAGAGCCATGTATCATCTCTTCGGATCAATAATCTTCGTTAGTTTACTTCAAGTAATTGGAGCGAGCGATGAATGTTTCACATTTACGGTTAGTTTATTTTGTTTTAACTCGGTTTCCCACTTTAAAGACTCACACCAAGCTATTTTTACTCTCCGCATTGGCAATACTTTCTCGTAGACAAAGACAGCGAGAGAGTGTTGCCAGAGTGGAGAGTTTCAAGTTAGGTTTTCGTGTACGTCAAACATTTTCTTTAATGCAGGGTAATGTCAAATGCAAGTTTGTCTCGGAGAGCGACTCGCATCGAATTTTCTATGTTGAATTGTGGGATAAGGACGGTGGGTACCTTTCCTTGTCATTAAAAATTTTAAACAATTCTTTAAAAAATATTGCTTATTGTGCCCTCATTTCGTTCGTAATCTCTTTTGGATGGTAGATATGTTAGTGTTTGTTAGTTATGCCATAGTTTGTGAAGAGTTGGGCATAGTTTATTGATCAGATGACTTTCGGGCATTCAACCCATAATCAGTTACAAATTACAACACTATCTTACCATTCAGAGCACTATAAAGACACTCAGTCTAAGCTCTATGATATATATATATATATATATATATATATATATATATATATATATATATATATATATATATATATATATATATATATATATATATATATATATATATATATATAATATATATATTTTATCTACATGCACACGCATGCAACGACACATGAAAATGAATATGAACAAAAATAAATAGGTGATGATAATGACTTCGCTGTCTAGAAGAAAGAAATAAGTGAAAGGTGACCTTTTCTTCAGTGATCTACGACGATCTAATGGGACGATCTACTGTGGATGAAAATGGACACTTTTCATGTAAGTTTGTTTCGATTTATTCATTAATATTTATTTGTTCGTTACAATAACTCAACTATAGGCCATACCGTATTACAGTAGCAAAAGAATACCTGTAGTACATAGCCCTATAAGCCAGTAATCTGTAAAAAAACACTACAGTATGCATACGGTGCTTTCACTGATTACAGTATTCAGTTAGATATCCAAAAATATCGATACCGTAACCGTACCTCTACAGTACTCAATTACAGTATCCGGATGTGGCAGTGATATTCTTACTTACAATCGACCGGATCCTTTCCTGCGTATTCATCACAGTTGTCCATCAAACAAAGATGATATCAAACCCAAGAGCCGACTATATGAATTCAATCTTGACTTGTACAGAGACTCAGGCGAAGCACTTCCCGACCTGCTATTGTACTAAGTACTTCGATAAATACTTCAATTTTTGTTTGAGTTTAGTTCTTCAGTAAATACTTTAGCCATTGCTTATGTTAAAGGGGCGGACACCTTTGTCAACGGTCTCTTCAACGCTCTACGCTCTCTCGTTGTTAGCGAACAGAGAAATAGTGTGCACAATGAAGAGACCATTGACATTGAGAGAGGTAACGCTCCCATTTAGAATACTTCTGCCCACTTCCTCAGGAAAGGATACACCGTGCCAGAATTTCATTCAAATATGCTTAATGAACCAAAAAGGCCTAATTCCACTAGAATATCTAACCCAAGCCCGCAACCCATAAAGAACATTTCTTCCCACTTCCTCGGGTATTCCCTCCATCGGTCGATGATCAAGTGTGGGCGTGTATCGTCGTGCCGCCCGCGATTCCGCCCTAACGCGTTCTTGATAAGCGTTCTTCAGCTGCTGCACGGAATACGCTCGCGCTGGCTCATCCTCAACGCCGTTGAGGGTAATATGAGAGCCTCCGACGACCCCAGACGACGACTGCCACATCAACAGCCTGCATGGGGTAGGTTTCGAGGAGGATGGTCGAAAGATCAAAGATCAAACGCGAAATGAGAGCGAAATATTTGTCAAGAAAGAGACAAAAAGGCATAAGATTCTTTATTTATTGTTCGTAACCTTTTTTGTTACTTAAAGGGAGCATAAACTCTCTCAATGGTCTCTTCGACAAACAATGCTCTCTCGTTGTTAGAGAACAGAGAAATAGTGTGCAAAATGAAGAGACCATTGAGAGAGGTAACGCTCCCTTTAAAGTCACACCCCGAGCTACTTCAAACTCTCCGCTCTGACAATGCTCTCTCGCTTTCATCGTCCACGAGAGAGTATTGTCAATGAGGTGAGTAGAATTGGTTTGGGGTGTTTCTCTCATTGCTTTTACTGCCTTTAGTCATTGTGAGCCGACAAAGTGGCAATTTAAGAAAATCTTGAAACATGTTTGGGATATGTGAATAGGAGAGTAGACGAGAGAGAGAAGAGTTCTGAAGAGACGAAAGATATACGAGAGTGTTTGTGTACATATCTATTGTTCAAGGGAGAAATCGATAAAATCGGCACCCCCTTCTTTTTGTCCACTCCAATCGGCCTCCGGAAAGACGCTCCGCTCTGGCATCGTTCGCGTGGACATAGAAAGGGAGAGAGCATTGTCAGAGAGGAGAGTTTTAAATTAGCTAATGTAACCTAAGCAATTCTGCATTGATTTAACTTAAAACTGGGTTCTCCCGATCGACCATTTTGTCGAATTTTTCGCTCGAATCAGATGGTTGTCCCGAACAAATGCTGTATTTTGCAAACGATTGTTGCGGAATTGTGGTCTACTCAAAGTTTCGAGGTGAGACGAGTAAAATGACACAAGAAGCCCATCACTTGGATCAATTTGAAAATTTTGATTTTCACGACAAGGGGGTCCGAAAATTTCAAAATTTCTCAAGTTTGAAATGTTTTCATTTATGCGGCTTATTGCGAAGTACTAATGATGTGAATAATATTCAGCCAATGCTAAATGGCTGATCTCTCCTTTCAACCATTTTTTTCGAAAATTTTCATTCTGATTGCGTGCGAAAAATCAGAATTATTATATTATATGAAATATAATAATATAATTATTATATTATTATATGAAATATAATAATATAATTATTATATTATTATATGAAATATATTGGTCAGCAATGTCCAAACAAAGTATGCAAATGGTAATCATCCAGTCCATTCTCATTCATCGGTTCTTATCCGACCTCGTGCCTGGATTTGAAGCAACTTCAATTGGGAATGCTTATGCATCGTTACATTTGCACATTTGCCGGAGAGGCGACGGAGGGTTTACGGCGAAGGCACGTAAGGCAAATGTAACGATGCATCAGAAATCACTGTAGAAAAAAAATCACAGAAAGATTATCTAGATTTTTCAGCTTCTCCAATGTTCTATGTCGCACTCGAGGAGTTCAATGTTGCAATAAAAGTTGAAGAAAAAATTGGATATCGAACAAATTGTTGGCGTAACGCGTTGTATTATAACTCCAATCTTTCAACAAGGACTGCGCTACAAGTGAAAGGTGTTCTTCACAGATCAAAGATCAGATATAAGATCATAACTGGTCGCGCCAAGTTTCAAATTTAAACGTTTTCTTGAATCGAGATGAATGAATGAATGGATTGAAAGGAGACCGAAGGATAACACTTGAATATGGCGATACCCCCTGCTATGACCCTCCCTCTATGCTGACAGGATAAAGTATTGTACTGTATTCCATTGTATTGTATTAGATCACATAAAATGTTCATACACTGTATCCAACAACTAATCAAATCAAGTTCTAATCAAGTTTCATATGCTGACTTTTCTTGAATGGAGATGACTTCTCTCAGAGACGAAAGGATAAATCTTGTTGATAAGAAGATTCCCCCTGTTTTGCCCCCCTCTGCATTTAATGTGCTGATAGGATAAATATGTATGTATGTATGTATGAATATGTATGACGATACCCCCTGCTTTGACCCTACTCCGTACTACGTATATGCTGACAGGATAAAGTATTGTAATGTACTGTATTGTGCTGTATTGTATTGTATTGTGTTACATCACACAAAATGTTCATACACAACAACACAACATCTTGCATATGCAACGTTTATTGCAAACGCACATTGCAATGAGTTAAATTGAGGGCTGCCGTGCGAGTAAAATTGGGGCGGGGGACTTGGCTAGCCTCTTTTTTTTTTGGGGGGGGGGAGCGAGTACGAGTCAAGGGGAGAAAAATTAGAGAAAAAAGGGGGAGGGGGTGGGGAGAGGGGTGGAGAAGAAGACATCGAATTAGCAGCCCATGGCGGGGTTGAACATTTCTTCCTTTCTCAGCGCTTGATACACTGTGCCACGCATGATCGAGTAGTTGAGATATAGGCCCTTGCACTGCAAAGATCAAAGATCAGACATCAAAGATCAAGAGATTCCGTATGCTAGAGGCTAACCATGATCAAGTTGGGCAATAGATCAGGGCAGGTGCTCTTCTTGCGGATCTCCTGCAAAGGTTTGGCATAAAAATAAAATATTATAATTTATTATAATTTATATAATTTTTTGCACCTTTTTCAACTTTTTTTAACTTCTGAAATTCAATACCTCGATTCTGTAATAGTCGTCGTCCTCAAGACAGCAGCGTCCAGCGTTGTCCATGATATCGAACAGTTCAGGGGAATCCTTGGGCACGATGGCGAGAATTGCAGTCATGTGCTTCTGAACGAAAATATGTACATACTATGGACGGACATGATCAAGAAGGAGATAGTTTTTGATGGTTTTGGACAAACTTACATCAAATAGCTTAACGGGAATGTCTCCACGTGCGGTGGCATCGACCAGAGAACGGAAGAACACTTGCAGATTCTCCTTCGTAGCAAGGGACTTCTGCAATTTGCAATTGTAGAGCAGTAGTACTAGAGGAAACTGTAAACTACCTCTTCGAGGATCTTCGCGATAACCTGGCCAGACTTCTTGGGTGCAGCGATGGCCAGAGCTCGGATAACATGTTGATGATACGTGCCCAACTCGTCCGGCTTGTCATCCTTCAAAAATGAAAAATTAGTTTCTAATGCCGACAAAACTGGCGGTTTCTATTGGAAAAGCAACTAGTGAACTAGTGATTCCAATGCTAGGAAATGGTAGTCGTAAAGAAGAGTAACAAACCTGCGGGGCGGGTTGAGTGAGCTTCGCAAAGAGCGCCTGATACTGAAAGAACAATTTATTGATTTTACGCGTGGCTAAGGGGAAACGAACGCGAGCAGCATTCTCCTCATTCAACTTCTTCCTCTCCGCCTTCTTCTCTTCCAACTTCTTCTCCTCAGCAGGGTCAGGCTTGTAACCAGGCGGCTTGTCCTCCTTGTCCTCCTCCGGTAGCGGCATCTGCCGCGCGGCATGCGCCCATGCGACGATGCGGATGGGACCGCTCACGGGATCATTCAACTCTTCCAATTCCTGCAAATAATGTTGTTAATTTGTTTAAAAAAATCTTTATTATTATTATTATTATATTATTATTTATTATTATTATTGCCAACCTTTATGAAATCCGCGTGCTCGACGTAGTGCAGAAGACGTGCCATTATATAACGCATGTACGGAGCGGCAGGAGCTGAAGCACACAAACAATAATGACATTGATATTACAATTGCAATTATTTTACTCTCGCTCTCTGGTAATGCTCTCTCGCAGACAAAGAACGCCAGAGAATGTGGCCAATTTCGGGAGCATGTCTTCGATAATCCAAAATAGAGCATACCTTGTGATCCTCCTTCGGTTTGAGCGAGGCGGTACTTATTCTTTAGTATGCCGCCGAGATCCACAGCCACATCATAGATGGTTGGGTGTATTTCTTCGCTCATGCCATCAACGTCGTACTTGGTGGCGGATAAATCCTAAATATTACAATATTAAACGGGCAATTTCACTGGTAAAATCGATAAATGTCGATAAAAAAGTCGGTATTACCTTTACAAGACGAAGCAGATTGAGAGCACCTTCCAGAAGATAGACTGAAATTTGAGGAAAATTTACATTTGCAAAAGAGATAAAGACGCGTTAACCTACCCCAAACGCGCGGCTCGAATTCGATCTTCCCAACAGCAGCTAATAGTCGCGAATACTGATCTTCGTTAGCCTAAATTGAGAATATATAATATATAAGTATATAGCATATATGTAAATATACAGAAATTATATGAATGTATTAATATAAAATTTTAAATAAAGTAGTTATTCACCACATAGATAAGTTTCTTGAGAAAAGAGAATCTCTCGTAGACACTATAGCGCATCCAATTTTTGACTTGAACGCCGACAGCACGCAGTTTTGTGGCTTCGATATCGGCAATCTACAAGGGCAGATGATTATTATTATTATTCTATTCATACTATTAATTATCCTCAATTGTATTTTTTTATTTGCAACACTCCTCTCTGGCAATCTGGCACTCTCTCTCGTTGGCAAAGAAAGCAAGAGCGCGTTGCCAGAGCGGAGTGTCAGCTCAAATTAGCCTGGGCTAATCGGGGCACTACTTCAGAATAGGGTACCAGTACACCGGGCAAGTCCAAATTAACACAAAGGAAAGGACATTTATATTAGGCAATTATACTATTATTTTGGACTGGTACCCTATTCTGAAGTAGTGCCGGGTAATCAGGGGGAGGGGGTACTCACACTGGGAAGACCATTTGTTGGATCAGGCCGGACGCGGATGTTCCTCTCCTCTGGAGTATTGAGGAGAAGCTCACACTCTTTGTTCTTGGCCTGAATCTGCGTCACTAGATTTGATATCTGCAAACGGAATTCCACATTATTTTGAACAATTTTGCATTGCGTTGCTAATGCACTGTTACATTTGCGTTACGCGCCTACGCCGTAACCCCCTCCGCCGCGTCCGAGAGGCAACGGAGGGGGTTACGGCGTAGGCACGTAAGGCAAATGTAACAGTGCATAAAACAGCACATGAACGCGTGGAGACTACATTCCATCTGCTGTTTTTCGCAACTTTAACAAATGCACACACCGAGCTAATTTGACTCACTGCAAGGGCAATACTCTCGCAGAGATCGCGAGAGTGTGTGGCCAGAGTGGAAAATTTCAAAAAAAATTTTCTTAGGATGTTAAAATTAGCTCGGGGTGTGCCATAAAGTAGATCAACGCTTACCTCGGTGCGCATCTTGGTTTCCATCTCGATTTTTTCTTTGACGAGCTTTTGCTTTTCAGCATCCGCCGCCTTTTTCTGTTCTGCGGCTGCTTTTTTGTGGTCTTGTTCCAGCTTTTCTTTATCTGCGGCAAATTTCTTTTCAGCTTCTTGATGTTTTTGCTGATCAAATTTATGATTCTTTTCTTCCTGCTTCCTTTTTTCTTCTTCCTCCTTCCTTTTTTCTTCTTCCTCCTTCCTTTTTGTTTCTTCCTCCTTCCTTTTTGTTTCTTCTTCTTTTCTTCGAATTTCTTCTTCTTTGCGCTTTCTTTCCTCCATTTTCCTTCTCTTCTCTTCGTTTCTTAGTAGCTCCTCATTCCGTTCCGCGATTTTTTTGTTTCTTCTTCGGTACAAAATAAATCCAACAATGCCCCCAATGATAAGCAATAGAAGTAGAAGTCCGCCACCTGTAGCGATGTAGATGTATACGGTGTAGTCCGTTTCCTCAGTGCTGCTTGCAGACTTGGATGAAGCGGTAGCGTTCTTGTCAGCTGAAAATTATTAAATTAAAAATTAAATTCCAATTATTTTGTTAGATTAAAAGAACTTAAGATTCTGAAAATTTAAATTCTTACGTTCACAATAGACGTTGGTGCCCTTCGGAATCATGGTCCAATTCTTCTTTCCATCCGCATACCAATTGCCAGTGTTCGCATCGCAAGTAATCTTCTTCGGTGCCAGCGTTTTATTAGAAGAAACTCTGCAATTATAAAATCATTATAATTTGTTTAAACAAATTTTCAAAAAACTCAAAATAAATAAGCATACTTCATCTTGCTGGAGGAATCCGTGCACTTGATGGGGTGCTTGATGCGAACTACGGCGCACAGTCCGACTGTAGAATTACACTCCGACTTGAGTGGATTGGCGGTTGCACAGTCATCTATAAAATCATAATATTCGTAATTTTAATGGAAAAATTATGAATTATATTTTAAAAATTCAAAAATCAAGATCATAGATCAAATTCATTGTTAAGATAGACTGCTCACACTGCTGAGAGCAAGCTCCCTTCTTCATCTCTATGTCGTGTCCATTCTGGTTCATCGTCCATGCATAGCCGCCTTTGGTAGAATTCGACCGCTTGCATTCGGGAGCTTTCGTGATTGTAGTGCCGTTGTTGTAGATCCATCGGTTGTCGGGACACTGAAATTACCAATATTCAATGAAATTATATTCAATAATTTCTTTATCATTTGTAGTGGTTCTAATATTATTGGAATTTGTGAAGCTTGATAAACTGAGAGTATGACGTCACTATCATAAAAGGATAAAAAGAATCATAGGAGAATCATAGGTGATAGTGACGTCACTTTTTGTCAGACAAACAGTTTGTCAAGCTTCATGGAGATGGCTTATTTTATCTTACAGTCAGGGAGACACAGGATCCAGGCGTTGTAGAGTTTATGAACTCTGGAGTAGAACATGCAGTACAATTCTCATTGTATTCGGGTATATCGGTGCACATTGAACAAACTGCAAAAGATCAAAGATCAAACTCTTGAAGCTATGAAACTATGAAACAAACCTGGTACACCACAGTAGACACTGAATGTATCGGGAATGTCAACGGTTACATTGAGAGAATTCTTGTAGCTGAACTTCTTCTTCTCGCATTTGAGATCAGTGACCTGTTCCAATTGTTTGCCGTCCAGTTTAATACTGCAATTAAAAAATATATATAGTGACGTGTTTGCAGAGACGTCGACGAGTCAAATGTCTGCTTTAATTTATTTGCATAAAAGGTGACACCATAATGTCAAATGCTATAATGCAAAAGTACAATCATGATCCACGTGGAAATTCAAACAAGCATTCATCTCGTCATTAAGCCTATTCTATGCTTATTTTGAATATTTTCATTGGAAGGGAGTCTAGATATGGAAGTATAGAAGTAATTAGCAAGTAGTCCAAACCACTTACTACGTACTATGTCCGGTTAGGTTTGAGCAGTCAAAAGAATGTCTTGTTGTATCATCAATCTGAAAAAGAAAGAAGATGTAGTTGAGGTCCCTTAAACAAGTAATGGGAAACTGACCATCGTTAAATTGACATCCGCAGGTTGATCGATTTTTGAGCTATATACTTTATCAGGATCACAGCCAATTGCTGCAATGTATCATATGTTCCGCAATATAAAAATAATGTTAAAGTACATAGTACTACGATTGACATAATGTTAATGGCACCGTCGTTAGACTGGTATTCTTGCGTAGTTCCATCAATATATCCGAAAACCAATTTAATTTTATTCATATTACGGAAGTATCCAGCAATCTGCAAGTGAAAGAATGTAGTTTAAAAGTAGGAAAAAACAGATCTACATCAGCTGTGGGTGCCACGATGAATTGACTGCATTTGATGATAGATTCTGAGACGGAATTTGATCCAGCAGGTTCTGTAATATTACTTTTCGTGATATTATTCGAACAAAGTCGGGGTCAGAAAAATCTAAACGTCTCTAGCCTGGGACGATGTCATTATTGATGAAAGAGATAAGAGATGAAAATTCATACTCGATATGAACTGTGACGGTGGGAATGATGTCCAATTGGAAAGTGATTCGTTGCAAAAGGAAACAGTCATCGAGTCATACAACAAGGTAAGACCACGTTTCTTATCAAGAGCATTGTTATCTGACGTTACTTGCATCTTCACCAAGTACTTATTTTCCGTGTACGGTCTATAATGATTTCCATTAAATAAATCGACGTAGATTAACAATTACAAGGAAGTTCAAAGTATTTCATTTAGAGCTAAACTGATCTAGTAATTTGCCACTTACTTAATCTGCAACAAGACACTACAATTCGGTGAGAACGGCAAGTCTTTATCTCTACCAGAATATTGTTGAAGATCGTCAGAACCAGTTGAGGTTACGCAACTTCTGGGAGCGAGACACACCTGGAAATTAATCATATGATTAGGCTATTCAGCGACCATTAGCTAGTAACCAAGTACTGGATACTATGGATGGCTCAAAGTTTAATACCGTATCAGTGAAGCAGCGTTCAGTATCGATTGAAACTCCTCCGAATGATGGATCAATCGATAAGAACATTAATAGTAGAAATATGAGAATACTATGCTTGATCATCTGCAAAGAAATTACTGTATATCAAGACGTTTAGGTAGACCCTAAGACCTTAACATCATAAAGCTTTACAAAGTAGGATCTTAAGATCGATCTTAAGGTCTTAGGTTCATGAATTCTTAAGGTCTTAGGTCTTAAGGTTCGATCCTAAGACCTTAAGATCGAGAGAGTCGAGACAAACCTTGGAGATCAGGCGAGAGCAGCCGTATGGATGATAGCTTTTCACTCAAAATGAATGAAGAATGAACAGAAGACGAATAGAATGACACGTTATATACGCATGATAATCTAATCTATTATGCATAATTGTGTGATTCGACAGCATAATCAATTGGTATATAATGCAAATGTAATTGAATTGAATTTGTTTATTAGTCAATATCTTCGAAAGAAAAACATTTTCCCTGCTATTTTTATGAAAACATACTGAAACAAGCAATGTTTAAGATCATAACAATAGCTGATTACGTATAATTTATCTACCTTTGTTGAGTATCTACCCTATTTCTATGTATATTGAACATCTCTCTTCGCTATGCATATTGATTAGCGCATTATCATCATGTAAATATGACTACGTGTGAGATCAGACTACTCTCTAATCTACCCACTCTCTCGTCACTACCTCTCTCTCTCTCTCTCTCTCTCTCTCTCTCCCCCTCTCCCTCTCCCTCTCTCTCTCTCTCAATTTCTCTCTATCTCTCTCTCTCTCTCTCCCTCTTGGCCCTGCCATCTTATTTCTATAGAGATATCCTATCAGTTTAGGATGGTTCCTCTCGAAACTGGCACATGAGCTGTGCCCTTCTATATTATCTTGTATTTTTTATTTATTTATCGTACACCACAAGGATATTTGATCAAGTACAGGGAGATCGAGTGAAAGAAAAATATGTGAAATATCAACATTATTACAGGAGAGGGAGAGGGTGATGGAAGTGTATTACAAGGAGACTCTCTCAACTTAATTTGGCGATTAGATATGTGTTATAGTTCATTTGAAAACCCTTTTTCTGTAGATTAAGAATATATGCTTTAAAATGCAAAAGAGGTCTGTGCACGGACTAAAGCATGTCAAGTTTAGTAGAAATTGCCACCTCGCAATGGCAGGCTAGGTCTCCGTGTTATATCTGCGAGCTAGTGGTGGTAGAAATAGCTAGTGGTCCTCGTTTTCCGTTTCCCCAGATTTCCTTCCAATAGTGTGTTGCAAGCGTCGACGAGAATGCACTTGAACCGGCTGTAGGGAACCTTCTTCATTCTATTGAAGTAGTTTCCCACTGTTGTTGAACATCTTTCATGGGTCTAGCCTAACCCAAGTTCTTCAGATATATCGTAATAACTCATCTTTACCTCTGGGCCAATACTAGCTCGCAGAAATAACGCGTAGAACTTACCCACCAGTGGGCGCATTATTGCGAGGTGGCAATTGCTCAAACTTTGACAGGCTTTAAGTCGGTGCACAGACCTCTTTTGCATTTTTAAAGCACATATTCGTAATCTACGGAAAAAGGGCTTTCAAATGAACTATAACACATATCTCATCGCCAAATTAAGTTGTGAGAGTCTCCTTGTTAGTCTGTGTTACCTGTTTGCTAATGAACCTCTAATTTAATCACTCTCGCATATATAGCGAGACACAGCAACTAAATACACAACAATATTTAACGATAACAAAGAAAAAAAAACACTGACATGGCCATTTGATAATGAGAATAAAGCCGACGAAGAAAAACTAGATTTTTAGAGTCGATAAGTAAATCATTTTGTTTGGAGGAAGCTCTCGCGAATAAAATTTTGTATTTGTGACCCAGTTTTATTGAAAATAATCCCATTTCTGATTCAATCCGAATAGAATTTGCCTCTGACAAATTTGATTTTTAATGTCAGTATTTTGACAGTGATCTAATTAATAGTATTTCAGAAAATAGAGACCTGGCGTTTCGGCGTTTCTGAAACATGAAAAATCAGTGGCTCGGATCGGACTTGAGTGTACCAGTGTTCGTGTTCGATGCAACTCAATAGAATACTAATAATTATCGTTCGTTAATGAATAATGATCGTTTGAAAGTTTTCATTTAAAAAAAAAACAAATACACTGGTAAATTATAGGCGGCCTTTTCAGAAACTATAGCAAGTATTCTATTATTACCCTTGTTCAAAACAATGGAAAGACTAATCAAGACAAAATTGATATAAACCTTGTTAGTGATATCATAGAATTTATTTCTTGAGTATGGCCGATGAGAGACAAAAAACCTTGTTCATCACGATATCATTCTAGACAACCAACATGACTTTAGTTTTCGCGCTGCAGTCTCAACAAACCGATTTGCATGGCACAATGACTGAACCTCTGCAGTCTCTAGAATATTTATTATTATCAATGAATTGATAAAGGGGAATGTCCCCTATGAAGTCGACGAGTAAAGAATAGATCAGTAGTGAATCAAGTCAATCATTTTGTCTGGCGACGGTTTTTAACGTGCGGCTCTAGCGAACAAAATATTATATCGGTATTGGCCCAATTGGTGGAAATAATTCGTAGCACGCATATTAAAGAACCCTCGAGTTTTTTCGTGACCAAACTGACCAGGCAGATCACATCTCCCTGAATACAAAAACAATTTTCTCTAAAATTTTATATGACCCGGAATACCGTAAGCACGGGATTAAAGTTCGTTCATGTCCAGGGAAAGGCGCGAGTTTTTGAAAATATATAGAAAATTGCAAACGGGAATCGAACCCGCGTGGCACGGTTACAAACGCTGGCATGTAGCCACTTAGCTAAACACAAAACTCTGAACCTCTCAATTCGAATAGAGAACATAAGGTCTCCCACGTTCTTCATGTCAATAGCGCACCCCAAATCTCCTGGTTCCCCTTCTTTAAGTATTTGTTTAAAGAAGGGGAGCTTTGAATTTTTTTGTGACAAGACAGAATTATAGATCACTTCTCACTGTATCCAAACTCAATTTTCTCCCTGGAATACCGTAATCCGAGTTCAAAGTGTGTTGTTAGCCCCAAGGAATCCTCAGCGAATGCGCGCCATTTCAAATATGTAAGATAGATATATTGAAAATTGCAAACGGGAATGGAACCGGAAAAATACTGAGATCTGGCAATTGAGATCTTAAAAAATGAAAAAAAATCAATGGCACAGCTCTGATCCACCAAGGCCTGAAAGACTATAATAATTGGTAGTGACTAAAGTAGGTTTGTAGAAGAGATTAGGTCCTCCGGACTGAATAGTCATTGAATTGTAACTGGCTTATTGTTATCAGTGATCGCTCTCATTACTTCGTGTGCCTTGAATATCTTTTTGTATCTTTACCTGTCACGTTAACAGCTTTTATTTCAGTTCACCTTGAGTGTTCGATGCAAATCGATAGAATAATTTTGTTAGATTCCTTAGTGGCTGGTTATAATTGGTTGCACGGAGATCAATGAGCACACACATCCGCTCACGCGCTCGATCTTGACGTTCTGGAACTCATCTGTCCATTGAATACGCGGATGACCTGAAACACGGCGTTTTACATAAGAATATGGTATTGACCGTATAACAAACACTTGTTTATTTGGTACGAGAGTAGCCATCCACAGCCAAAATGTGTTTCTATGTTTAGAGAGAGAGCACCGGTGAGAGAGTAGGTAGATCACAGAGAGCGAGGAAGGAAAGGAGGAAAGAGTGGGGAGTTAATCGATAGTTCTTCCTCTTTTTAACAGCAGTAGCAATGCAATTATGCAAGTTCATTTTATACGGACAATAAGTCTACTTCAAGTGAAACGTAAGTAGACTTAAAGTGTGACGTCACTATGTAAGTCTACTTAAAGTGAGACGCAAGTCTACATAAAGTGAAAAAGTGACGTGTCACTCACTTGAGGTTTACTTAAAGTAAACTTAAAGTCAGTGCCGTATTTTAAGTAGACTTTAAGTTTTGAAATATCAGAGTAGAGTCATCGAACTGAGTGCACGTGCACTCAGGAGATATCGATCAAGATGGAGTCTAATCGAGTGATCTACTGTCTGATATCGAATATTGATTACTTCCCTGGATGTTATGTGATCGTTCTTTGATCATAGAGGAGAGTCTGAAACTGTGAGAGAGTACAGACAGAGTGAGAGAGTGTGGGAAAACGAGAGACTGCAGAGAAAGAAAACATATCACGCGTGTCGCGTAAGGATCGAGACAAAATCGTGGAGTGAACGGACAAAATATAACCCCTAGTATATTGATTATTTTTGGATAGCCCTGACAGTACCGGAGAAGATAGCGTTTCGATTTTTGTCTAAGATCAATTTCGACGAAGATAGATGACGTTGACTGACGGAATCTGAGGAAAAATCGTGACTTTCACCCGCTATAACTCGCTTTGGAATGGGAATAGCGAAAATATCACAGAGACATAAATTGTAGAAAATTTTCAGGAGAATCGAACTAAGACAAGCAGAAATTACAAAATTGATTTTTGATCAACTTATGTGGCGGGAAGCTGACGTATGCACCATATATCTATTTAACACTTTTTATTGGTTCAGGTGATGGATATTTTTAAGATACATCGAATGATGTTTGGTTATAAAAAAAAAAAGAATCACGGCCGCAATATGAGTTTTTTCCCAAAAAAAAGAGTCTGAAATTTTGGACTTGGCCGATTTCTCGCTCGCGAGATGGAAGGATCACTTTGATCTACCCACTCGTCTCTCGCTGATCAATGATATTTCTTGGTATTTCTGTGCATTGAACTTGAAAAAAGCATAGAAATAAATGAAAATCATAACTAAAACCTAATTCAAAGAAGGAATTAATATGTAAACAATGGAAATAACAAGCTACAACCTATTTATCAAAGATGGAGTCAATTCCGGCCTCGATATTCTCCCGAAGAAAACCCTCCTCATCGTGCTTATCAGTAATTATTTCATTAAATTCGTCTTCATCCTCTTCCTCAACCTCCCCTTCAAAGACGTCATCTTCCATCTCCGAATCCATCTTCTCCGCTTACGAGTGTTCTTCGTAGTGGAAGCAGGGCTCGATCCAGTTTTTCTACATAGTGTTCTTCCTCCTCGATTTCGTTGATGATCCTGAAATGAAGACCATTGCTAATAGTCCTTCTTTAGATTGACTCCCTTGAGCCTTTGTCCCTTCTCATGGGACAGAGAAGTAGCACATACTCGAGCCAACAATATATTCTGGAATCAGCAATATGAAAGAGGGAAACCTGTCGAAAACACTTGAAAAAACGTAGAACAAAAAAAGTTGGCCAATCATCGATCAGAGAGAGACGAGAGGGTAGATCAAAGTGATCCTTCCATCTCGTGAGCGAGAAATCGGCCAAGTCCGAGATTTCAGACTCGTTTTTTGGGGAAAAACTCATATTGCGGCCGTGATTCGACCCCCATAACAATACATCATTCGATGTATCTTAAAAATATCTATCGCCTGAACCAATAAAAAAGTGTTAAATAGATATGTGGTGCATACGTCAGCTTCCCGCCACATAAGTTGATGAAAAATCGATTTTGTAATTTCTGCTTGTATTAGTTCGATTCTCTTGAACATTTTCTACAATTTATGTCTCTGTGATATTTTCGCTATTCCCATTCCAAAGCGAGTTATAGCGGGTGAAAGTCACGACTTTTCCACAGATTCCGACAGTCAACGGCGTCTATCTTCGTCGAAATTGATCTTAGACAAAAAAGCGAAACGCTATCTTCTCCGGCACTGTGAGGGCTATCCAAAAATCATTCATATCAAATTTTCATTTTTTCATTGTCCGGTAGTTGTATCGATCCTTGCGCGACACGCGTGATATGCTGTCGTCAATGATCTACCATCAATAGTGCTGTTTACTCACTGGTGATTGATTCCCTAACTTCTCTGTCTCTTCCCTATGTTTTCGGCTAGGTCTTCTATGCCCCTTTTCACCTCCACTTTCCTCATTCCATCCCTATTTTGTTTATTCGATATCTTAACTTTATAAATTTCGCACATAAGTTTTGCAGCTCGACACTTGTCTTACTCTTTGTTTCCTTTTAAAATTGATCTTTGATCTTTGCCTTCACCACGTGCTAACCTACTAGAGAGCATACGGAGTGAGAGAGTGTGGGAAAACGAGAGAGTGAACAGAAAGAAAACCTATGCCTTCGTCAATGATCTACCATCGATAATGTTGATTGAGTATCCATTCTAGGTTGCTTGCCTTCCTGTTTGAATGGAACTATTTTTCGCTACACCTATTTGCTTGTTTTTCTATTCTTAATTATTATAGTTCAGACTCTTCCTATTCTTCTCCCTCTTCCTTTCCTTCTCTATTCATATTCATTATCTCTTCATTTTCCTCTTTCATCATCACACGTTTCATTGTTTATTCATGAATACTTATAAATATTATTATTATTCATCTTTCCATCTCTCTACTTCTCTCTCCAATTATCCCTCTGGCCATGATCTTGCAATGTTCTCCATACATCTCTCATTCCTCTCTTCCTCTTTGTGTCACTCTCGGTGATTTTCCCGCCGTTTTCGACCATGTCTCTTCCTTATAGTCTCTCTTCTATATTTCTCTCGTGGTTACCGATCTGTTATTGCCTGCTATTATTCTTATTTTGTTCATCCTATATTCCCCGTTCGTAATTCTCTCTCACATGTCTAGGATTCATATTCTAAATTGAACTATTACTTTCATAGAGTCCATTTATGAGCTGCACTTCCCCTTCTCTCCCCCCGTACCCCCCCCCCACTCTCGTTTTTTACCCCCCCCCCCCCCAAATGATGCTCTCATTTAATTTCCTTGTTCTCTCAAATGTTGTCACATCTTTTTGATGTATGATAAATTAAATTTAAAAAAATTAAATTTTACTATTTAACTATTATATTACTTTGAATAATACCAAATTCAGTATTATTTCAGTATTTCTAATTGTTTATTTAATTAAATTTAATGTAAATTTATTTCAGAGCATCTACGGTCAGTGGTCGTGTCCATGAAACGCGTCAGGATGATATTCGCCTTCGTCTTCTCACTAACAAACGTCGACATCATCGGAGACGTCGACGTCAGGAAATCTACGAACCGTTTCCGCTTTTGGAGGTACGACTCTATCTTGGCTGATCTTATACTCTCTTCAAAAGTCATAAAAAGATGGAAAAAAACAGACAACACTCCTCTTTTTTTCTCACACTCTGTCGCCACTTTCTTATCTTTTAACGGGTTCTAGACATCAATTTTCTTTGCTTTTGGTCCTTACGACAACGGCATCGCCCAATCATTATTTAGTCATTTTTGTGATTCATAGTGAGCGATGTCGATAGCGGAATTGGGATCTTTTCTAATCTTAGGCCATATCCATGAACGGTGGAAAATCGTTTGTCGACAGACGTGACGTCACAACCGTAGGCATTATCCGAGGACTCAAACGACTCCGCCAATACACAGAGAAAAAAAGTGTAACCCATAGCACATAAGACCTGTGAAGAGAAGGAAGGAAATGTGTATTTAGAGTATCTCCTTCTTCATAATTCTCTTCACGTGAACCAGGGTCCAACCCCATCTTCAGAGAAACAACAACACAACATCAACGATCCTCCTCCATGCTTCACGGTGGTCCGTTGGTACTTCACATCCAATCTAGTGCCAACCGGACGACGAACATGATTTATTTCCACCGTACCAATCATCAGAAACTTGTTTTCGTCTGAGAATACGACCTAATTCTACTGTTAGGGGGACCAATATCAGTGCTCTTTTGCCCATGTGATCCATGCTTTGCGATTCTTTTCGGAGATCAGCGGTTTCTTGATATGTCGACGTTCGAAGAGACCCGAAGCACGAAGACGATGCTGTACATTGTTCACGGACACCTCAAACATCTTTTCAGCCATGTTTAGAAATCTTAGCTACCTCAAATTAGCGAATCTCCGCTAGTGCTCGCTTGATGTCCATTGTAGTGAGCCTCAGTTTCTCCTTCGAGATGCAGGTAATCAGACGATCCGATGTCGTGGTCGACTTGCGAGGGCGTACATTAACCTTCTTCATTGTTTGCGCACGGATTGAAGTTTTGATGACCTTCAGGATAGTCGAGACAGTCACTCGGAACTGCTGTGACAGAGTGCTAGTGACAGTCCCATCTGACGTCCACGACTAACGGATTCTCGCTCGGATCTCGGTATATTCTTGCTCCCAAGAATCCGTCTCATACTTTTAAAACGATACAACACACATTGCTAGAAAAATTAGTGAAAAAATTAAGACGAAATCGAAGAAACCGAAAATCTCACTTTTGTGACTTTTGATAAATTCTAAATAAATTTCACCGTAAGGGATAACCCGGGCTAATTTGTTGTGTAAAACACGTCAAAACTCTATCAAAATTATCCCTGAAAATCTGGACTCGATCGGTTGAGTTTGAAAAAAGTTATGGCGAAAAATTCAAATGTTACACTTTTTTGGCCAGTACTGTATAGTATTCTGCCAAAATATGCCCCGCAGCTCATCAGAGTCAAAAGTTATGACATTGCAAATTTTTTTGCCGAATACTTTTTGCTGCTACTGTATATATATATATATATATATATATATATATATATATATATATATATATATATATATATATATATATATATATCGCATTTGTAAGGTGGCTCCCGAAAGTGGAATTGCAGTGACCACATCATCACACGTTAAAGTGTAAGTGATTATGTCCTCTGAAGACGAGATTCCATACTGATTTGGCCTTGACATCTCACTTGCATTCTCTCCCTCTCTTTCTCCCTCTCTCTCCATCTCCCCCTTTCTCTCTCGCTCTCTCGCTCTCTCTTACTCTCCCTCAATCTCTCTCTCTCCCTCTCTCTCTTCCCCTCTTTATTTCTTTCGTTCTTATTATAATTTTCGCACATGTATTCCACAGATCTGTGCATTACTCGATACTTGATCATTCGCGCGAAGTATTACAAGAGAAGCACCAAAGGTCACGGAAACAATTCTGAAGGCGACCCATATGGGTAGTTAGGGTTGAGGGGGAGACCGTCAAAAGTGGTATCCAAAGTTGCCCATGGGGCCTACAAATCGATAAATTCGATCGATAAAAAACACATGCGTCGCTCAAATGCATAACTCTGTGTTCCGTGAAGCTGCGGGTTCCAAACTTGGCATCGATAATAGCCCATGAGTGATACAAAACCTGGTTGAGTACGAGCGCTATCGGTTAAATTTTATGAAATTTCGAAAATTTATTTTTTCTTATTTTCCGAGGTACAGACATGACCTGCTCACGTTAAGTTTTAATCTATTTAACAGATAGATGTCTTCTATCGTACATCGAAAATTCATTGGATCATGAATCGCCAGAAGCACTCTGAGCCACTCTGGTGATTCAACGGCGATTATGGCCGAATGAGGCATTTTCGTGCTCTCTCTTTCTTTTCATTATTTTTCTTTCACTCTAATCTAGTTAGTCCGCGAGAATCGCATTTTTATATTGTGTTATTCACAAAATCATCATGTTTATTTATTAATAAGTCGTTCCGATGAAAACATTTTGGGGGGCTACCGATTTCCCGGTTCCGGTTCTGTGATATCATCGGAACGATTTATTAACAAATAAAAATGATGATTTTGTGAAAAAAACACAATAAAAAAATGCAATTCTCGCGGACTAACTAGATTAGAGTGAAAGAAAAATAATGAAAAGAAAGAGAGAGCACGAAAATGCCTCATTCGGCCATAATCGCCGTTGAATCACCAGAGTGGCTCAGAGTGCTTCTGGCGATTCATGATCCAATGAATTTTCGATGTACGATATATATAGCAGACGGCAGCTTACTAGTGTTTCATGAATTTTCGAGAAAAGTTATAATTTGATATAGGAGGAGGAGGTAGATACGATTGGACACGACACAGAGGAAAATGGAGAGGCGGATGGTAGGAATATCGTTGAGAGATCGATGGAGGAATGAACGGATAAGAGATGCGACCAAGTTGAAGGATTGGAATACGGAGGCTTTGCGGAGGAAATACAATTGGGCACAGAAGATCAAGAGGATGACCATGGACCGGTGGGCTCGCAATACTACAGTATGGACGCCGTTATCTCGCTCTCGCGTTGCTGGACGACCTCCACCGAGATGGAGGGATGATTTGACAAGAACTATCGGATCTACATGGTGGAGTATGAATAGTCATGACTTTACTCGTTCCATCCCCACCTAGCGATGATCGCTTGATGTGATAAATTTATTATTATTATAATAGGAGGTAGAAACTAGAATCATGAATTTTTCGAAATTCGCAGATTTTTTCCGATTAGGCTCAGACTTTGCCACGACAATTATCATGACGACAGAAGATGATCCCCATAATAGAATAGCAATCGATGCTCTTTTAGTGTCACAGTAAATTATTTTACCTTTTTGGATAAACTGGAGAAATCATGAATTTTCGAAAATTCTCAAAATTCATCCTATCGGACTCATACTCGACCAGGCTTTGTATCGCTCATGGAATATTATCTATGCCAAGTTTGGAACCTGTAGCTTCACTGAACACAGAGTTATGGCATCTTAGCGGCTTATTTTTCAGTCAAATTTCGATCGAAATATCGTTTGGTATTCGATTGGTAGGTCCTGTGGGCAACTTTGTATACCATGGCCTAAGGTGCTTCCCTTATTATCATATCTTATCTTATCTTATTCTTTATTCCATCGTAGTATATGTGACATTAAAAACGAATAGCAGAGGGGTTGATGGATGTCCGTCGCTTCGGTAGCGATATCGGTTTAGGGTGGGGGTACAGTGGCAGTTTGGGAGCTACTGGCGAATCTTAGAAGAGGGAATAATTATCCGTTAGTTGTTAGTTATTCTACTCCATGATATACCCTCAAGCTCATTGTAAGGTCGATCATCTGGCGATTCGAGTTCTCAATTTGAACTGTACTCCATGATATACCCCCAAGCTCATTGTAAGGTCGATCATCTGACGATTCGAGTTCTCAATTTGAACTACCAGCGCGGAATGTTCCAGCCCGGGATATTAATTTATTTTTGCATGAATTCACCATCCCCAATTCCTTATTCCATAGTTACCTCTCTAATACAATATTAAGGTGTTGAGCCTTCAGCATCATTGAGAAGCTCGTGAAATAATCCTTTAATTAGTAACATTGAAACATATTTCGTTGACATATTTTATGGTATTCAAAAGTCTAAAAAGGAAAAGAATTGGAACAAAAAGGTGAGAGGTAGTGTTGAAAAAGAGGAGAGTTTGTCTCCTTTACTTTAAAAAAAAACACACAAATTATGAAAAACTGAAGGGATAGCAGTCTTCATCAATGAAACGTCTTGAACTATTATATCTTACTCCGGCACGGAATTTAGATGATTCTATAGATTTCAGAGTAAGAGCCGTATTTTAGAAGATGACTTTAATGACAAATGTAGTAATTTGTCATGTTCTATTTTCTTCTGTATTTCCAAAGTCATTTTTCTCAACGAATTTTAATGTACATAATTCGTTTAGATTTTTCGTTTGCGCTATCACTGCTCAGTCGTACGCCATCAATTACCCCGACTGTTCTGGCAGTAAATGACGTATACTACTACTCTTTGAGCGTTGTAGTGAATTGTGCCTACATAGAGTCTAATTGCTGAAATGCCTCTTCCTTTCGTTCCCAATTTAGTGCACATGCTACATGCCATATTTTTTTCTGCCCGAGCTCAAATCATTGCGGTAGTAAACAAGGCTAACTACATATCAGGCACTGTATACGCAGTGCAACGTTGGCCAAACGCTTATTATTAGAAGAAAGGTAGTACGACGTAGAAGACGTGGGCAGGTCCGAACTTGTGCCTCCTCTCAACACTCTCTCACCACTAAGTCGACCTTAGTTCCCAAACTGCCCCAGTACCCAATACCCACTTCTATATCGCTATCTTTCGATCCCTCATGTCATACCATTTCCTGATATGTATAATAATGAAGACTAAGAAGAAAAAATGAAATGAAGACTAAGAATAAGAATTCTTGATCAGTGATATATAGTTATCCGATTCAATATATTGCTAAAATGATGACAAATATGTTATCAATATGTACTTTATTACATCTTTAAATACTTTATTTAAGACAAAAATACTCGTTCAAAACACGTAATACGGAATGGCTCGAGATTATGGTCACGTATATTTGGTCGCGTGGATTAAGGGAATAATAAGCACCGGGGAATGCATTGGCAAAGGGCGGCATTTAATTTTTTAATCAAATGACAGAAGTAGTGAGTATGCGATTGTCAAAGTTAATTGTGCTATGACAGAAAGTGGTTATGTCAAGATCATTGTCAAAAGTGAATGGTGGATTTTTCAAATTCTGAGGCTCTATCCATGACGGTTTAGTTTGTTTGGCAAACGCCATAAGCATAGGAGGTGTTATGTCACCAAAGAGCTGCACTGGTGACGTCACGCTGGGGTCGGTCATCACTTATTCGGCCCCTTCTGTCATCAAGTGAACAATAAACGGGCTAGTATCAGTTAACGATATCTCCGAACCTATGTAGCTAACGAATAATAGTAGATACTAAACAATAAGGTTAAGTACATGCATTGGAGAAATCTAACTTTGATTATTATGGCTATAAAGACATACAATATAATGGTCATATACATGTATTTACAACGTAACATTATTGCTGGTATATTGCATAGTTTTTTTTAAAGAAGATCAATTAATGTGGTGTTAAAATCTTGGAAAAGTATATGGAAAAGTGAAAAGTAGTGTTAATTTTGCGACTGTAAAAGTAGTTGGAAAAGTAGTTTAGCTTCGTAATTTCAGTGTAAAAGTTTGTAAATTATAAAGCTATGCTACTTTTCCAACTACTTTTACAATCACAAAATTAACACTACTTTTCACTTTTCTATCTACTTTTCCGAGATTTTAACACCGCATTAACTTCACTAAGGATTAGTTGGTCAATCGTAAAATAAAGGGTCTAGTCATGTTCTGGTCAAAAGCTGCGAAAAGAAAAGTAAAGTAGAGAAAACTCTCCTCTTTGTACACGCTCTCTCGCCTCTTTTTTTCATTTCATTTCGTCACAATTGAACATAACATTAGTCTAGTTTAAAAATATTAATGACATGATAAATATTATTAATCATAATATTATTATTATTGCTATTATTGCTATTATTATTATTATTATCAGTCTTGAGCAATTCTTGACCACCATGTATGCACTTCTGGAGAGTGATCGATAATCTTCAATTCCAAAGGGGACACTCCTTGGTCGGCAACTATCGAGGATAGAGATTGAGCCGTCACATCTAGAATTGAATTATTAAATATTTCAATTAAAAGGTTAATTATAAATGCGATATTTTTACCTACGGATATATCATTTTTAATGCGGCCCTCGTAAACGATTTTCATAATATGTTTTCAAATCCAACTCTTCGATTTTCCATAAACTTTTCGATGAAAAGATAGGGTTAAGACGATTTCAGATAAAGTGCTTGCTGAGATTGAAAAGGTATGGAACATCATACAAGTTAGTTTTCCAAGTTCTTACCCATGGTATTATTATTAGCCAGAAGTTGTTGATCATATGAGTGTCGTCTGTCCTTTGGACTACACGAAGATGCTGAATCTTCACCTAAAACGAAAAAAAGGGTAAAGGTTATCCGTTATTCAAAGCACACAAAGTCCTGCGGGAGATTATTGCTAGACCAGTGATAATTCAAGGCCAATTCTGTCCGGAGGGCCGGAGGGAGGGCTAGAGCGGAGGACATTATGTTCTCTATTAGATTTGAGAGATTGAGTACGTAGAGCGTGTGGCTCAGTGGTTAATAGTCAGCGCTTGTAACCGCAACACGCGGGTTCGATTCCCGTTTGCAACTTTCTATATATTTGTCCTTTAAATTCAAAAACTCGCGCCTTTAACTGGGGGATCAATGAACTTTATGCTCGGATTATGACATGCCGGTGCACCTAAAATTTTAGAGAAAATTGTTTTTGCGTACAGGAAGATGTGATCTATAGTTCTTCCTAGCCAATTTAGTCACGAAAAAACTCGTGGGTCCCCTTCTTTAAGGAGACGCTTTGTGCAATGTCGGATATCAATGCAATAGTGCGTAATCGGAAAACGCATAACGATGCATTACATCAATCATTCAATTTATCTTATCAAAGGTGACGGATGGATGGACCGGCATATTAATTTAATTTAATTTAAATTTAGTTTATCATATATCAAAAAAAGATGCGACAACATTTGAAGAAGTAAATGAGAGGGTGGGGTAAAAACGATAGGGATGGAAAAGGGGGGATTGAGGTGAAGCGTAGCTCTTAAATAGACTCGTACTAATGTTATAACTATTCTATTAAAAAAGACTCACCCCTACAAGTTCTGGAATGGAATTTCTTCTCTGTCTACTCGTCCTCCGTCCCTCACACCCACCAAGGATTTCATCATCCGATGATTCCATCGATGCTTGGCGAAGTGTTGCAGCAGAGGATAGGAGAGACCTGGAATTGATTTATATTCAGTTGAATTTTTGGATTTTTTAAAAATTTTGAACAATACCTGCTTTTTCAATTTTAATTTATTCTAATAAAATATCAAATAGAATAGTATTTTTCATATAGACTTTGAAACAAAGTTATCAATTTTATAGTTAGTCCTGTCTAGTCTTGGAGGTATTTTATGCACGCCACCTTTGAAAACTTTTAGAGTGATCTATGAAATTTCGTACAAACAATAATGCGATTTAATGGAGAGCGGAGGTTTCATGGTAAATTGAAGTGTTGTATACTCACGCGGTCGCAGTATTGACATTGGGATCGGGAGAGGCTCGATTGATATGTGATGATGAGGGAGTTCGAGGCACGCCTACATTGGAAGGACGATGATAGGCGAGTGAAACACCGAGCAGGGTCGAGTCGTTGCCACCCTGATATTGATTGAGCTTATGATATACGATATACACGGGTTGATGATTCATTGTTTAAAGGGAGCGTAACCTCTCTCAATGGTTCCTTCGGCGCGTAATGCTCTCTCGTTGCTAGAGAACAAAGAAATAGAGCGCACAATGGAAAGACCATTGAGAGGTTACGCTCCCTTTAAAATGTTTCTACATTTTTAACTGCTTACAGATTAAAGGTGGTGTCCCACGAATATTTTCGTGAATAAACTGTGAAGACAGGATGGTAGCAAAAGTCATATAAGTCACCACATACTATTTCTTTTATAATGATTCTGCGTATTGATTGGCATAATCACGATTGAAAGATGTTCAATAGTGCAGGGAATGGAGAAAGAGAGATGGGAAGGGGCCTAATGAGAGGGCAAAGGTTGAGTGCCGTTCGCAAACTGAACATAAACACACTTTTTACTTACAGTATATGTATGAGGGGGCTCATTCCCATCGTGGTAGGAGCCAATCATTCTTTTCGTGTGTCCCCATCTTTAAAGGTTAAAAAAAGTTAATCTAATCCCTTTTCTTCCATGAAAGTTGGATATACTCCATGGTAAGAGATATAAGAAAATCGCAAAAAGAATCACGAAATAAACATTACCGCTGCTTTCTGCTTGGATTTGATCCTTTTCAGGCAAGTCTCGAGCCACGTCCGAATGGTGTATTTGGCAACCTAAAACCATTAATGTAATATCTGCAATATTATTTAATATTTACTTTGGTCAAAAATCTCATCGTTTCATTCGTGATTTGTATTACCATTCGAAAAAATATTTTGATTTTTCTTTGATTTAAAATTTTTAATTTACCTCTTCCTCGATTAGATATTCTAGTTCTTCTCTGTGCAGCAATTCCTCCAGTTGCAGACTCTTTCGAATGTCGACAGATCGATAGGAACATACTGAAAACATATTTAAATTCACACGCCGAGAAAAGTTGATCTTCTCCACTCCGGCCACACACTCTCGCTTTCGTTGTCTTTTCGAGCGTATCGAGAGTAAAAAAATTGGGGTGTGTGTTACATATGATCTAATTTTAAAAAAAACAATCGCATGAGAAAAACCAACGCCTAATCGTTTTGATCTTTCTCCTAAATTAACTAATTGCTATTTTTCATTAGTATTCAAAAATCATAATAGATCACGTGTACAGTGTACCACAAAAGTTACAAAACGCACTTGAGTACATCATGGAACGAAACATCCTCGCCATTCTGCAATCTAGCCATCTCGTGTCCCATATGTTTGAACAGCAACCGATCCTTTTGAGGATCAACCTGTAAAGATCAAAGATCAATCTATTCAAAACCGGTCGGAATCACTGACCTCTAGTCTGCCTTTAAGCAATCTCAAGAGAAACTTGACTCGTCGAACCGGAATCGATCTCTGGAACATTGATTTATACTCAAAATTTCATGCTATCATTGTGTATAAGATTATTGTACCCTTTGAAACTAAGAAAAACGAACAGTACAGAAAAATCGCTCACTTTCTGCTCGAGATCAACGATATTCCAGACTTGCTGGAAGTTTCTGATATCTGCATAAGACAACAGAGCGTCCTCTTCTGATGAATAAAACAGAGAGAAGTTCTCCATGATGATAGCTGAAGCAAAAATCAAAGGATTCATTGTTGAGTGATTATCAGATTCGCCACTAAAGGCGTACCCGAGCTAATTTAAAACTCTCCGCTCTGGGAACACTCTCTCGCGCTTTTCGTCTGCTAGAGAGTGTTTCGACCCCATGGTTCCTTTCTTATCTGCCCTTTACTATGTCCCCATCACACAGAGAGACAATCATAACATCTCTACTATCACACAACAATGAACAATCTCTTTCCCTCTCCTCGTCGGGAGGGCGTGACAATACACTCCCAAAAAACGGCTTGTTAACAACAAAAACAATCAAAACATAGATAACACGAAACAACAAAAAAAATAAAAAGAAGATGAATGAGATGAATGATGGTATGGGAGAGCAACAAGAGAGAGGGTATGAGGGCAGGGGCAGGATTTAGGCTCCTGGACGGAGTACGCAAAAGGCCGAATTATGAGATCTCGCTCCATATTTATGGGAAGTGGAACAATAGAAGCAGATTCCGACTACTCTGCAGGGGTCTGCGTGCCCATTTAAACACATAGTACAGAGTTTCTTCTGTTGGACGAGTCTCTGACGAGATTGATTGTCTAGGAATATTGTGCAGTTTATGCTTATATGATCAGTACTGAGACAGAAAGCGCACTTTTTAGGAGTTGTCGGATCTCTTACTACTCTAGTAGGATGGGTCGGCGGGGAAGGTCTCCAACATTCAGTCTTTTTCCACGAATTTCCGGATCCATTAGCTGTGTAGGTGGTGTTCTGGTAACCGAATGAGGAGTTGTGGAATGTATGTCGGAATGGTTGATGGAATCGAGGAGTTTCTCTGGTCCGAGGGTGAGAGGAGTTGCAGTATCTCGAGGCCTTCGTCTTCTCTTCATTCCTCTTATTCAAGAGAAGACGAAGGCCCCGAGATACTGCAACTCCCTTGTTTGACAGGCATTAATAGATAGAGGGTAATGTTGAACAGTGTAATAAATGAAATGTCTACTGAGGTATTGTATCATATAGTAAGATATGAAGTGTCTATAGGGTTACTGTAGAAGAGGAAGACAAGAGAGGACAATAGTAGAAGGAGGACAATTGATATGAATGAGATGTATGGTAGAAGGCAGGTTTATATTCGGACCCTAGGAAGAGCGGAAGACATAAAAACTCTGTGAAGAGACAAGACAGTAGTGAAGAGAAAGGGAGAGATTGAGAGGGAGAAGAGGAAGAATTTGATTGAGAAGGAACGGATGGGAGAAATGTATAAATTTTTATGATGGATTAGTCATGAAGATGAGATAGGTAAGGGTATAGAAGGGATACTAAAGTATAGGATGTTAGTGTAAGATAGAGATAACGTATATTGAAGAGACCATACAGTAGGACAAAAGGTCTTTTGGGCTATATCAGACAAACATAGAGTTTTATGGATAAAATGGGAAGAGATACGAGATTGACCACATATAAATCGTACAGTTACCGTATCATATTCAAATATTCGATGCACAATTGGTCTTATGCGAAGACGCTCCTATTGAAAGGTGATTATGGTTGAAATTAATGTGAAAGTTATACATTATAAGGAGAATCAATGCAAATCGAGCAATAAGATGGCCATTCCCATTACCTCAAACATTTATTCTACTTATATGTCTTCGACTTCCAATGTCGGTGAAAGTGACCTAGAAGTGATCCCATTTTTGGGCTGTGCACTTATAGGGCGATGATCATCTAGTCTGGAGTTCGGAATGGGGTAGATATGGCCAATTTGGTTTTTCCAGAATTGGTATAGAAATGGTATGGGGTAGATATGGCCAATACTGGATGCAGTGTTGGTATAGAATTGTTTAATAGAATATTTGAATGGATTTGTTTGGTATACTGTACGACCTATACTGGAAATTGAAAATTTGATGAGAAGTAAAATAATATAAGGTCGAACTCACGATACCGCTATTCCTTAGTAGACGCAATTGTTGATGTTGAGGGAGTCCATTGCATTCGTAGATTGTAAGGGGAAGGAAATAGTGAAGAAAAAAGACAGAAGAAGGGGTTAGATGAATAGGTATGAAAACTATGGGGAGGGGGGGGGTGTCATTGATTTTTGTGATTGTGTGTGTGAGAGAGAAGATGGGCACAGAAGTTGTTCGCGAGCTGGAGCAAACATACGATCTAGCGCTTTTCGGGGACAGAATCTAGCGGATATGTGTATCTAGCGGCTATCTAGCTTTTTCCTGGATCTTTTTCTAGCCTAGCGGCTATCTAGCTTTTATCAAGTAGCTTTTCTGTATTTTTCACGATCTATCGACTATCTAGCTTTTTTCGGTGGCTATTTCGGGAGTCGCTTTCTCAGAGTTGGGAACAATGATTCGGCAACCACGAAATATAATTTGCCGGCAACTTGTTTCATCCTTGCTCCATAAACAGAGCAAGTATGAAACACATAACCGGCAATTAACCCTAAACTGAACTCTAAAAGCAACAAGGAAGCAAGTTGCAAGTAAATTGCTTTGAAACTGTTGTCGTGAAGGCAACAACATGCAATTTATTCGCAATTTACGAGACTGTTGCATGGTTGCGGCAAGCTTGCTCCAGATTCTCTGTGTACGTTGATACAGTTTACTACGTGCCTGCGACTTCATGCAACATCTACAATTGTGTTCATATGACTGCAGGCACGTAATAGATATGTAACACAGCAAATAGCATGAAATCAAGGAAAATAGACTGAGTGACAAAAGATTTAACCTCGTAAGTTCACAGCGGAAATCCTCGATCTCCTCCTCTCCATACTCGCCGGAGGTCGGTTCCTTGAACGAGCCGTGACACTGGCGACTAGTTAAGCACATATTATTATTGCACTTCCCTTATACTTCCCTTGTGAGCATATCGCGCGGATATGGTCAACCAGACATGGCTTAATATTTTATCTGAGCATATCGCACGGACAGGTTCAACCAGACATGGCTTAATATTTTATCTGAGCATATCGCACGGACAGGTTCAACCAGACATGGCTTAATATTTTATCTGATCATATCGCACGGACAGGTTCAACCAGACATGGCTTAATATTTTATCTGATCATATCGCACGGACAGGTTCAACCAGACATGGCTTAATATTTTATCTGATCATATCGCACGGACAGGTTCAACCAGACATGGCTTAATATTTTATCTGATCATATCGCACGGACAGGTTCAACCAGACATGGCTTAATATTTTATCTGATCATATCGCACGGACAGGTTCAACCAGACATGGCTTAATATTTTATCTGATCATATCGCACGGACAGGTTCAACCAGACATGGCTTAATATTTTATCTGAGCATATCGCACGGACAGTTCAACCAGACATGGCTTAATATTTTATCTGAGCATATCGCACGGACAGGTTCAACCAGACATGGCTTAATATTTTATCTGAGCATATCGCACGGACAGGTTCAACCAGACATGGCTTAATATTTTATCTGAGCATATCGCACGGACAGTTTCAACCAGACATGGCTTAATATTTTATCTGAGCATATCGCACGGACAGGTTCAACCAGACATGGCTTAATATTTTATCTGAGCATATCGCACGGACAGTTTCAACCAGACATGGCTTAATATTTTATCTGAGCATATCGCACGGATAGGGTCAACCAGACATGGCTTAATATTTTATCTGAGGATATCGCACGGACAGGTTCAACCAGACATGGCTTAATATGTTATCTGAGCATATCGCACGGACAGGTTCAACCAGACATGGCTTAATATTTTATCTGAGCATATCGCACGGACAGGTTCAACCAGACATGGCTTAATATTTTATCTGAGCATATCGCACGGACAGTTTCAACCAGACATGGCTTAATATATTATCTGAGCATATCGCACGGACAGTTTCAACCAGACATGGCTTAATATTTTATCTGAGCATATCGCACGGACAGGTTCAACCAGACATGGCTTAATATTTTATCTGAGCATATCGCACGGACAGTTTCAACCAGACATGGCTTAATATTTTATCTGAGCATATCGCACGGACAGGTTCAACCAGACATGGCTTAATATTTTATCTGAGCATATCGCACGGACAGTTTCAACCAGACATGGCTTAATATTTTATCTGAGCATATCGCACGGACTGGTTCAACCAGACATGGCTTAATATTTTATCTGAGCATATCGCACGGACAGGTTCAACCAGACATGGCTTAATATTTTATCTGAGCATATCGCACGGACAGGTTCAACCAGACATGGCTTAATATTTTATCTGAGCATATCGCACGGACAGGTTCAACCAGACATGGCTTAATATTTTATCTGAGCATATCGCACGGACAGTTTCAACCAGACATGGCTTAATATTTTATCTGAGCATATCGCACGGACAGGTTCAACCAGACATGGCTTAATATTTTATCTGAGCATATCGCACGGACAGTTTCAACCAGACATGGCTTAATATTTTATCTGAGCATATCGCACGGACAGGTTCAACCAGACATGGCTTAATATTTTATCTGAGCATATCGCACGGACTGATTCAACCAGACATGGCTTAATATTTTATCTGAGCATATCGCACGGACAGGTTCAACCAGACATGGCTTAATATTTCATCTGAGCATATCGCACGGACAGGTTCAACCAGACAAACCAGGTGATCGACATGCTGATAAAATATAACAGGTGTTATCATATAGGACCCATCTATCATCTTTGACTGGACCATGCCCGGTTGCGACGGGAGGTAAAAAAGATGGTCTTGCCAACCCTCAAATACATTGAGTAAAATGGTACGGATAATTTATTTTCAATTTTGTACCCTTTTGACATCCGCAAGTCCTTTCGCTATAGCTGAGAGGTGAAAACCGAACATGGTTGACAAAATCTCACTGGTGCGATGAAGATCCAATTCCGCTTCCTCGTGATGCGTTTCAAAATCTAACACCATGGAAGGTCCAGATAGGAAACAGTGGACGACAGTGTAGTCTCTACAAGCGATGGAACCGGGTCTTCACAGCTGCATGATAAGGAGTATCTATGCTATGCCTGCCTAACAGGTTTAGAACATGGTACCTTCTTTTATCCGCGTCGTAACTTAACTTTTCGCGAAATTTAAATAACCCCAAAAGAAATTCTTTTCATTTTCATGAAGTTGATAATACAAATGTACAAAATCACTCCAGTTAATCCAAGATAATACATAATAATATAGTTTATTAGTTATAAATCATGCAGTAAAAGTCAATACATAATTATTAAACAAATCAATCATGCAAAAATCTTTGTAAGCTAGCGGGGGAAGTCATCTATCAGATATCTGGAACAGAAGATACGAGAGAACAACAACAAATGTGGTGAGAATCGAAGTGATGGATGCAGATGTGATTATGGTTGGTTGAGTCGAAACTATTATTGTAGCTGATGGTGATGAAGATGAAGATTGTTCACTTGAAGTATCGGATTGAGTGGTCGTTGATGTGACAGATTCTGTTGATGGACCGCCAGTTACCGTACCCTCGCGCTGAAATAATATTTGTTAAGGCTTCTTGACATTTCTTGGCTCATGGGTCGATTTCGCGTGGTGCTGAGTCCCAAATGGAACACCCTAATAGTGCATAAGGTTACGGTAGCCATTCGTTTTCCGCTTGGGAATCTACGCACTAAGAACATCGATGCCGACAACGCTTTAGGCGCGTAAAATAAGTGTAGCTATTTCATAGGGCCAACTATTTCATAAACTAAATGTTGTCAAGAAGCTTTTTCATGGTAAGTATCATTTGTAGATGTTTTCAGTTAATCAAACCTCAAAAATAAGAATAAGACAAAGATGAGACTTACAGTGTATTGTGGAAGCAATGGCTGTTTCTCGAGTGAATAAGGAATAGGAGTGTTGTAGTTCTCATTACCGAAGAATGCACCGATCATTTGAAGAGTTGTATTGTATTGTATTGTATTGTCGGTTGGGACAAAGTGACCCGCACCCTGAACATCGTCCATATTTGAATATTCGTAAATAACCAATTATCTTTTATAGTGGATGACAAATAACTTCAGTTATAGTCATCAAAAAATAAACTTCTATATATTCGGGAATTTTTCCTTTTGTTTCACAAACTCATCCGATTCATTCAACAAATGAAAGTTTACCTTGACAGTCATAATATCCAATTGGAATCCCTCCTTTGAGAGTCTCTGAGTGTAGCCAGCAATGACTCCCCGATGATGCCATGGTCCATATTCACTCTGAATATGCGTACAAGTTCATATTTATTTTGTAAAAAATATTCTTATCTTTATTCCATCATATTATACGTAACAGGAAAAGATTACGTCATCTAGTTTCTGATCGTGGGCGAATTTCTCCGCGTACCACTGAGCTTCAAGGAATGAACATGCAGTATCAAGATCTCCATTGTATAGGAGAACGCGAAGGTTGAGACCCGAGTTCATTATGGCCTAAATTGATTATAATTATGCACAATACTTGACTGGACTGCATGCTTCTATCTCTGATGAAGTGTCCTGATGTTCACGTCGCTCATACAATTTGCGTCCTTCGTTGAAGATGAACACGGTTGATAAGAGAGCGGTCAGGAAGACGAAATCTGAAAGATCAAAGATCAAATCTGTTCATTAAATCAAAGATCAAAGATCACTATACCAAATACTGTCACCGCCTCAGTCTGGAATACGTGCTGCAGGGGTGTCCAGTGAATGACAGCCAGTTGACACAAGAGCGAACCAGAGACCGACAGACAGAAAGCACGATTCCTGAATGACAAAAAGATAAGCTTCTCATAAGCAGCACCTACGACGGAAACCGAGCTACACTACTCTCAGTGGTGTTATGAAACCAAAACACAAGCAATCTTGACCACATCATTAAATTATCGTTCTCCAGCAGAAATCAAAAATCAAAGATCAACTACCGTACCTCAGCAAAGATCAAAGATCAACTACCGTACCTCAGCAAAGATCAAAGATCAACTACCGTACCCGGGGTGTGGGAGATGGTGCGATATGACTACGGCATCAAGACTATGGTTAATCATGATTATTAATCGATAAATGACAGAGAATATATAAATATATATCGATTGTATCTGACTAGCACAAGATATTGAGATCATAGAGGTCTCTCCCTCTACCCCTATCTCTCCTTATCCCTAAACCCCTATCTCTCCCTCTCTCTCTATCTCCCTCTCTCCCTCATTCTCTATCACCCTCTCTCTCTATCACCCTCTCTCTTACTCTGTCTCTCCCTCTCTCCCTCTCTCCCTCTCCCCCTCTCTCCCTCTCCCCCTCTCTCACTCTCTCCCTTTCCCCCTCCCCCCTCTCCCCCTCTCTCACTCTCCCCCTCTCTCCCTCTCTCTCCCTCTCTCTCCCCCTCTCCCCCTCTCTCCCTCTCCCCCTCTCTCACTCTCTCCCTCTCTCCCTCTCTCCCTCTCTCAATCTCTCCCTCTCTCCCTCTCCCCCTCTCTCACTCTCTCCCTTTCCCCCTCCCCCCTCTCCCCCTCTCTCACTCTCCCCCTCTCTCCCTCTCTCTCCCTCTCTCTCCCCCTCTCCCCCTCTCTCCCTCTCCCCCTCTCTCACTCTCTCCCTCTCTCCCTCTCTCCCTCTCTCCCTCTCTCCCTCTCTCCCTCTCTCCCTCTCTCCCTCTCTCCCTCTCTCCATCTCTCCCTCTCTCCCTCTCTCCCTCTCTCCCTCTCTCCCTCTCTCCCTCTCTCCCTCTCTCCCTCTCTCCCTCTCTCCCTCTCTCCCTCTCTCCCTCTCTCCCTCTCTCCCTCTCTCCCTCTCTCCCTCTCTCCCTCTCTCCCTCTCTCCCTCTCTCCCTCTCTCCATCTCTCCCTCTCCCCCTCTCTCACTCTCTCCCTCTCCCCCTCACTCCCTCTCCCCCTCTCTCACTCTCTCCCTCTCTCCCTCTCTCCCTCTCCCCCTCTCTCCCTCTCTCCCTCTCTCCCTCTCTCCCTCTCTCCCTCTCTCCCTCTCTCCCTCTCTCCCTCTCTCCCTCTCTCCCTCTCTCCCTCTCTCCCTCTCTCCCTCTCTCCCTCTCTCCCTCTCTCCCTCTCTCCCTCTCTCCCTCTCTCCCTCTCTCCCTCTCTCCCTCTCTCCCTCTCTCCCTCTCTCCCTCTCTCCCTCTCTCCCTCTCTCCCTCTCTCCCTCTCTCCCTCTCTCCCTCTCTCCCTCTCTCCCTCTCTCCCTCTCTCCCTCTCTCCCTCTCTCCCTCTCTCCCTCTCTCCCTCTCTCCCTCTCTCCCTCTCTCCCTCTCTCCCTCTCTCCCTCTCTCCCTCTCTCCCTCTCTCCCTCTCTCCCTCTCTCCCTCTCTCCCTCTCTCCCTCTCTCCCTCTCCCCCTCTCTCCCTCTCTCCCTCTCTCCCTCTCTCCCTCTCTCCCTCTCTCCCTCTCTCCCTCTCTTCCTCTCTCCCTCTCTCCCTCTCTCCCTCTCTCCCTCTATCCCTCTCTCCCTCTCTCCCTCTCTCCCTCTCTCCCTCTCTCCCTCTCTCCCTCTCTCCCTCTATCCCTCTCTCCCTCTCTCCCTCTCTCCCTCTCTCCCTCTCTCCCTCTCTCCCTCTTTCCCTCTCTCCCTCTCTCCCTCTCTCCCTCTCTCCCTCTCTCCCTCTCTCCCTCTCTCCCTCTTTCCCTCTCTCCCTCTCTCCCTCTATCCCTCTCTCCCTCTCTCCCTCTCTCCCTCTCTCCCTCTCTCCCTCTCTCCCTCTCTCCCTCTCTCCCTCTCTCCCTCTCTCCCTCTCTCCCTCTCTCCCTCTCTCCCTCTCTCCCTCTCTCCCTCTCTCCCTCTCTCCCTCTATCCCTCTCTCCCTCTCTCCCTCTCTCCCTCTCTCCCTCTCTCCCTCTCTCCCTCTCTCCCTCTCTCCCTCTCTCCCTCTCTCCCTCTCTCCCTCTCGGTTTGATGGTACCGTCAAAACGAAAAAAAGTGAAACATTTTTCAAAAAATTTGAAAAATTTTGACAAAAGTTCACAAGATTCCCTGGTTGAGCATTTTTCACGATCTTGATGATGTATTATCTAAGGTTTTCATTGTGGATGTGTTTGCCCAATACAGTTGTGCACGACAAAAGTGAAAAAAAAATTAATCGGGAACGCTCCACTGCACAATTGGCATACTGTAGCATACTGTAGAATCTTACTGTAAAACTGCCGCCATCGAGCTTTTTTCGTCTAATCATAGCTATATCCAACACTACCTGACTTCCTATAGCGAATTTGCACTGCTTGGATCTTGGCAAAGATCAGGCTGTAAAAGTCGTATACTGTAGAAAATGCTACCGTATACCAGTTTCACAGCGTTCACAGTGATATATTTCAAAATTATTCTTCACAGGTAAATTAGGCAAGCTCAGAGATGCTCAAATACAATATTATCTAATAAAAAACTAGCAACCCCATTTAGATATCATGATTCGAAATTTTCAAAATCTTGTGAACTTTTGTCAAAATTTTTCAAAATATCTGACAAATGTTTCACTTTTTTTCGTTTTGACGGTAAATAAAGAAATTTTAAAAAAAAACACTCACGTTAAATGGTTTGGATAGTCATAATATAATTATAATAATATTTATCAGTAATATTGTTTATGCGCTCATATTTGGGGAAAGAGCTATAGATAGACCACAAATGAAATATGTTTCAACTCCATCACTTGAAGGATTGTGTCATGAGCTTCTCAGTGCGTCTTCTTCCCCTACTTTAAAAATAATATTATAATAATAATATCTTTATGTGCGTTTCAGGTAAGAATGATAATGAGATACATAGAGAAATGCATTAGGGACACATAAATACAATACCACAACGAGGTAGTAAGGTTGAATAAATATATAATGACGATAAAACTTTAGTTATAAAGCATAGGTAGAAATACAATTACGAAAGATTTTGACAGTAGGACAAATTATGGTAGAATTAGGCAGTAAATTCCAAGAATTGACAACTCTGTTTGAGATAAAGTTTAAAAAAACGTTTGGATTTACAATTATATTTGACAAGTTTATTTATTTATTCTTTATTCCATCAAATATATATAATAACAGGGTGATGTGTACACAGAATAGGGATAGATGGATTTCCGTCGCATAAGGCGATTTCGGTTTTGGCTCGGTGGCAGTTTGTAAAGGATGGGGGTTTAGGGACGAATTCGAGAATATCTAATGATGAGGGTGGAGGGGAGATTTGATAACCCTGCATGGAAGGGTTTAGGGGACGAAAGAACTAATTCTGATGGGAGTGAATTCCAACAGTCTATACTTCTAGAGGCACATGTAGTATGGGCAGTAGAAATCCTATAAGGGAGAATAATACGAAATGGATGAGAAAGACGGTTGTATTGTGAGGGAAGAACAGAAAGGAGATTGGATGAATCAAACAAAATATATAACTCTCCTTCCCCCTTCCTTACTCTCCTTCCCCCTTCCTTCACTAGGGGAGGTGAGTGAAATAGTCTCTCCCGTATTGATCGACGACCCAATCCTCTTCTATCTAATCAACTACCGCCTAGTCGCTGTCTGTCTAGTACCGAAGGCAGAATCATAAATCATTGATCGGTACCAGATAAGTTATGGAACATCTTAAATCATTATTGTCGCCTAATTCGTCTTCCTCATCCAGCTCCACATCGAAACGTCAACGCGTAGATGACGACTCTCGATCAGAAGTGACGATCTCCGATCTTTGCTCAATGATGATTACTCTTCAAGCAGAAGTGAAGCGTGAACGTGAACGATCGATTGCCACTGAAGAGAAACTTCGCGAATTAGAAGAAACCACTAATCAACTACGTGAGTTGACAAAGACTCTCTCTTCTTCTATTCCGCCCCCTTGTTCCTGTTCATGCAACACTCCTGATACTGTTCTGGTTGATCCTTCCACGACTCCCAATGATGGCCAAACGCCACCTCCTCCTCCCCCAATAGAAGATACTAAGGATCTTGAACGTAGTTTAGTACTCGCTCGGCTGCCTCTTAGCGATTCCCAAGATCCATATCAATCGTTATTTGATGATTACAACAGTGTTGTTCGTATCAGCTCAATTATTGGTTGTCCGTTCATGCCTCTATCTGTCTATCGCATGCCTGTATCGGGTAATGATTCATCCTTCCCTCGTATTACAAAGGTCTTGTGTCCTACTAAGAAACATAGAGACTTAATGCTTAAATACGCATCAAGAATTAAATCTGACCCTCACTTTCGTGATGTGTATATTCGTGCCTCCATTGCAAACCCCGCTGATA
This sequence comes from Parapristionchus giblindavisi, assembly GCA_943737045.1. NCBI lineage: Eukaryota > Metazoa > Nematoda > Chromadorea > Rhabditida > Diplogasteridae > Parapristionchus > Parapristionchus giblindavisi. The sequence goes on from CALSFV010000656.1 coordinate 417,327, forward strand.
GACGCCCAACTCCACCCATAAATCGTAATAGTCGCCCCAATCGCATCCCCAACCGTACTAGATTAAATTCCTCTCATTCCAATTATTCAGTTCATACCAATAACTTCCCCAATCGTCGTGTTCAGCCTAATTATCATAATCAGCCCCAGTCGTTCCAGTCATATCGTCCCATTTCTCGACCCAATACTATACCCTTTAATCCATATCAATGTCATTATCCCACACCTTATATGTCATATCAATCACAATATGGTGCTCCACCCAACTTCGGTCTCCCTATCACTCCTCTAATGTCAAACTGGTAAAGAATCACCGGTCCTTTAGTCAGAACAGATCAGTCATTATTAACGCTTTCTCTGCCAACTGTCGTTCGATTAAGAATAAGTTGCCTTTCCTTGCTCAGATCCTTTCCAAAAATTATTCAATTATTTGTCTATATGAAAGCTGGCTTAGTCCAATCATACCAAATTCACTATTACTTAATGGTCAAGACCATAATTACCACGTATTTCGTAGAGACCGCAATAAAAATGGTGGCGGGGTCATCATTATAGTCCACTCTACCATAAATGTCATTCAAATATCAGATCAAATGCTTAAAGGGAGCCACGAACTTTTGGCACTAGACTTAAACATAAACAGCGATCTTATTAGAATTGTTTGTATTTACCGAAACCCAAAGGCAAATACCATGCAAACCGAAAGTATGGTGAAATCAATAACCGATCTATCATCTTGCCCCCAACCAACTATTCTTACAGGTGATTTCAATTTTCCAGATATTGATTGGTCCATTCCACCACATAATCAAGCATGTTCCCCACCTTCCAGATCATTTATAGATTTTTGTATTTCCACAAAGTGCACAACTAGTAACTGAGCCTACCCACAGACTCGGTAACACGCTCGATCTTCTATTGTGCAATCATCCAAAATTAATCAATAAAACTAGTGTTGGACCTCCATTCTGTACCTCTGATCATTATTCGATAGAGTTTTCTCTCTCAATCAATCACGCCACTCCCTCCTTTATCCTGAAGAGGGATTATAAATCACCCAATTATGATCTAATCAATATGCAACTAGCAAATGTTGACTGGACTGGTTTATTTTCCACTATGAACTCGGTAGATAGTATGTATGATCTCTTCATCAAAACCATTCAGAAATCCATAGATACTCATGTCCCATGGTGTAGAGTGAACATTAATCACGGTAAATTGCCGCCCCATATTGAGCGTTTATTGAACAAGCGCTTTATGGCGTGGCAAAAATCTATTAGCCATGCTTCGTCTGAAAATAGTCGTATCTTTGAAACCTTAAACAAAAGATTCAGAAAGGAGCTAATTCGCTATCATAAAAATGTAGAAAGGAGAATTATTGATAGTGAAGATAGAAATAAGTTCTTTACTTATATGAAACGCTGTTCAAATGCCGAAAAAGGTATTGACGGCTTGAGAGACGGTAACGGAACAACCATTCTCAATGACGTAGATAAGGCCAACCTTCTTGCAAATACATTTGTCAGCGTTTTTACTACCGACAATGGTATCGTCCCAACCCCTAAACCAATTCCAAACATAGGAAATTTCCAAGAGCCGGTATTTCTAAGACACGAAATCTGCGAACTTATAAATAGATGGAAAAAGTCCTCATGTAGAACTCCAGAAAATATTAACCTCAATTTCATTAAAAGGATATCCATCCCTATAGCTGAACCACTAGAGATTATCTTTAGAACTTCATTTGAAACAGGAGTCACACCTAGACAGTGGAAACACTCCATTGTTACTCCTGTGAAGAAATCCCCTCCTTTCTCAGATCCTCTTAACTATAGACCAATCTCAATTACATCATTTTTCTGTAGAGTCTTTGAACGCATTTTAAGCAAGTCTATAATATCACATTGTGAATCTTTGGAAATATTCCCTGATGAACAGTACGGCTTTAGAAAGCATAGATCACGTGAACTTCAAATGTTGGAAGTACTTGAACACTGGTCTGCCTCACTTAGTAATGGACAGCCAGTTGACGTAATATATTTTGACTTTGCTAAGGCATTTGATAGAGTATCCCACCCCAAACTTCTAGCTAAACTCAACACGATTGGTTTATCCTCTAAAACCTTACGTTGGATTTCTGATTATCTCAACAACAGAACTTTTCAAGTTAGAGTAAAAGATAAACTCTCTGAGTGTCACCCTGTAACTAGTGGAGTGCCACAGGGCTCAGTACTTGGGCCCTTGCTCTTTCTCATTTTCACATCTGAACTACCCATACTGGTACAAAAAGATGGTGTACTGGCTCGCCTATATGCAGATGACATTAAGATATACAGATCATTCAGTAGTGGGGATCCTCCTCAACCCCTTCAAACTGCTGTTGACACTATTGTTAAATGGTCAAACGACTGGCAATTACCTCTAGCATCTCATAAATGTAACTCCCTACACCTAGGTAGAGCGAATCCTTCAAGAGTCTATACTATTGGAGGCATTAATCTAAATCAAAAAGAAGTAGTCAAAGATCTAGGATTTATAGTTCAAAGAAGCCTGACTTTCTCGGATCATTGTAGAGCAATATCAATCAAAGCGAAATCAGCCTGTCACATAATTATGCGGGCTCTAAGAACTAATAACCCGATAATTCTACTTAAAGCATATTCAACCTATATTAGGCCTATTCTAGAGAGTGCTTGCACAGTATTCAATCCCTACCAGAAAAAAGACATAAAAATATTGGAAAAGGTGCAAAATTATTTCACAAGAAGAGTGTTTGCTCGTTGCTACAAATCTTCGTGGGAGAATATGCCAAGTAGTAGTGCACGTAATGCAAAACTAGTTCTTGATACCCTCGAACAGCGCAGGTTAAACGTCGACTTAAAAATGTCTATGAAACTACTAAGAGGAAAAATTAAGATCTCAAACAATAAATCTCACTATTTTAAAACCTATGCTACAAGAAATGGATTAAACTTCTCCGACGCTGGGTCTCGTTTCCAATACAGGCATAACAGTTTCTTCTTGCGAGCGGCACGTTTACTTACTCGGCCCGAAAACAGAATAAGCTTTTAAAATTAAAAATAATGACTGATCAGTTCCATGCATTTCTTATTCTTATCTTCATCATATATTCGATCTCCTCTAGTCCCTTCCTCCATCCTCACATTTTTGTAAGATTGACCTTTCACTTTTACAACTACAACTATTTATTTATTTACTGTTTGTTCGTTACATGTTTACCTATTATGGTGAATAAATTATTATTATTATACAATAATATACTGCACAGTAATTCAAGGAACCCTCTCCCTCCCTCTTCCTCTCTCTCTCCCTCGCTCTCTCTTCCTATCCCTCAATCTCCCTCTCTCCCTTCCTCTCTCCCCCCCCCCCTCTCTCTCTCTCTCTCCCTATCTCGATCTCTCATTCTCTCCCTCTCTCTCTCTCTCTCTCTCTCTCTCTCTCTCTCTCTCTCTCTCTCTCTCTCTCTCTCTCTCTCTCTCTCTCTCTCTCTCATTCTCTCCCTCTCTCTCCATCTCCCCCTTTTTCTCTCTCTCTCGCTCTCTCTAACTCTCCCTCAATCTCTCTCTCTCTCCCTCTCTCTCTTCCCCTCTTTTTTCTTTCGTTCTTATTAAAATTTTCGCACATGTATTCCACAGATCTATACATCACTCGATACTTGATCATTCGCGCGAAGTCTTACAAGGGAAGCACCAAAGGTCACGGAAACAATTCTGAAGGCGACCCATATGGGTAGTTAGGGTTGAGGGGGAGACCGTCAAAAGTGGTATCCAAAGTTGCCCATGGGGCCTACAAATCGATAAATTCGATCGATAAAAAACACATGCGCCGCTCAAATGCATAACTATGTGTTCCGTGAATCTGCGGGTTCCAAACTTGGCATCGATAATAGCCCATGAGTGATACAAAACCTGGTTGAGTACGAGCGCTATCGGTTAAATTTTATGAAATTTCGAAAATTTATTTTTTCTTATTTTCCGAGGTACAGACATGACCTGCTCACGTTAATTTTTAATCTATTTAACAGATAGATGTCTTCTATATATAGCAGACGGCAGCTTACTAGTGTTTCATGAATTTTCGACAAAAGTTATAATTTGATATAGGAGGAGGAGGTAGATACGATTGGACACGACACAGAGGAAAATGGAGAGGCGGATGGTAGGAATATCGTTGAGAGATCGATGGAGGAATGAACGGATAAGAGATGCGACCAAGTTGAAGGATTGGAATACGGAGGCTTTGCGGAGGAAATACAATTGGGCACAGAAGATCAAGAGGATGACCATGGACCGCTGGGCTCGCAATATTACAGTATGGACGCCGTTATCTCGCTCTCGCGTTGCTGGACGACCTCCACCGAGATGGAGGGATGATTTGACAAGAACTATCGGATCTACATGGTGGAGTATGAATAGTTATGACTTTACTCGTTCCATCCCCACCTAGCGATGATCGCTTGACGTGATAAATTTATTATTATTATTATAGGAGGTAGAAACTAGAATCATGAATTTTTCGAAATTCGCAGATTTTTTCCGATTAGGCTCAGACTTTGCCACGACAATTATCATGACGACAGAAGATGATCCCCATAATAGAATAGCAATCGATGCTCTTTTAGTGTCACAGTAAATTATTTTACCTTTTTGGATAAACTGGAGAAATCATGAATTTTCGAAAATTCTCAAAATTCAACCTATCGGACTCATACTCGACCAGGCTTTGTATCGCTCATTGAATATTATCTCTGCCAAGTTTGGAACCTGTAGCTTCACTGAACACAGAGTTATGGCATCTTAGCGGCTTATTTTTCAATCAAATTTCGATCGAAATATCGTTTGGTATTCGATTGGTAGGCCCCATGGGCAACTTAGGATACCACTTTTGGCGGTCTCCCCCTCAACCCTAACTACCCATATGGGTAGCCTTCAGAATTGTTTCCGTGACCTGAGGTGCTTCTCTTGTTAGTTATTCTACTCCATGATATACCCCCAAGCTCATTGTAAGGTCGATCATCTGACGATTCGAGTTCTCAATTTGAACTACCAGCGCGGAATGTTCCAGCCCGGGATATTAATTTATTTTTGCATGAATCCACCATCCCCAATTCCTTATTCCATAGTTACCTCTCTAATACAATATTAAGGTGTTGAGCCTTCAGCATCATTGAGAAGCTTGTGAAATAATCCTTTAATTAGTAACATTGAAACATATTTGGTTGGCATATTTTATGGTATTCAAAAGTCTAAAAACGAAAAGAATTGGAACAAAAAGGTGAGAGGTAGTGTTGAAAAAGAGGAGAGTTTGTCTCCTTTACTTTTAAAAAAACACACAAATTATGAAAAACTGAAGGGATAGCAGTCTTCATCAATGAAACGTCTTGAACTATTATATCTTACTCCGGCACGGAATTTAGATGATTCTATAGATTTCAGAGTAAGAGCCGTATTTTAGAAGATGACTTTAATGACAAATGTAGTAATTAGTCATGTTCTATTTTCTTCTGTATTTCCAAAGTCATTTTTCTCAACGAATTTTAATGTACATAATTCGTTTAGATTTTTCGTTTGCGCTATCACTGCTCAGTCGTACGCCAATTACCCCGACTGTTCTGGCAGTAAATGACGTATACTACTACTCTTTGAGCGTTGTAGTGAATTGTGCCTACATAGAGTCTAATTGCTGAAATGCCTCTTCCTTTCGTTCCCAATTTAGTGCACATGCTACATGGCATATTTTTTTTCTGCCCGAGCTCAAATCATTGCGGTAGTAAACAAGGCTAACTACATATCAGGCACTGTATACGCAGTGCAACGTTGGCCAAACGCTTATTATTAGAAGAAAGGTAGTACGATGTAGAAGACGTGGGCAGGTCCGAACTTGTGCCTCCTCTCAACACTCTCTCACCACGAATGAAGAAGTAAGAGGGTGCGGCCATGGTACAGACTAAAATGATGAAATTGCTTGAAATCTTTGAGAGCTCTCTAAGTCGACCTTAGTTCCCAAACTGCCCCAGTACCCAATACCCACTTCTATATCGCTATCTTTCGATCCCTCATGTCATACCATTTCCTGATATGTATAATAATGAAGACTAAGAAGAAAAAATGAAATGAAGACTAAGAATAAGAATTCTTGATCAGTGATATATAGTTATCCGATTCAATATATTGCTAAAATGATGACAAATATGTTATCAATATGTACTTTATTACATCTTTAAATACTTTATTTAAGACAAAAATACTCGCTCAAAACACGTAATACGGAATGGCTCGAGATTATGGTCACATATTTGGTCTTGTAGAATAATGGAAGAATTAGCACCGGGGAATGTATTGGCAAAGGCGGCATTTAATTTTTTAATCAAATGACAGAAGTAGTGGGTATGCGATTGTCAAAGTTAATTGTGCTATGACAGAAAGTGGTTATGTCAAGATCATTGTCAAAAGTGAATGGTGGATTTTTCAAATTCTGAGGCTCTATCCATGACGGTTTAGTTTGTTTGGCAAACGCCATAAGCATAGGAGGTGTTATGTCACCAAAGAGCTGCACTGGTGACGTCACGCTGGGGGTCGGTCATCACTTATTCGGCCCCTTCTGTCATCAAGTGAACAATAAACGGGCTAGTATCAGTTAACGACATTTCCGAACCTATGTAGCTAACGAATAATAGTAGATACTAAACAATAAGGTTAAGTGCATGCATTGGAGAAATCTAACTTTGATTATTATGGCTATAAAGACATACAATATAATGGTCATACTCTGGTATTTTGCCACTTAAAGTCTACTTAAACTTTCCCACTTTAAGTAGACTTTAAGTAAACTTAAAGTGAGGCGTAAGTCTACTTAAAGAGGTGTGGTATACTGTAGTGCATTTCGTCAAATGTTCTTTCACTTAAAGTTTACTTAAAGTCTACTTAAAGTCTGTGACGTAGTTTAAGTAGACTTTAAGTGGCAAAATACCAGAGTATACATGAATTTACTACGTAACATTATTGCTGGTATATTGCATAGTTTTTTTTAAAGAAGATCAATTAAACTTCACTAAGGATTAGTTGGTCAATCGTAAAATAAAGGGTCTAGTCATGTTCTGGTCAAAAGCTGCGAAAAGAAAAGTAAAGTAGAGAAAACTCTCCTCTTTGTACACGCTCTCTCGCCTCTTTTTTCATTTCATTTCGTCACAATTGAACATAACATTAGTCTAGTTTAAAAATATTAATGACATGATAAATATTATTAATATTATTATGATTATTGCAATTATTGTTATCAGTCTTGAGCAATTCTTGACCACCACGTATGCACTTCAGGAGAGTGATCGATAATCTTCAATTCCAAAGGGGACACTCCTTGGTCGGCAACTATCGAGGATAGAGATTGAGCCGTCACATCTAGAATTTAATTATTAAATATTTCAATTAAAAGGTTAATTATAAATGCGATATTTTTACCCACGGATATATCATTTTTAATGCGGCCCTCGTAAACGTTACCAAGATTTTCATAAAATGTTTTCAATTCCAACTCTTCGATTTTCCATAAACTTGTCGATGAAAAGATAGGGTTAAGACGATTTGAGATAAAGTGCTTGCGGAGATTGAAAAGGTATGGAACATCATACAAGTTAGTTTTCCAAGTTCTTACCCATGGTATTATTATTAGCCAGAAGTTGTTGATCATATGAGTGTCGTCTGTCCTTTGGACTACACGAAGATGCTGAATCTTCACCTAAAACGAAAAAAAGGGTTAAGGTTATCCGTTATTCAAAGCACACAAAGTCCTGCGGGAGATTATTGCTAGACCAGTGATAATTCAAGGCCAATTCTGTCCGGAGGGCTAATCTCTTCTTCAAAAAATGTCTCTTCAAGGTACAGTCTCTGTTTAATCTAAGATTCGGGCATGAAAAATAACACTTCTCTTGTGATTCTCAATCGAAATACTACACAAGAAAATAGAATAGTGGACCAGTTAAGACATTCAGAAATTTGTATTCTTCTGTTTTGAATTTTTAAAATTTTACAAACCGGATTCCTCCAACTCTGGCAATTCGCATGTCTTCATTTGGAATGTAATCATGGCACTTCGTCGATCTCTCGCAGAGATTGTCGAATTGTTATTGTGATGATTATTATTATTAGCTCCTCGATCCTCGCTTCTTCTCTTGCCCACACCCAGCATCAGCTTCTTCTTTGCCTCCTGAAATTATCGATTTAAAACCGATAAATTATCGATTTTTCGAACTCCATAAAATTAATTGCTGTGTTTTAAAAGCACACTACGAGTTAATGCTACTCTCCGCTCTGGCAACGATCTCTCGTAGACAGCGAAAGCGAGAGAGTGCTGCCAGAGTGCAGAGTCTGAAATTAACTCGGAGTGCCACTTTAAAGAAGGGGACCCACGAGATTTGGAATGCACTATTGACAAGAAGAAAGTGGGACATAGGAAGCGACATTATGTTCTCTATTAGATTTGAGAGATTGAGTGCGTAGAGCGTGTGGCTCAGTGGTTAATAGTCAGCGCTTGTAACCGCAACACGCGGTTTCGATTCCCGTTTGCAACTTTCTATATATTTGTCCTTTAAATTCAAAAACTCGCGCCTTTAACTGGGGGATCAATGAACTTTATGCTCGGATTATGACATGCCGGTGCACCTAAAATTTTAGAGAAAATTGTTTTTGCGTACAGGAAGATGTGATCTATAGTTCTTCCTAGCCAATTTAGTCACGAAAAAACTCGTGGGTCCCCTTCTTTAAGGAGACGCGCTGTGCAATGTCGGATATCAATGCAATAGTGCGTAATCGGAAAACGCATAACGATGCATTACATCAATCATTCAATTTATCTTATCAAAGGTGACGGATGGATGGACCGGCATATTCATTTAATTTAATCTAAATTTAATTTATCATACATCAAAAAAAGATGCGACAACATTTGAAGAAGTAAATGAGAGGGTGGGGTAAAACCGATAGGGATGGAAAAGGGGGGATTGAGGTGAAGCGTAGCTCTTAAATAGACTCGTACTAATGTTATAACTATTCTATTAAAAAAGACTCACCCCTACAAGTTCTGGAATGGAATTTCTTCTCTGTCTACTCGTCCTCCGTCCCTCACACCCACCAAGGATTTCATCATCCGATGATTCCATCGATGCTTGGCGAAGTGTTGCAGCAGAGGATAGGAGAGACCTGGAATTGATTTATATTCAGTTGAATTTTTGGATTTTTTAAAAATTTTGAACAATACCTGCTTTTTCAATTTTAATTTATTCTAATAAAATATCAAATAGAATAGTATTTTTCCTATAGACTTTGAAACAAAGTTATCAATTTTATAGTTAGTCCTGTCTAGTCTTGGAGGTATTTTATGCACGCCACCTTTGAAAACTTTTAGAGTGATCTATGAAATTTCGTACAAACAATAATGCGATTTAATGGGGAGCGGAGGTTTCATGGTAAATTGAAGTGTTGTATACTCACGCTGTGGCAGTATTGACATTGGGATCGGGAGAGGCTCGATTGATATGTGATGATGAGGGAGTTCGAGGCACGCCTACATTGGAAGGACGATGAGAGGCGAGTGAGACACCGAGCAGGGTCGAGTCGTTGCCACCCTGATATTGATTGAGCTTATGATATACGATATACACGGGTTGATGATTCATTGTTTAAAGGGAGCGTAACCTCTCTCAATGGTTCCTTCGGCGCGTAATGCTCTCTCGTTGTTAGAGAACAGAGAAATAAAGCGCACAATGGAAAGACCATTGAGAGGTTACGCTCCCTTTAAAATGTTTCTACATTTTTAACTGCGTATAATACAGATTAAAGGTTAAAAAAAAGTTAATCTAATCCCTTTTCTTCCATGAAAGTTGGATATACTCCATGGTAAGAGATATAAGAAAATCGCAAAAAGAATCACGAAATAAACATTACCGCTGCTTTCTGCTTGGATTTGATCCTTTTCAGGCAAGTCTCGAGCCACGTCCGAATGGTGTATTTGGCAACCTAAAACCATTAATGTAATACCTGCAATATTATTTAATATTTACTTTGGTCAAAAATCTCATCGTTTCATTCGTGATTTGTATTACCATTCGAAAAAAATATTTTGATTTTTCTTTGATTTAAAATTTTTAATTTACCTCTTCCTCGATTAGATATTCTAGTTCTTCTCTGTGCAGCAATTCCTCCAGTGGCAGACTCTTTCGAATGTCGACAGATCGATAGGAGCATACTGAAAACATATTTAAATTCACACGCCGAGAAAAGTTGATCTTCTCCACTCCGGCCACACACTCTCGCTTTCGTTGTCTTTTCGAGCATATCGAGAGTAAAAAAATTGGGGTGTGTGAATTTTGCATATGATCTAATTTAAAAAAAAACAATCGCATGAGAAAAACCAACGCCTAATCGTTTTGATCTTTCTCCTAAATTAACTAATTGCTATTTTTCATTAGTATTCAAAAATCATAATAGATCACGTACAAAAAGTTACAAAACGCACTTGAGTACATCATGGAACGAAACATCCTCGCCATTCTGCAATCTAGCCATCTCGTGTCCCATATGTTTGAACAGCAACCGATCCTTTTGAGGATCAACCTGTAAAAAGATCAAAGATCAATCTATTCAAAACCGGTCGGAATCACTGACCTCTAGTCTGCCTTTGAGCAGTCTCAAGAGAAACTTGACTCGTCGAACCGGAATCGATCTCTGGAATATTGATTTATGTTCATCATTGTCTATAAGATAATCGTATCCTTTCAAAATAAAAAGCGATATTCTTTGAAACAAATGAAAACAAACAGTATAGGAAAAAGCGCTTACTTTCTGCTCGAGATCAACGATGTTCCAGACTTGCTGGAAGTTTCTGATGTCTGCATAAGATAACAGAGCGTCCTCTTCTGATGAATAAAACAGAGAGAAGTTCTCCATGATGATAGCTGAAGCAAAAATCAAAGGATTCATTGTTGAGTGATTATCAGATTCGTCACTAAAGGCGTACCCGAGCTAATTTAAAACTCTCCGCTCTGGGAACACTCTCTCGCGCTTTTCGTCTGCTAGAGAGTGTTTCGACCCCATGGTTCCTTTCTTATCTGCCCTTTACTATGTCCCCATCACACAGAGAGACAATCATAACATCTCTACTATCACACAACAATGAACAATCTCTTTCCCTCTCCTCGTCGGGAGGGCGTGACAATACACTCCCAAAAAACGGCTTGTTAACAACAAAAACAATCAAAACATAGATAACACGAAACAACAAAAAAATAAAAAGAAGATGAATGAGATGAATGATGGTATGGGAGAGCAACAAGAGAGAGGGTATGAGGGCAGGGGCAGGATTTAGGCTCCTGGACGGAGTACGCAAAAGGCCGAATTATGAGATCTCGCTCCATATTTATGGGAAGTGGAACAATAGAAGCAGATTCCGACTACTCTGCAGGGGTCTGCGTGCCCATTTAAACACATAGTACAGAGTTTCTTCTGTTGGACGAGTCTCTGACGAGATTGATTGTCTAGGAATATTGTGCAGTTCATGCTTATATGATCAGTACTGAGACAGAAAGCGCACTTTTTAGGAGTTGTCGGATCTCTTACTACTCTAGTAGGATGGTTCGGCGGGGAAGGTCTCCAAAATTCAGTCTTTTTCCACGAATTTCCGGATCCATTAGCTGTGTAGGTGGTGTTCTGGTAACCGAATGAGGAGTTGTGGAATGTATGTCGGAATGGTTGATGGAATCGAGGAGTTTCTCTGGTCCGAGGGTGAGAGGAGTTGCAGTATCTCGAGGCCTTCGTCTTCTCTTCATTCCTCTTATTCAAGAGAAGACGAAGGCCCCGAGATACTGCAACTCCCTTGTTTGACAGGCATTAATAGATAGAGGGTAATGTTGAACAGTGTAATAAATGAAATGTCTACTGAGGTATTGTATCATATAGTAAGATATGAAGTGTCTATAGGGTTACTGTAGAAGAGGAAGACAAGAGAGGACAATAGTAGAAGGAGGACAATTGATATGAATGAGATGTATGGTAGAAGGCAGGTTTATATTCGGACCCTAGGAAGAGCGGAAGACATAAAAACTCTGTGAAGAGACAAGACAGTAGTGAAGAGAAAGGGAGAGATTGAGAGGGAGAAGAGGAAGAATTTGATTGAGAAGGAACGGATAGGAGAAATGTATAAATTTTTATGATGGATTAGTCATGAAGATGAGATAGGTAAGGGTATAGAAGGGATACTAAAGTATAGGATGTTAGTGTAAGATAGAGATAACGTATATTGAAGAGACCATACAGTAGGACAAAAGGTCTTTTGGGCTATATCAGACAAACATAGAGTTTTATGGATAAAATGGGAAGAGATACGAGATTGACCACATATAAATCGTACAGTTACCGTATCATATTCAAATATTCGATGCACAATTGGTCTTATGCGAAGACGCTCCTATTGAAAGGTGATTATGGTTGAAATTAATGTGAAAGTTATACATTATAAGGAGAATCAATGCAAATCGAGCAATAAGATGGCCATTCCCATTACCTCAAACATTTATTCTACTTATATGTCTTCGACTTCCAATGTCGGTGAAAGTGACCTAGAAGTGATCCCATTTTTGGGCTGTGCACTTATAGGGCGATGATCATCTAGTCTGGAGTTCGGAATGGGGTAGATATGGCCAATTTGGTTTTTCCAGAATTGGTATAGAAATGGTATGGGGTAGATATGGCCAATACTGGATGCAGTGTTGGTATAGAATTGTTTAATAGAATATTTGAATGGATTTGTTTGGTATACTGTACGACCTATACTGGAAATTGAAAATTTGATGAGAAGTAAAATAATATAAGGTCGAACTCACGATACCGCTATTCCTTAGTAGACGCAATTGTTGATGTTGAGGGAGTCCATTGCATTCGTAGATTGTAAGGGGAAGGAAATAGTGAAGAAAAAAGACAGAAGAAGGGGTTAGATGAATAGGTATGAAAACTATGGGGAGGGGGGGGCTGTCATTGATTTTTGTGATTGTGTGTGTGAGAGAGAAGATGGGCACAGAAGTTGTTCGCGAGCTGGAGCAAACATACGATCTAGCGCTTTTCGGGGACAGAATCTAGCGGATATGTGTATCTAGCGGCTATCTAGCTTTTTCCTGGATCTTTTTCTAGCCTAGCGGCTATCTAGCTTTTATCAAGTAGCTTTTCTGTATTTTTCACGATCTATCGACTATCTAGCTTTTTTCGGTGGCTATTTCGGGAGTCGCTTTCTCAGAGTTGGGAACAATGATTCGGCAACCACGAAATATAATTTGCCGGCAACTTGTTTCATCCTTGCTCCATAAACAGAGCAAGTATGAAACACATAACCGGCAATTAACCCTAAACTGAACTCTAAAAGCAACAAGGAAGCAAGTTGCAAGTAAATTGCTTTGAAACTGTTGTCGTGAAGGCAACAACATGCAATTTATTCGCAATTTACGAGACTGTTGCATGGTTGCGGCAAGCTTGCTCCAGATTCTCTGTGTACGTTGATACAGTTTACTACGTGCCTGCGACTTCATGCAACATCTACAATTGTGTTCATATGACTGCAGGCACGTAATAGATATGTAACACAGCAAATAGCATGAAATCAAGGAAAATAGACTGAGTGACAAAAGATTTAACCTCGTAAGTTCACAGCGGAAATCCTCGATCTCCTCCTCGCCATACTCGCCGGAGGTCGGTTCCTTGAACGAGCCGTGACACTGGCGACTAGTTAAGCACATATTATTATTGCACTTCCCTTATACTTCCCTTGTGAGCATATCGCGCGGATATGGTCAACCAGACATGGCTTAATATTTTATCTGAGCATATCGCACGGACAGGTTCAACCAGACATGGCTTAATATTTTATCTGAGCATATCGCACGGATATGGTCAACCAGACATGGCTTAATATTTTATCTGAGCATATCGCACGGATATGGTCAACCAGACATGGCTTAATATTTTATCTGAGCATATCGCGCGGATATGGTCAACCAGACATGGCTTAATATTTTATCTGAGCATATCGCACGGACAGGTTCAACCAGACATGGCTTAATATTTTATCTGAGCATATCGCGCGGATATGGTCAACCAGACATGGCTTAATATTTTATCTGAGCATATCGCGCGGATATGGTCAACCAGACATGGCTTAATATTTTATCTGAGCATATCGCGCGGATATGGTCAACCAGACATGGCTTAATATTTTATCTGAGCATATCGCGCGGATATGGTCAACCAGACATGGCTTAATATTTTATCTGATCATATCGCACGGACAGGTTCAACCAGACATGGCTTAATATTTTATCTGATCATATCGCACGGACAGGTTCAACCAGACATGGCTTAATATTTTATCTGAGCATATCGCGCGGATATGGTCAACCAGACATGGCTTAATATTTTATCTGAGCATATCGCACGGACAGGTTCAACCAGACATGGCTTAATATTTTATCTGAGCATATCGCGCGGATATGGTCAACCAGACATGGCTTAATATTTTATCTGAGCATATCGCGCGGATATGGTCAACCAGACATGGCTTAATATTTTATCTGATCATATCGCACGGACAGGTTCAACCAGACATGGCTTAATATTTTATCTGAGCATATCGCGCGGATATGGTCAACCAGACATGGCTTAATATTTTATCTGAGCATATCGCGCGGATATGGTCAACCAGACATGGCTTAATATTTTATCTGAGCATATCGCGCGGATATGGTCAACCAGACATGGCTTAATATTTTATCTGATCATATCGCACGGACAGGTTCAACCAGACATGGCTTAATATTTTATCTGATCATATCGCACGGACAGGTTCAACCAGACATGGCTTAATATTTTATCTGAGCATATCGCACGGACAGTTTCAACCAGACATGGCTTAATATTTTATCTGAGCATATCGCACGGACAGGTTCAACCAGACATGGCTTAATATTTTATCTGAGCATATCGCACGGACAGGTTCAACCAGACATGGCTTAATATTTTATCTGAGCATATCGCACGGACAGGTTCAACCAGACATGGCTTAATATTTTATCTGAGCATATCGCACGGACAGGTTCAACCAGACATGGCTTAATATTTTATCTGAGCATATCGCACGGACAGTTTCAACCAGACATGGCTTAATATTTTATCTGAGCATATCGCACGGACAGGTTCAACCAGACATGGCTTAATATTTTATCTGAGCATATCGCACGGACAGTTTCAACCAGACATGGCTTAATATTTTATCTGAGCATATCGCACGGACAGGTTCAACCAGACATGGCTTAATATTTTATCTGAGCATATCGCGCGGATATGGTCAACCAGACATGGCTTAATATTTTATCTGAGCATATCGCGCGGATATGGTCAACCAGACATGGCTTAATATTTTATCTGAGCATATCGCGCGGATATGGTCAACCAGACATGGCTTAATATTTTATCTGAGCATATCGCGCGGATATGGTCAACCAGACATGGCTTAATATTTTATCTGAGCATATCGCACGGACAGTTTCAACCAGACATGGCTTAATATTTTATCTGAGCATATCGCACGGACAGGTTCAACCAGACATGGCTTAATATTTTATCTGAGCATATCGCACGGACAGGTTCAACCAGACATGGCTTAATATTTTATCTGAGCATATCGCACGGACAGGTTCAACCAGACATGGCTTAATATTTTATCTGAGCATATCGCACGGATAGTGTCAACCAGACATGGCTTAATATTTTATCTGAGCATATCGCACGGATAGGGTCAACCAGACATGGCTTAATATTTTATCTGAGCATATCGCACGGATAGGGTCAACCAGACAAACCAGGTGATCGACATGCTGATATAATATAACAGGTGTTATCATATAGGACCCATCTATCATCTTTGACTGGACCATGCCCGGTTGCGACGGGAGGTAAAAAAAGATGGTCTTGGCAACCCTCAAATACGTTGAGTAAAATGGTACGGATAATTTATTTTCAATTTTGTACCCTTTTGACATCCGCAAGTCCTTTCGCTATAGCTGAGAGGTGAAAACCGAACATGGTTGACAAAATCTCACTGGTGCGATGAAGATCCAATTCCGCTTCCTCGTGATGCGTTTCAAAATCTAACACCATGGAAGGTCCAGATAGGAAATATTGGACGACAGTGTAGTCTCTACAAGCGATGGAACCGGGTCTTCACAGCTGCATGATAAGGAGTATCTATGCTATGCCTGCCTAACAGATTTAGAACATGGTACCTTCTTTTATCCGCGTCGTAACTTAACTTTTCGCGAAATTTAAATAACCCCAAAAGAAATTCTTTTCATTTTCATGAAGTTGATAATACAAATGTACAAAATCACTCCAGTTAATCCAAGATAATACATAATAATATAGTTTATTAGTTATAAATCATGCAGTAAAAGGTTTCCCCCGCTAGCTTACAAAAATCTTTGTAAGCTAGCGGGGGAAATCATCTATCAGATATCTGGAACAGAAGATACGAGAGAACAACAACAAATGTGGTGAGAATCGAAGTGATGGATGCAGATGTGATTATGGTTGGTTGAGTCGAAACTATTATTGTAGCTGATGGTGATGAAGATGAAGATTGTTCACTTGAAGTATCGGATTGAGTGGTCGTTGATGTGACAGATTCTGTTGATGGACCGCCAGTTACCGTACCCTCGCGCTGAAATAATATTTGTTAAGGCTTCTTGACATTTCTTGGCTCATGGGTCGATTTCGCGTGGTGCTGAGTCCCAAATGGAACACCCTAATAGTGCATAAGGTTACGGTAGCCATTCGTTTTCCGCTTGGGAATCTACGCACTAAGAACATCGATGCCGACAACGCTTTAGGCGCGTAAAATAAGTGTAGCTATTTCATAGGGCCAACTATTTCATAAACTAAATGTTGTCAAGAAGCTTTTTCATGGTAAGTATCATTTGTAGATGTTTTCAGTTAATCAAACCTCAAAAATAAGAATAAGACAAAGATGAGACTTACAGTGTATTGTGGAAGCAATGGCTGTTTCTCGAGTGAATAAGGAATAGGAGTGTTGTAGTTCTCATTACCGAAGAATGCACCGATCATTTGAAGAGTTGTATTGTATTGTATTGTATTGTCGGTTGGGACAAAGTGACCCGCACCCTGAACATCGTCCATATTTGAATATTCGTAAATAACCAATTATCTTTTATAGTGGATGACAAATAACTTCAGTTATAGTCATCAAAAAATAAACTTCTATATATTCGGGAATTTTTCCTTTTGTTTCACAAACTCATCCGATTCATTCAACAAATGAAAGTTTACCTTGACAGTCATAATATCCAATTGGAATCCCTCCTTTGAGAGTCTCTGAGTGTAGCCAGCAATGACTCCCCGATGATGCCATGGTCCATATTCACTCTGAATATGCGTACAAGTTCATATTTATTTTGTAAAAAATATTCTTATCTTTATTCCATCATATTATACGTAACAGGAAAAGATTACGTCATCTAGTTTCTGATCGTGGGCGAATTTCTCCGCGTACCACTGAGCTTCAAGGAATGAACATGCAGTATCAAGATCTCCATTGTATAGGAGAACGCGAAGGTTGAGACCCGAGTTCATTATGGCCTAAATTGATTATAATTATGCACAATACTTGACTGGACTGCATGCTTCTATCTCTGATGAAGTGTCCTGATGTTCACGTCGCTCATACAATTTGCGTCCTTCGTTGAAGATGAACACGGTTGATAAGAGAGCGGTCAGGAAGACGAAATCTGAAAGATCAAAGATCAAATCTGTTCATTAAATCAAAGATCAAAGATCACTATACCAAATACTGTCACCGCCTCAGTCTGGAATACGTGCTGCAGGGGTGTCCAGTGAATGACAGCCAGTTGACACAAGAGCGAACCAGAGACCGACAGACAGAAAGCACGATTCCTGAATGACAAAAAGATAAGCTTCTCATAAGCAGCACCTACGACGGAAACCGAGCTACACTACTCTCAGTGGTGTTATGAAACCAAAACACAAGCAATCTTGACCACATCATTAAATTATCGTTCTCCAGCAGAAATCAAAAATCAAAGATCAACTACCGTACCTCAGCAAAGATCAAAGATCAACTACCGTACCTCAGCAAAGATCAAAGATCAACTACCGTACCCGGGGTGTGGGAGATGGTGCGATATGACTACGGCATCAAGACTATGGTTAATCATGATTATTAATCGATAAATGACAGAGAATATATAAATATATATCGATTGTATCTGACTAGCACAAGATATTGAGATCATAGAGGTCTCTCCCTCTACCCCTATCTCTCCTTATCCCTAAACCCCTATCTCTCCCTCTCTCTCTATCTCCCTCTCTCCCTCACTCTCTATCACCCTCTCTCTCTATCACCCTCTCTCTTACTCTGTCTCTCCCTCTCTCCCTCTCTCCCTCTCCCCCTCTCTCCCTCTCCCCCTCTCTCACTCT
The DNA here is from genome assembly GCA_943737045.1 of Parapristionchus giblindavisi. Classification (NCBI taxonomy): domain Eukaryota; kingdom Metazoa; phylum Nematoda; class Chromadorea; order Rhabditida; family Diplogasteridae; genus Parapristionchus; species Parapristionchus giblindavisi. The sequence continues at coordinate 435,892 of CALSFV010000656.1, forward strand.
CTCCCTTTCCCCCTCCCCCCCTCTCCCCCTCTCTCACTCTCCCCCTCTCTCCCTCTCTCTCCCTCTCTCTCTATCCCTCTCCCCCTCTCTCCCTCTCCCCCTCTCTCACTCTCTCCCTCTCTCCCTCTCTCCCTCTCTCCTTCTCTCCCTCTCTCCCCCTCTCCCTCTTTCCCTCTCCCCCTCTCTCCCTCTCCCCCTCTCTCCCTCTCTCCCTGTCTCCCTCTCTCCCTCTCTCCCTCTCTCCCTCTCTCCTTCTCTCCCTCTCTCCCCCTCTCCCTCTTTCCCTCTCCCCCTCTCTCCCTCTCCCCCTCTCTCCCTCTCTCCCTGTCTCCCTCTCTCCCTCTCTCCCTGTCTCCCTCTCTCCCTCTCTCCCTCTCTCCCTCTCTCCTTCTCTCCCTCTCTCCCCCTCTCCCTCTTTCCCTCTCCCCCTCTCTCCCTCTCCCCCTCTCTCCCTCTCTCCCTGTCTCCCTCTCTCCCTCTCTCCCTCTCTCCCTCTCTCCTTCTCTCCCTCTCTCCCCCTCTCCCTCTTTCCCTCTCCCCCTCTCTCCCTCTCCCCCTCTCTCCCTCTCTCCCTGTCTCCCTCTCTCCCTCTCTCCCTGTCTCCCTCTCTCCCTCTCTCCCTGTCTCCCTGTCTCCCTGTCTCCCTGTCTCCCTGTCTCCCTGTCTCCCTGTCTCCCTGTCTCCCTGTCTCCCTGTCTCCCTGTCTCCCTCTCTCCCTCTCTCCCTGTCTCCCTCTCTCCCTCTCTCCCTGTCTCCCTCTCTCCCTCTCTCCCTCTCTCCCTGTCTCCCTGTCTCCCTCTCTCCCTGTCTCCCTGTCTCCCTGTCTCCCTGTCTCCCTGTCTCCCTCTCTCCCTCTCTCCCTCTCCCCCTCTCTCCCTCTCTCCCTCTCCCCCTCTCTCCCTCTCTCCCTCTCCCCCTCTCTCCCTCTCTCCCTGTCTCCCTCTCTCCCTCTCTCCCTGTCTCCCTGTCTCCCTGTCTCCCTGTCTCCCTGTCTCCCTGTCTCCCTGTCTCCCTGTCTCCCTGTCTCCCTGTCTCCCTGTCTCCCTCTCTCCCTCTCTCCCTGTCTCCCTCTCTCCCTCTCTCCCTCTCCCCCTCTCTCCCTCTCTCCCTCTCTCCCTCTCTCCCTCTCTCCCTCTCTCCCTGTCTCCCTCTCTCCCTCTCTCCCTGTCTCCCTGTCTCCCTGTCTCCCTGTCTCCCTGTCTCCCTGTCTCCCTGTCTCCCTGTCTCCCTCTCCCCCTCTCTCCCTCTCTCCCTCTCTCCCTCTCTCCCTCTCTCCCTCTCTCCCTGTCTCCCTCTCTCCCTCTCTCCCTGTCTCCCTCTCTCCCTCTCTCCCTGTCTCCCTGTCTCCCTGTCTCCCTGTCTCCCTGTCTCCCTGTCTCCCTGTCTCCCTGTCTCCCTCTCTCCCTCTCTCCCTGTCTCCCTCTCTCCCTGTCTCCCTCTCTCCCTCTCTCCCTGTCTCCCTGTCTCCCTCTCTCCCTGTCTCCCTGTCTCCCTGTCTCCCTGTCTCCCTGTCTCCCTGTCTCCCTGTCTCCCTCTCTCCCTCTCTCCCTGTCTCCCTCTCTCCCTCTCTCCCTGTCTCCCTCTCTCCCTCTCTCCCTCTCTCCCTCTCTCCCTGTCTCCCTCTCTCCCTCTCTCCCTGTCTCCCTCTCTCCCTCTCTCCCTCTCTCCCTGTCTCCCTGTCTCCCTCTCTCCCTCTCTCCTTCTCTCCCTCTCTCCCCCTCTCCCTCTTTCCCTCTCCCCCTCTCTCCCTCTCCCCCTCTCTCCCTCTCTCCCTGTCTCCCTCTCTCCCTCTCTCCCTCTCTCCCTCTCTCCTTCTCTCCCTCTCTCCCCCTCTCCCTCTTTCCCTCTCCCCCTCTCTCCCTCTCCCCCTCTCTCCCTCTCTCCCTGTCTCCCTCTCTCCCTCTCTCCCTGTCTCCCTCTCTCCCTCTCTCCCTGTCTCCCTGTCTCCCTGTCTCCCTGTCTCCCTGTCTCCCTGTCTCCCTGTCTCCCTGTCTCCCTGTCTCCCTGTCTCCCTGTCTCCCTCTCTCCCTCTCTCCCTGTCTCCCTCTCTCCCTCTCTCCCTGTCTCCCTCTCTCCCTCTCTCCCTCTCTCCCTGTCTCCCTGTCTCCCTCTCTCCCTGTCTCCCTGTCTCCCTGTCTCCCTGTCTCCCTGTCTCCCTCTCTCCCTCTCTCCCTCTCCCCCTCTCTCCCTCTCTCCCTCTCCCCCTCTCTCCCTCTCTCCCTCTCCCCCTCTCTCCCTCTCTCCCTGTCTCCCTCTCTCCCTCTCTCCCTGTCTCCCTGTCTCCCTGTCTCCCTGTCTCCCTGTCTCCCTGTCTCCCTGTCTCCCTGTCTCCCTGTCTCCCTGTCTCCCTGTCTCCCTGTCTCCCTGTCTCCCTCTCTCCCTCTCTCCCTGTCTCCCTCTCTCCCTCTCTCCCTCTCCCCCTCTCTCCCTCTCTCCCTCTCTCCCTCTCTCCCTCTCTCCCTCTCTCCCTGTCTCCCTCTCTCCCTCTCTCCCTGTCTCCCTGTCTCCCTGTCTCCCTGTCTCCCTGTCTCCCTGTCTCCCTGTCTCCCTGTCTCCCTCTCCCCCTCTCTCCCTCTCTCCCTCTCTCCCTCTCTCCCTCTCTCCCTCTCTCCCTGTCTCCCTCTCTCCCTCTCTCCCTGTCTCCCTCTCTCCCTCTCTCCCTGTCTCCCTGTCTCCCTGTCTCCCTGTCCCTGTCTCCCTGTCTCCCTGTCTCCCTGTCTCCCTGTCTCCCTCTCTCCCTCTCTCCCTGTCTCCCTCTCTCCCTGTCTCCCTCTCTCCCTCTCTCCCTGTCTCCCTGTCTCCCTCTCTCCCTGTCTCCCTGTCTCCCTGTCTCCCTGTCTCCCTGTCTCCCTGTCTCCCTGTCTCCCTCTCTCCCTCTCTCCCTGTCTCCCTCTCTCCCTCTCTCCCTGTCTCCCTCTCTCCCTCTCTCCCTCTCTCCCTCTCTCCCTGTCTCCCTCTCTCCCTCTCTCCCTGTCTCCCTCTCTCCCTCTCTCCCTCTCTCCCTGTCTCCCTGTCTCCCTCTCTCCCTGTCTCCCTGTCTCCCTGTCTCCCTGTCTCCCTGTCTCCCTCTCTCCCTCTCTCCCTCTCCCCCTCTCTCCCTCTCTCCCTCTCTCCCTCTCGGTTTGATGGTACCGTCAAAACGAAAAAAAGTGAAACATTTTTCAAAAAATTTGAAAAATTTTGACAAAAGTTCACAAGATTCCCTGGTTGAGCATTTTTCACGATCTTGATGATGTATTATCTAAGGTTTTCATTGTGGATGTGTTTGCCCAATACAGTTGTGCACGACAAAAGTGAAAAAAAAAATTAATCGGGAACGCTCCACTGCACAATTGGCATACTGTAGCATACTGTAGAATCTTACTGTAAAACTGCCGCCATCGAGCTTTTTTCGTCTAATCATAGCTATATCCAACACTACCTGACTTCCTATAGCGAATTTGCACTGCTTGGATCTTGGCAAAGATCAGGCTGTAAAAGTCGTATACTGTAGAAAATGCTACCGTATACCAGTTTCACAGCGTTCACAGTGATATATTTCAAAATTATTCTTCACAGGTAAATTAGGCAAGCTCAGAGATGCTCAAATACAATATTATCTAATAAAAAACTAGCAACCCCATTTAGATATCATGATTCGAAATTTTCAAAATCTTGTGAACTTTTGTCAAAATTTTTCAAAATTTCTGACAAATGTTTCACTTTTTTTCGTTTTGACGGTAAATAAAGAAATTTTAAAAAAAAACACTCACGTTAAATGGTTTGGATAGTCATAATATAATTATAATAATATTTATCAGTAATATTGTTTATGCGCTCATATTTGGGGAAAGAGCTATAGATAGACCACAAATGAAATATGTTTCAACTCCATCACTTGAAGGATTGTGTCATGAGCTTCTCAGTGCGTCTTCTTCCCCTACTTTAAAAATAATATTATAATAATAATATCTTTATGTGCGTTTCAGGTAAGAATGATAATGAGATACATAGAGAAATGCATTAGGGACACATAAATACAATACCACAACGAGGTAGTAAGGTTGAATAAATATATAATGACGATAAAACTTTAGTTATAAAGCATAGGTAGAAATACAATTACGAAAGATTTTGACAGTAGGACAAATTATGGTAGAATTAGGCAGTAAATTCCAAGAATTGACAACTCTGTTTGAGATAAAGTTTAAAAAAACGTTTGGATTTACAATTATATTTGACAAGTTTATTTATTTATTCTTTATTCCATCAAATATATATAATAACAGGGTGATGTGTACACAGAATAGGGATAGATGGATTTCCGTCGCATAAGGCGATTTCGGTTTTGGCTCGGTGGCAGTTTGTAAAGGATGGGGGTTTAGGGACGAATTCGAGAATATCTAATGATGAGGGTGGAGGGGAGATTTGATAACCCTGCATGGAAGGGTTTAGGGGACGAAAGAACTAATTCTGATGGGAGTGAATTCCAACAGTCTATACTTCTAGAGGCACATGTAGTATGGGCAGTAGAAATCCTATAAGGGAGAATAATACGAAATGGATGAGAAAGACGGTTGTATTGTGAGGGAAGAACAGAAAGGAGATTGGATGAATCAAACAAAATATATAACTCTCCTTCCCCCTTCCTTACTCTCCTTCCCCCTTCCTTCACTAGGGGAGGTGAGTGAAATAGTCTCTCCCGTATTGATCGACGACCCAATCCTCTTCTATCTAATCAACTACCGCCTAGTCGCTGTCTGTCTAGTACCGAAGGCAGAATCATAAATCATTGATCGGTACCAGATAAGTTATGGAACATCTTAAATCATTATTGTCGCCTAATTCGTCTTCCTCATCCAGCTCCACATCGAAACGTCAACGCGTAGATGACGACTCTCGATCAGAAGTGACGATCTCCGATCTTTGCTCAATGATGATTACTCTTCAAGCAGAAGTGAAGCGTGAACGTGAACGATCGATTGCCACTGAAGAGAAACTTCGCGAATTAGAAGAAACCACTAATCAACTACGTGAGTTGACAAAGACTCTCTCTTCTTCTATTCCGCCCCCTTGTTCCTGTTCATGCAACACTCCTGATACTGTTCTGGTTGATCCTTCCACGACTCCCAATGATGGCCAAACGCCACCTCCTCCTCCCCCAATAGAAGATACTAAGGATCTTGAACGTAGTTTAGTACTCGCTCGGCTGCCTCTTAGCGATTCCCAAGATCCATATCAATCGTTATTTGATGATTACAACAGTGTTGTTCGTATCAGCTCAATTATTGGTTGTCCGTTCATGCCTCTATCTGTCTATCGCATGCCTGTATCGGGTAATGATTCATCCTTCCCTCGTCTTACAAAGGTCTTGTGTCCTACTAAGAAACATAGAGACTTAATGCTTAAATACGCATCAAGATTTAAATCTGACCCTCACTTTCGTGATGTGTATATTCGTGCCTCCATTGCAAACCCCGCTGATAGACGCCCAACTCCACCCATAAATCGTAATAGTCGCCCCAATCGCATCCCCAACCGTACTAGATTAAATTCCTCTCATTCCAATTATTCAGTTCATACCAATAACTTCCCCAATCGTCGTGTTCAGCCTAATTATCATAATCAGCCCCAGTCGTTCCAGTCATATCGTCCCATTTCTCGACCCAATACTATACCCTTTAATCCATATCAATGTCATTATCCCACACCTTATATGTCATATCAATCACAATATGGTGCTCCACCCAACTTCGGTCTCCCTATCACTCCTCTAATGTCAAACTGGTAAAGAATCACCGGTCCTTTAGTCAGAACAGATCAGTCATTATTAACGCTTTCTCTGCCAACTGTCGTTCGATTAAGAATAAGTTGCCTTTCCTTGCTCAGATCCTTTCCAAAAATTATTCAATTATTTGTCTATATGAAAGCTGGCTTAGTCCAATCATACCAAATTCACTATTACTTAATGGTCAAGACCATAATTACCACGTATTTCGTAGAGACCGCAATAAAAATGGTGGCGGGGTCATCATTATAGTCCACTCTACCATAAATGTCATTCAAATATCAGATCAAATGCTTAAAGGGAGCCACGAACTTTTGGCACTAGACTTAAACATAAACAGCGATCTTATTAGAATTGTTTGTATTTACCGAAACCCAAAGGCAAATACCATGCAAACCGAAAGTATGGTGAAATCAATAACCGATCTATCATCTTGCCCCCAACCAACTATTCTTACAGGTGATTTCAATTTTCCAGATATTGATTGGTCCATTCCACCACATAATCAAGCATGTTCCCCACCTTCCAGATCATTTATAGATTTTTGTATTTCCACAAAGTTTGCACAACTAGTAACTGAGCCTACCCACAGACTCGGTAACACGCTCGATCTTCTATTGTGCAATCATCCAAAATTAATCAATAAAACTAGTGTTGGACCTCCATTCTGTACCTCTGATCATTATTCGATAGAGTTTTCTCTCTCAATCAATCACGCCACTCCCTCCTTTATCCTGAAGAGGGATTATAAATCACCCAATTATGATCTAATCAATATGCAACTAGCAAATGTTGACTGGACTGGTTTATTTTCCACTATGAACTCGGTAGATAGTATGTATGATCTCTTCATCAAAACCATTCAGAAATCCATAGATACTCATGTCCCATGGTGTAGAGTGAACATTAATCACGGTAAATTGCCGCCCCATATTGAGCGTTTATTGAACAAGCGCTTTATGGCGTGGCAAAAATCTATTAGCCATGCTTCGTCTGAAAATAGTCGTATCTTTGAAACCTTAAACAAAAGATTCAGAAAGGAGCTAATTCGCTATCATAAAAATGTAGAAAGGAGAATTATTGATAGTGAAGATAGAAATAAGTTCTTTACTTATATGAAACGCTGTTCAAATGCCGAAAAAGGTATTGACGGCTTGAGAGACGGTAACGGAACAACCATTCTCAATGACGTAGATAAGGCCAACCTTCTTGCAAATACATTTGTCAGCGTTTTTACTACCGACAATGGTATCGTCCCAACCCCTAAACCAATTCCAAACATAGGAAATTTCCAAGAGCCGGTATTTCTAAGACACGAAATCTGCGAACTTATAAATAGATGGAAAAAGTCCTCATGTAGAACTCCAGAAAATATTAACCTCAATTTCATTAAAAGGATATCCATCCCTATAGCTGAACCACTAGAGATTATCTTTAGAACTTCATTTGAAACAGGAGTCACACCTAGACAGTGGAAACACTCCATTGTTACTCCTGTGAAGAAATCCCCTCCTTTCTCAGATCCTCTTAACTATAGACCAATCTCAATTACATCATTTTTCTGTAGAGTCTTTGAACGCATTTTAAGCAAGTCTGTAATATCACATTGTGAATCTTTGGAAATATTCCCTGATGAACAGTACGGCTTTAGAAAGCATAGATCACGTGAACTTCAAATGTTGGAAGTACTTGAACACTGGTCTGCCTCACTTAGTAATGGACAGCCAGTTGACGTAATATATTTTGACTTTGCTAAGGCATTTGATAGAGTATCCCACCCCAAACTTCTAGCTAAACTCAACACGATTGGTTTATCCTCTAAAACCTTACGTTGGATTTCTGATTATCTCAACAACAGAACTTTTCAAGTTAGAGTAAAAGATAAACTCTCTGAGTGTCACCCTGTAACTAGTGGAGTGCCACAGGGCTCAGTACTTGGGCCCTTGCTCTTTCTCATTTTCACATCTGAACTACCCATACTGGTACAAAAAAATGGTGTACTGGCTCGCCTATATGCAGATGACATTAAGATATACAGATCATTCAGTAGTGGGGATCCTCCTCAATCCCTTCAAACTGCTGTTGACACTATTGTTAAATGGTCAAACGACTGGCAATTACCTCTAGCATCTCATAAATGTAACTCCCTACACCTAGGTAGAGCGAATCCTTCAAGAGTCTATACTATTGGAGGCATTAATCTAAATCAAAAAGAAGTAGTCAAAGATCTAGGATTTATAGTTCAAAGAAGCCTGACTTTCTCGGATCATTGTAGAGCAATATCAATCAAAGCGAAATCAGCCTGTCACATAATTATGCGGGCTCTAAGAACTAATAACCCGATAATTCTACTTAAAGCATATTCAACCTATATTAGGCCTATTCTAGAGAGTGCTTGCACAGTATTCAATCCCTACCAGAAAAAAGACATAAAAATATTGGAAAAGGTGCAAAATTATTTCACAAGAAGAGTGTTTGCTCGTTGCTACAAATCTTCGTGGGAGAATATGCCAAGTAGTAGTGCACGTAATGCAAAACTAGTTCTTGATACCCTCGAACAGCGCAGGTTAAACGTCGACTTAAAAATGTCTATGAAACTACTAAGAGGAAAAATTAAGATCTCAAACAATAAATCTCACTATTTTAAAACCTATGCTACAAGAAATGGATTAAACTTCTCCGACGCTGGGTCTCGTTTCCAATACAGGCATAACAGTTTCTTCTTGCGAGCGGCACGTTTACTTACTCGGCCCGAAAACAGAATAAGCTTTTAAAATTAAAAATAATGACTGATCAGTTCCATGCATTTCTTATTCTTATCTTCATCATATATTCGATCTCCTCTAGTCCCTTCCTCCATCCTCACATTTTTGTAAGATTGACCTTTCACTTTTACAACTACAACTATTTATTTATTTACTGTTTGTTCGTTACATGTTTACCTATTATGGTGAATAAATTATTATTATTATACAATAATATACTGCACAGTAATTCAAGGAACCCTCTCCCTCCCTCTTCCTCTCTCTCTCCCTCGCTCTCTCTTCCTATCCCTCAATCTCCCTCTCTCCCTTCCTCTCTCCCCCCTCTCTCTCTCTCTCTCTCTCCCTATCTCGATCTCTCATTCTCTCCCTCTCTCTCTCCCTCTCTCTCTCCATCTCCCCCTTCCTCTCTCTCCCTCGCTCTCTCTTCCTCTCCCTCAATCTCCCTCTCTCTCTCTCTCTCTCTCTCTCTCTCTCTCTCTCTCTCTCTCTCTCTCTTTCTCTCTCTCTCTCCCTATCTCCATCTCTCATTCTCTCCCTCTCTCTCCATCTCCCCCTTTCTCTCTCTCTCTCTCTCGCT